>JANHMN010000001.1:244797704-244834082 GCA_030674055.1 Rhabdomys pumilio | reverse complement strand
TCTCTCTCTCTCTCTCTCTCTCTCTCTCTCTCTCTCTCTCTCTCTCTGTGTGTGTGTGTGTGTGTGTGTGTGAGATGGGGTACAGTTTTGTGGAGGTCAGAAGTGAACTTTGGGTAACATTCCACCTTGTTTATTGAGACAGGGTTTCAGTGGCACAAAAGCTTGCTGTAGCACTTACTTTTCTGTTGCTGTAAACTTAGAAGGAGGAGTTCCAGAGGGAGACACTGCTGTCATCAGCAGACAGGCAGCTGGAACAGCAAGCTGAGAGCTCAGAACTTTAACCACAAACATAAAACCAAGGGGGATGGGTGGAAAAGACCCAAGATTTTTAATTCTCAAAGCCCTCCTGGAATAACAAACCTCCTCCCATAAGGCCACACTCCTACTGACTCCCCAAACAGCAACACTAACTGGGAGCTATGTATTCGAACACATGAAACTCTGGGGGACATTGCTCATCCAACTACCACATTTGCCAAGCAAACTAAACTGTCTGGCCAAGAAGTTTGAGAGACCTACCTGTCAATCCTCCACCTCCCCAATCCTGGAGTTGAAAGCACTTGTCACGTGCCCAATCTTTTGGCCGTTTTTCAAACATGAGGATTGTTGAGGATTGAAGGTCCTCATACTTCCTTAGAAAGCACATTACTGAGTCAGCCATTTCCCCGTCACAAATTCCTGCTTTTCTTCTGCAGATAAATATTCCTAGAACATACCACTAACCATTTGTGTGCAGCGATGGAAAGTTCTTCATTGGGTTGATGTATTTCATATACTTTCTTCTCTGATGCTTTCCAAGAATGATTCAATCAAGGCTAATCTGTGAATTAGAATTCCAAGTCAGGGGATGGGAGACGATTGTGGTTTGTTTAAGCATGACTGTACATTTATAACAGGCTAACTAATGATGTACTAGGTGACTAGTACAAGCAGAGGTTAGAGAGTAGGAGTCTGGCACTGTGACTTTAAGTGTCGAAATGGATGGAATAAATAGGAGCAGGTGAACTGACTCTTCTAAATCTGTGTCTCATCAATGAAGAGGTGAGTTAATGTCTAATCCTTACCCATTCAACAATAATGATGGAAAAAGTCATGCTCAGAAACAAGCTGACTGATGTTTATTGGACACTTGATGAATAAGGATGGGGTGACAGTATTGTAGTTATTATACAATATGTTTATAGGGAATGTAGACTGTTTCAACCAGTGCTTTCTGTCTAGGGATGAACATGTGACAGTAAGCAGAGGTGTTCTTACTCTTAGGGACTCACATGAAGACTTAGGAGACAGACACAAAGTAATGAATCACATATACAATTATACAATTCAGATTATGATAAGGAACAAGAAAGAGAATAATGTGTACAAGCACAAGACTTATTCTAGTATCCAAGAGGGTTCTGTATGGAAATGATAACTAAGCTGAACCAAAAAAGAATAAAAGATACACAGACGTGAAGAACACTATAATAAATACACTAAAAACAAACAAACCAAAATAGAATGAAGAGAGGAGGAGGAGGAAGAGGAAGAGGAGGAGGAAGAAGATGAAGAGGAAAAAGAGGAGGAGGAAGAAGAGGAGGAGGAGGAAGACAACGAGGAGGAAGAGGAGAAGCCAAAGAACAAGTACAAGACACATACATAGATGGTAGATGCAGAGACAGACATGTTTGTACACAGTTTTAAAACAGTGTTGAGACTGTGAAAGACTATGGAGACCTTTGAGTTTGCACTAAATGCATCTGCAGTATGATATGGCTACAAGCCTATGAGAGACAGGAAATAAAATGTGGTGATTTAAATGAGAATTGTTTCCATTGGCTCATGAGTTTGAATACTTGGTCCCCAGTTGGTAGAACTGAAGGTGTGGTCTTTTTGCAGGAGGTGGATCTCTAGGCATGGACTTTGATGTTTCAAAGACTTGAGCCCTTCCCAGTATGTTCTCTGCTTTCTGTGAACCCTCATCTGTTCCTGCCTCCATGTCTTTTCTCCAACATCACGGGCTTCAACACTCTGAAAGTGTAAGCTCATTAAACATTTTCTTTGATAAATTTCCTTGGTCTTAGTGTTTTGCCACAGCAATAGAAAAGTAACTGACAGATGGTGAGTGGTGCTGAATCTCACCCCAAGATCTGCAGCTTGGAATAGCATGTGAATTTGATGGAATGTTAGTGCACTCACTCTATTCAAGACCTATTGAATTAGGATGCCTGGGGTGACCCAGAAATCCTTGTTATGACAAGGTGAGCAGGTGCTGGTGATGCAGTTTAAGATGCACTAATCTGGAGTAAAATGCACACCAACTAACAAGCCAACAACTTGGAAGAAGCTGAAAACCTAGGTCAGAAGTCAGGAATTTGACAGATAAATTAAAACGTGAGTCTAATATCATGCTAGCAACAGAGATGTTTTGCAAGGAAGCAACTAATATACGTTAAATCACATTTGATTTCCTGATCTACCAGTAGAATCCACCCCAGTCACAAACAAAAGACAAATGGGGTAAAGATAAGAAAATACTTTGCAAACACTCTGTGAGGGCAACATAATAAATAATTTACTGGGAACATTGCCCAGGCATGAAAGAGTTAGTATAGAACTTGGAAAATAGGTAGTGAATTCCAGAACATAAATATGGAAATGAAATACATGGATGGGTTGGCAGGCATGCTCCTTCACAAATCCAGGATTACAATTACAGGTTCTTCCTCTGGACATTCTCAGAATGCTGATCAAAGAATTTGATACAGCTGCAAACTGCCAGCAAATAAATCCACGTGGAGATTTATAACTGAAGAACGTGTTTGTGAATTTGAATTTGTTGGGTGAAAGATGAAAGTTTGCTTGGTGTGTGTGTGTGTGTGTGTGTGTGTGTGTGTGTGTGTGTGTGTACATTTGACAAATATGAAACACCTGTAACAGGATCACATGAATCTGGCTAGGTACAAGTTATAGTGTCTTAAAGAAGACCTGTATAGGGAATAGAAAAGCACTGTCTACAAAGAGAATCCCATGGGAGTCATGAAGAGAAGGAGATGTAGGGACATCTGTTGTCTCAGAACCCAGCTCATGGTGCATAAAACCAGTCAAGCAAGAATAGAGGGGGAAGGTGTAAATGTGTCACTTTTATTTCCTCAGATGAAGGGATGAGATGAGAGCCACACCCAGGCTTTATGAGTACATGGCTTGGGCTGAACCCAGAGCACTTCTATGTAACTGTTGCTAGGCCTAGGCCTGGAAGTTTCTAGCCTCTGTACAATCAAATCTTCTGCAAGCCTGAAGACCATGAAGGCTTCAGCTTCTAGCCTCTGTCTGCTACCGTAGGCCTAGAATGTTTCACCTTTCAAGATGTACTGATGAATAAACTCACTCTTTCTAGCTCTTTTAAAAAGAGAATCAGGCTGGTTGGTTCAAATCAG
Source organism: Rhabdomys pumilio (assembly GCA_030674055.1). NCBI lineage: Eukaryota > Metazoa > Chordata > Mammalia > Rodentia > Muridae > Rhabdomys > Rhabdomys pumilio. Next base: position 244,830,663 of record JANHMN010000001.1, on the reverse strand, counting down.
TTGTTCTGGCTCAAACTCTTCTCCAAGCTAATTGATTCAAATTGGCTTCTCTTGGCTTCTGACTGAATCACTCTGCTTGGAAAAACTGCCTCTGGATTCCACAAATTGAACTGCTCAACTGAATTGAATTGAATTACTCTAAACTGAACTGATTCTCTCCTTTTCTATCTCCCTCACTGCTCTTAAGTAACCTCTCTTTCCTGTTTGTTCTCTTGAGAGTTGGCAGTATCCTATTTCTGACTCATTCTGTCTCTGACTCATCACTTTGTCTGTCCCTCAGTTAGATGTCATTGTTTGGGATCAAAGGTGTATACTAAGATTGAGTCTGTTTTCCAGCCACATTATAGCTTTGAATGTGATCCCTTGCTAGAGCAGCCATTTTGCTGGATTAAAATTCTTCTACAGGAAGGAAACTCAGATTCTTAATGGGATTTGAGAAAAAGGGGCTAATACTTCTGAGGAAAAATAAAAAACAAATTTGCATTCACTGTTGTAAGACTAGAATAAATATTTCCAAAGCTAAAAAGCACCTGGAAACCTTCAACTCTTTGAAATATATGATACACAATTACCTGGCATATGATTTTAAAGTTCCCCTTGTCTCCTTATCTTCCTCTTACTCCTCTTCTTCTTTTTCTTATTCAGCATGCCTCATGTTAGTATACTTAACAGGTTAGAAGTTAGTGTATTTAACAAGGAAACACAGACATTATTTCTGTAGAATTAGTATTTTTTGAACTTAAATACTATATAAAATCAGCATAAAAATGAATGTGCAAAATCTTGTGAAAAGCTCTGCAGATTCAGAATGGCTATTGAAACTGTATAGACATTATTGAGATGTGGAGATTTTGGGTATGGTTAGTTTTAGTTTGTGTGTGTGTGTGTGTGTGTGTGTGTGTCTGTGTGTGTGTGTTTATTGGAAGTTTTTAATAATAAGATTTATAAATTTAAAAACATTTGGTAGGTATTTTATTTTTATAATTAATTTTATGTTAACATAAAAGTTTTCTTTTGGCATTTTAATACACATATAACATTCTGACTTATTTTTATTAAGCCATTCCCTACATTGTCCTCTGTAATTCCTTCAACCTTTTTCTTGCTGTCTCTATTCCCCTTCAAATACTACCCCTCATTTTCATGTCATGTGAATTCCATTACTCTTCCTTTACCCACTTGCCCAATCTTTTAAGACTTCTTCCCTTCCTCTCCTAGTCCCCTTTTTGTACATGTCCACCCCTTCCTTCCCAAACATACAAACACAATTTTAAGTCTAGATTCTATACATGAGGGGAAAACATGTCTTATTTGTCTTTCTGTGCCTGGCCTACTTCTCTTAGCATAATGTTCTATTTTCCTGAAAATGTTGTGATTTCATTTTTTTGTGACTAAAAGTTTCTGTTGTATATATACATCACATTTTCTTTATCCATTCATCTATTGTTAGACATCTATGGTGACTCCATATATTAGATGTTGTGAAGAATGCAGCAAAAAAAAACCATGGATATAAAAAATTTCTCTTTGGTACCTTGACTTAGAGTCTTTTGAATTTATCCCAAAGGGAGTTGTAGTTGGGTCATATAGTAGTTTTATTACCTATATTTTGTTGTACCTCCATATTGACTTACATAGGGGTCATAGCTGTTGATACTCTTACCCGTAGTGTATAAGGACTCCTGTTTCCCAGTATCCTTGCCAGCATTGGTCATTTGTTTGTTTGATGGTAGCCCTTCTGCTAGGATGAGATTAAATCTCAAAATAGTTTCTTTTTTTTTTTTTTTTTTTTTTTTTTTTTTTTGGTTTTTTCGAGACAGGGTTTCTCTGTATAGCCTTGGCTGTCCTGAAACTCACTCTGTAGACCAGGCTAGCCTTGAACTCAGAAATCCGCCTGCCTCTGCCTCCCAAGTGCTGGGATTAAAGGCATGCGCCACCACTGCCCTGCCAAAATCGTTTCAATTAGCATTTTTCTGATGGCTAACGATGCTAAACTTTTTTTTCTCAAACAATTATTGGCCAATTGTATTTCTTTTGGGAACTGTCAATAATATTCACTTCATTAATCTGCTTACTGATTTTCATTAAAATGTTTACTGATTCAGTGAAGTTTTAGAGTTTAAGTTTTGCAGTTCTCAAAATAATCTGGATGCAAATCCTTCCTATCTGGTGTATACTTGGCTGAAGTTGATATTTCTGGTTTCTTTGGAGACTCAGTTGTGTCATGTGATGTTTTTCTGGAAACTGTCTTATGAGAAAATGTTTTTGATGAAGCAGACATGTAGGAGGATGTTTTGCTGAGAACAGACATATTGCTTTATTCTGGAAGCTGGAAAAGAAAAAAGTGATGTTTTGTTAGAGTGGATGTTTGAGAAAACACATGATGTTTGCAAAGGGTATAAATATAACCGAACAGATGGTGGATGATGCGGTGTGGCATTGGTTCTCCTTGCCACTCTTTGCTGATCATCACTGGTCATGACTTTGTAGAGAGAAAAACACACCAAAGAACTTCTGGTGGTGTTCTGGTGGCTTCTTGCCACTTCTGGTTGATTGGAAGAGCCTCGTGGTTTCTTCTAGATGGAAGTGCTGTTGCTAATTCATGAATAGTGCTTGCCAGTGGAACGAGTTATCACTGCTGATTCATGTGAACTCAACTGCTGATATCCTGACAACTCAGAGTAAGTTCACTCAGAAGAACTATTTCTAAACAGGTCCACATCCTCCTTTGCTTTATTAATCTTTTCTTTCTACTATCTCTGGTGGGTGGTGGGATAGAAGAGAAGTACCCTTATTAAAGTAGATACTGAAAAATATAAGTCTACACTTGGCATCTTCATAATTTTCACTTTCAATTTTTGCTGATATCTAACATATCTCCCACCCCCTAACCATGCACACACAGTCCAGTGACTGTGTGATTACTGGTGACAATACTTCTGCTACCTCTCATAATAACCTCCCAATACTAGTATCCCATTAAAAAAGGTAGAGAAAGGAGAGCCATAGGTATAGTGTTTCTTTTTTGTTTACCAAACAGAGGAATAAAAGCTTCTTGAAATTCTAGCTAAGAGGTAGGAACACTAGGGAGCACATAAGGAAAGAACCCAAAACTAGCAGGAGAATCAGCTTGATGATTTTAGAGGCTGACATTCTGACAGGTAAGACTAGATATAACACATATGGGAAATTAGATTGATAAATTAACTGGGAAGATGTTGCGCTTAAGATCTGTGGGTGTTGTCATTTGTAGACATTATGAAGTTTCACATTTGAAAGCAAAACATTACTAGCCTAAGAGCTAGATACATGAAAAAGTGCTACAGACTAACCATTTTTAAGTGTGTTCGTGTCTTTGGAAATGAAATTCTTTATTTCTGGTATTGAAGATTAAAGGCAAATGTTGAATTTTTAGAAATTTGACTTGAAAATACTCATCTTCTTCCTAGAGAAAGATACTAAACATTACATTTTCATAGATTAGCCTTTTTCTAAACATGATTTTTATATTATTTGGATGCATGATTTATAAAATTTATATGGTACTTCTCTTACTATATATTATAACATGAGGAAATATTTATTGTCCCAACAATTTGCATATTTAAAGCCAACATGTACATTCCTAGAGTGAATGGATCACAAGTTATTTTAATTTTATTTTGTTGGTCTCTTTTCTTTTTTATTCTATACAATAAGACAATGAACACCTTTGTATACAAACCTTTCTGTATGTAAGACAATTTTCTTTGGATAAATTCCCAGACTTAGAATTATCTGTCTCAGTCTTGGAAAACTGAAAGACCCTTTCTTCATATTGTCAGATTATTTCCCAAAGCACCCATAACATTTTTTTCTCATGGAAATATTATTCTCCAGTATCTCCAGTATCCTGTTTCTGAACATATTTAACTCTGTCAATTTGATAAGCAAAATTTTATAACTTGTTTTGTTCTAATTGGCATCTAGCAATATACTACTGGGAAATATTTTATCATCTTTGTAAATGCAATATTTTCTTAAATATATATTCCCCAAAGAGTTAAATCTTGATTTTCAATTCATGTGTGTACATTCATTTATGAAAACATGGCAATGAATTTTTGATAGTTAAGCAAAATAAAATAAATTTTGAACACACAAAATATTGTAGTTGGTATAAGAGAACCAAGTGTTAAATACAGAATAACTCACAGGTTCAAATATCTACCTTTGAGATACTGACATCGATCAGAAGTGTGTTTGAAAAAATAATAATGTCCAGATAAAGCATTAATACAACATTTCAGATACGACAGTTAACTATCATATTGAAATAAAGAATATATCTGCTCAACATCCAGTGGCTTAAGTTCCTTTTTATGTGACTAATCTACAAATGGAGCAGTTAAGTGTTGACTGACAAACATCCTAAATACCTCATCTATCATTTCCCAACTGCTTACTGGCCACCAGAGTGAACACATCTGCCAGTTCATTGCTTAGTAAACATTAACAGGAAGAAAGCTTATTTAGTGATCTTTGTAGACTTTCAGATTTCCTTTGCCTGGAGAAAGGCAATTAAGAAAGTGTCAAAAAGGCCAGCACAACACCTGGATATAAATTGTGCCTAGAAACCTCCTTTCTCAAAGTTCACTCACTGAAGGAAATACTTCGTCTTGGTCAAGAGGGCAATTGATCTCCTGGGCTATTGACAAAGACCGTAAAATGTATGCTCATTATTCTTGTGCTGTCAACAGCCTCTGACATTTCTATTTGACTGACCATAGATCAGCCATGGAAAAATACAAGATAAGTGACTCCCTTTCCCTAAAGTTCAGAGACACAAGATGGATCAGAAATCGAATTATTTGCAATTTACTGCTTTCCCTGTTCTTCAAGAATCATGTTTAAGTTGACACTACACATACACATTTGTGTTTGGTGTTTGTGTGTATGCTCAGTAAAATGTGTTATTTTCTACATGACAGTCTACCTGGCAGTCTCTGATTAACATACACCGGGGAAGATCAGATCTTTTAGAAAATGCAATTTAAAACATCATGTAAAACTTTAGTACCCATCTCTCTGAAACCTATTAGATTCTCATTCCTTTTCACCTATTAATTTGCATCAGCAGTACAGCTTTGTTTAGAAATATAAGAGCTATGCCTTCAAAGAGAAAACAATTATTCCATTAACGTACACACGTACACACACACACACAAGTGTGCATGTATGCATGCATGTGTCTGTTAGCACTAAGACACATTCAATACTGGAATCTTTGAGTATAGGTAACCTAATGTTAAACTCATTTTTCTGTGAGTTAAATAGCAGGCATATTTAGATTATAACCACTGGCCCAAGTTTCTTTTGGCCAGTTCTTTAACCAAGTCTTCTGTTTAAAAATTTTCGTTCTTCAAAGCTTATGCCTTTAAAAGCAAAGGTTTTTCCTAAAAAGCAAGTTCTTTTAGGGTACTGGATAAGCTCTGAGGATAATTTTCTGTGGTGACAACTGGAAGTGACTGTTATCAAGGTAGATGCCAGAGATACAGCTTACAGTGCACAGGACAGCCCATAACAAATATCTAGGCCAAAATACCTTTACTTAGCCCTGTGTAACAAAGACTCTGTAAAGCAAAATGGACTAGAATCAGATGAATAACTGCCATCATCTTCAATTACAAGACTGATCATCATTGCCTTGCCACAGTCTAGACCAGGGTTCTTAAGTCTCTTCTGCTCACAACTCGTTTTACTCAGTTAATTTTTATACACACCTGGTAGATAGATATACTTAAACACATGTATTAATTAAACATGAATCATAAAATATTTATTTTAAAACAATTGTTTGGTATACATAAAATTTTGCCACATATTGAAGACAAAAGCAATTTTGTTGAATGTATAAAGGTATTTCAAATAATTCATCTAAAAGTACTTTTCTTTCTCATTTTATTATATTGAATTAAAACATGAATTATTACATTTCCACAGATACTATATTTGATTTTTTATTCCCATACTTAAAAAGCATATTATAATTTTAGTCTGTATAAAAAGTCTCGATGGCACCACATAAGACAATGCAGAGAAAGTTAACCAAGGATAATTAAGTATAAATTATCTGCCTAAAATCATTATAAATATTGAATTGTGTTAAGTAGACCTTGGTTAAAAAAATCATTGACTAGTGTAGCAATATAGCTCTAATATATTTTGTCTACATTGATTCAAAAAAAATTTTAGGAAGTCTGAGATTCTATAGCATCTTTCATAGATGTCTATGTTAACTGAAGCCAGTATTATTCAACGGTATCTATCACAGGTCTGTTGATTGGTGTCTGCACCCAGAAGACCGAGACATGTATCCAACTATTCATTAAGAATTCTGAACAATATTATCAAAGTAAAAAGACACGTGTTGGCAGAGGACACACCACCACCTGCCACCAGTGTAGCAACAATACAGTGTTTGTGTCTCCATGCCAAGACAAAGTAGTAGTTCCCACAGGACACCTACTACATAGTGTGCTGTGGGTGCAGGCTGCTCCCTGACCGAGAGTGGGTCTCTTTCTCTTTCTTTTCCATAACAGTCTGTTTTTTTTTTTAACCTTCTTCAAACCATGGGACATATTTCTATCTCACTGGAGACCACATGTTAACAAGAAATGCCCTCAACTGAGATGAGTTCTTTCCTAAGAAGACCAGTTGTTTATTAGATTGTCCTTATTACTTCATTGATCTGCTATAAAGCTGTGGACATGGAGATAACCATCTGTCATTTTCTTCCAACAACTGGGTGCGTGTCTTAGTCACTGCTCTATGGCTGTGAAAAGACACCATGACCAAAGCAACTTTTGCAAAAGAAAGCATTTAACTGGAGCCTTGCTTACAGTTTCAGAGGGTTAGTCATTGTGGCAGGAATCCCAAAGGCAGGCATAGTGCTGGAGCAATAGCTGAGATCTCTACATTCTTAACTACTTAGAGCAAGCAGAGGATGACAGATCAGGCCTGGCATGGGCTTTTGGAAGCTAATCTCCAGTGATACTTCCTCCAACAAGACCACACCTTCTAATCCTTCCAAAATAGGTCCAACTTGGGACCAAGCATTTAAGCATCTGAGCCCATGGGGATCGTTCTCATTCAAACCACCATAGTCTCCATTGCCAGTGCGTCATTGATTCCTATTTACATCATTAACACCCCACCTTTGTCTTTCAGCACTAGGCAACAGCATACACTTAAATAAATAAAACCATTCCTTGGATATAGAGACATTTCTCAAAGTCCACCATCAAGTTAACCAGAGCTCAAAACTAAATAACCTTTCTATGTCAACTGTGTCCCCAGTGATTATATTTTCTTCCTACACAGTCCGGAATGACATGACATGCCTTTTCTTCTCCTGCACTGTGTAGATGTTTTCGCTTTATTCTACAGTCTTCATCTTGTTTAGTTGAGGACATGGTTTCTAATCTTCATAAGACTTATCTAACTTTGACTTTTATCCTTACTGAAATTTGTGACTACTTGGCAGTTACCATTACTCTACAAAAATGTTACTGCTCCTTGTCTGTTACATGCATCTGTTTCCTCCTCACGAAGCAGTTGCTTCTCCATCTTGTTCAATGCTCCGTTTCTAAAGCCCTTCCATTACTCACTTTCCACATTAATGTCCTTGTCTGTCACTTATAGGGAAAAGAAATCTGTAAAGATCTTTTTAATTCTTTCTTCATTGTGTATATGACTTACATATTGAGTTAAGAAGACAACATTGTCAAACTCGTTCTCTCTTTCCAACTTTACATAGGTTCCAGTGATCAAACCTTCTAAGGTCCACTGACAGGCTTGCATGACCAGCACCGATATGTTCTGAGCCATCTAGCCATCCCACAGGTATCTTACACAGACACCCAGGGGAATGTTATAGCATAGAGGATCTGACAGCATTGAGAGGAAGCTTAGAGCAGTTGTCATATTTCCAAAAACTTATCAAAAAGGATACAGATATCATCCTTTTCATACAAAGATAAAACAGGGGGGAAAAAGATGAATTTTTCAGGAAGGAAGAATGGCTCCTGGAACAGTTTAATGTTGGCATGATATAATGAAAGGCATAGAGAATTTAATATAACATACACATTAATTAGAATACTTAATATGTAAATAATAATTGTTTGATAGTGGGTAAGACATTTATTTCACACTCCTATTCTAATATAGATGGGTGTGGTATAATTTTGTGTAGCTGTTAATGCAAACGTATAACTAGCAAGTAGTACAATTTCAGTATTGTAGCTTTCTCTTCTACAATCTCTTTCTTTGGTTTATTTAGACATCTTTATGAACTTCTGTTGAGTTGCTGGTATTCACCTGAACCTGATAACAGCCCCAAGCCTGGAAAATATCACTGTTGGAGATGGGAAAAACCACTTTTGGAATTCTGCTGCTGTGTGATCAGGAATCTCTAAACCTAACCCTAGGATAAGGGCTACATAGTTTCTGCTGTGTAGAATTGCCATCCCACAAACGACCTTGCTCTATTCACTCATTCCATTTTACATGTATCGGTTTTTCTCCTTGCCAAGCAGTAGCTTCTCCATCTTGCTCAAAGCTCTATTTCTAAGGCCCTTTCATTGGTTACTCACCTTTCCACGCTAATGTCCTTGTCTGTCTTCAGCTCCCAATTACTTGTTCAATTAATTACCTCCAAAATGAATATGTGATGGGTTAAATCTTATAAAAATAAACTTTCCATGTTGACTGAAAGTTTATAATGAAAATATCTTTATAAAAAGAAATATGCTATATAAATATAACATATAACAAACACATTAAAGGCCTACTGGCTTTTGGTAGGTGTAGATGACTGTAAAACTTTTCAAACTGTCATATGCTAATTACAAGCCAGTGAATGGCCATAGCCAATATTAGTTTCCAGTGAGTAAATCCTTAACCTATGGCAGACCTGCTATGATGACCTCATCACACAGATCAGGGAGACTAGACGGAAGCCTTGTTTTACAGACGAGGAGACAGAAACCTAAGAAGATTACATAAAATGGTCCAGATAATAAACCTTGAGTCTGTGATAAAAGCAAACCCCATGCACATAATGTACAACTGACAATGAAATTATAATCACCAGAAACAAAAATATCAATGAAAGACTGATTTTTCAGTTACCTTTCAATGTATACTGGAACTCTCCAAGTTTCTGTGTCCTCTAAAACATGCAATGAATAGTATCATGCTTATTTTCGCACCACTGAAAACACTTCTCAGACTTTATAAAGCTTTTTTTTTCAGTAAAAATATTATTTCCATGTATCTGGAGTCTAGTCATGGAAACAAGCGAGTGGCGCCAAGCTGAGATGAAAATCTTTCCGTACCAACCTACTTCCTATGACGGAATGGAAAAAGTGATACTAAATTTTATTACTAGGGTAGACATCTATTTGTTCTGTATGATTTAGTTATACTTTTGGGTTGGAGGTGGAGGGTTAAGTGACATAATTCCTGGTTGTCCTTCGTTTTGGCTACTTATAAAACTGCAAATCACTGTGACTGAGAGGAAACAGAGGCTTATCACTTTCTCACACTGAGAAGCTTGATGAAGGGACTTCAAGGCTTTGAAGGAGCTTCCACAGTCATCTGGCAGCTTAGCCAAGTTGCCCTTCCCCTACCTTTCCGATGACGCTGTTTTGTAGAGCTACTGTGACAAATACCACAAATCTGCTGGGTTGAAGCAACAGTGATTCTTTCTTCATACTTCCAAATACAGGACCTGAGGCAAGAATGCCATCGTCCCCGATAGCCTCCTGGAAAAGTGGCTTCCTAACCCTTGCAGCTGGGATGCTGTGAGCCTTCACTTTTGTGTGGACACATTCTCTATGGCTGCTTTGCTTTCTTCTATCTGTGCCAGGGCTCCCTCTTGGAAGAACACTTATGGTTATATTTAGGGTCTTCTATGGTTTGAATGTCTTCTCCTAACTCATGGTAAAATTTAAATGTCATTGAGAAAAACACTAAGACCAGGAAATGATCTGCTTAGGGTGTTCATTTGTCTCTTCGACTTCCAGCATAGTTTGATTTCTCATTCAAAGACCCAGCCAGTGTCATATTCTTGAAATTCCCAATCTTTGAAACAACTCACATAAGCTTCTATTGTTATAATTTACCTATTTGTCACATTTTATTATGATAATAGAAAACAGGCAAGGATAGACCTTCTGAATAGTGCAATTTTTTTTTAAATGCCACCTGCAAAGTCCCTGTGTTTCATACAAAGTGATGCACACAGGTTCCAGGACTAGCGCATGAATACTGGGGGTGGGAAGGAATTGGAAGGGCTATTTTTTCAGCCTATTATAATGGATCCTTTATCCTGTATAAACCCTTGTTTACCTTCCATTAGCTAGAGGTCAGTTACATGGCCATATTTAGTTGTGAGTTATGCTGGGAACTGAAGTCTTTGTTTTTATTTATCTTAATCTCAGTTTTGCTTAGAAGCAAGAGGAAAGCGGGCATTTTAGGGCCACTAGTAATATCTGTTTGTCTTCTGTTATTTTTGACGACTTGAATATCTATATGCACATTTCTTCAGAAGCCCCTGCTACTCTGTTCTGCCTCAAGATCAACATATCTAAAACTGAAGTTTCAGATCTTCTAGTTGTTGGACTGTCATCTCTAATTAGCACAAGTCTGACTCTTTGTGTTCAGTTGTCTGTTCCCCAAATGCCAGAAGAAGGTGATCTGAAGATGGCTTCCCATTTGGTGAAAATGGAGTGAGCAATGGGACCCTCCCTAAGCCACATCTTGTTGGAAGTGGATAATGATGACTTCCTTATTGTGTGCAGATGGAGAATGCTTAGCTTATCCTACCCTAGAGTGCTTCTAAAGATCCTTCCTGTTCCTTATCCTTCACAGAGTCCCTGAAGCATTTAAGGCCTTTGTGCTTGTTGGACCTGCCTAATCCAAATACTCTTTCTTTGGCCAGCAATGACTTGAAGTCATCGGCGTGAGTTGTAGATTCAGGAGGATTTAGTTTTGTAGAAACAGTAGAGGAACTGGTAGGCTTTTGCTGTATTTGTTTCTCAGCAGTCTATGTATCTGTGAACGTAGATAAAAGTTTCGTAGAGCCATATGTTTGAAAACTGGGCTTTTCAGTTTAGCCCTGGACTATCTCTCTCCCTTCTTTCCTGCTTTATATAAACCTTCTCAAAGTCATTTGATGCACGCAGCTGGCATGGGGATATGACACTCTTCTCATCTTCACCATAGCTGGCTCATGAGTTGTAGCAGACAGCACAAAGACTGTAAGTATTTTGGAAAGGTGTTTTTCATCCAGGAATTCTGACCCTTTGTGTCTTTTACTTACAGTTGTTTCACTCTGAGATACAGTTCCATAAGACCCAAGTTACCCACTGTTTACTAGAACAGTGAGGAAGATAGACTCTAGAACCAGATTGTCTAGCTCACACCAGACATGCCAGGAATTAACTGTGCAACTGACAATTTCCTTTGTTTTGTTGTTCCTCATGTAAAGTGAAATTAAAATAGTATTTACTTCATTGATTTTTTTAAATATTTGAGGTGTTTTTAATGGACAAAATACTAAAATGATACATGGTATATAATGTGCATCCTGCAGGTACATTGGTAGTATGCTAGTCACTGCTCTAAGATCGTTAGATTCTTACCAACTTTTGCTGCAAGCACACTCAGGTAGCTGAATTTGTTCCTTTTGGAGGTTCATCTAAAATACCAAATAGCCAACATAAGACAATATATTGTCTTATTCCTGAAACGTCTTCATCAGTCGTCAGAGTCTGTACTCAGCCCTGGTGTCATGGTAATATTGTAACCATACATTTTAGCACAGCATACCAAAAAAATTTCCATCTGGGCCTTATATTACCTGAGTTCTCAGGACCCATGTTCTAGGGTTTGTCACAGTCAAATCCCGAATGCTAGGCTCCAAATTCTTTCTTTAGGGATCTTTGACTTGTCTTGTCAGGATACATACCCTAAGTAACTAAAGCATAGATGTGTCAAGTTCTCATTTCTTTTTGCATGGAAATCTGAACTAAGGTGGTTGTAGAATGGAGTACTGATCACCTAGTCAACCTGGGACACAAACTGCCTCTGCATTTCTGTGCTACCTTAAGCAGGATGCTCTCTCACCCACTCAGTTCACGATGCTTAACTCTGAGCTGCAGAAAGGAGGAGGGAGGAGAAACATCGTGTGTGCTGGAAGCTGAGCACACATGTGTAGAACTTGTTGCAAGACCACACCTTGGAAGGGAGTTTGGGAAATGTGGTCTTGAGCTGGTGGCACTGTGCCATCACCAAATCAAACTCTCTGTTATCATAGAAGAAAATGAGAACAAGCCCTATGGAGACAACCAGAAGCCTCTGCTACAGTAACTGAAAATGATTCTTTCTCTGATGTAACCCAATGTCTGTTAGAAATAATGCAGTGTATGTAACCTATTCAATCTCTACCGCTCTCCCTACCGCAAGAAAAAGTAAAACCAGTGAGTCCATATGCATTCAATAAAGAATAAAATAAAACCCAGTACTGTATATCAAATGACAGCTCTGTCTCAGCAGAGTTCACGCTTTTTTCCTTAAGATATAATTGCATTTCCTGAAATTGGAATCAATTTGCATGTGCAGTTTTTGAAAATAAAGACCAAAATATTTGCATATTTGTGTAACATGTGGTTGATGCAGCCTCCTTGTATTTGTAGATACCTATTTTAACCCTTCCATGCTTCTTCAATTTGCACACAGAAAATCAACTCTTTTAAAAAAATAAAACAGTTAATCTTAAACAAAACCAATCTTTTCTATTACTTTTGAACACGTGGAAAATGCATAAAACACTCAGCATCTGTTATTCTTTCCAGTTTATTACTTTTCAGTTTTTCTTTTTAAAGCAGAGGAGTTAGTTGCAGAAACAAAACCCCAATGCTTAGGGTTTTACAAATGTCACAAGACTTCAAGCTTAAAAACTCCGTGAAGTGTTTAAGAAGGAAGGAAAAGTAATATATGAACGGCTTGTTTCATTTCTTCATAAAGCGACTCTGCTGCCTTTGCGCTCAAGTTTTTTGGGAATTTTTGGGGAGGGTGGTCGCTTTTGTTTGTTTTGTTTTGGGTGATGTTCAGCATTTTGTGCCCTGATGGGAATTTTAATGACCATAAAACAAAAGCACTGGTACCAAGCTGAGCCCAGCGGATGAATCAGGTAGGCGGGTGTATTGATCGCACCAATGGCTGGCAGTTCTCTTGTTCCCGCTGTGGCCCAAATGTCAGTCAACCAGACGTGTCATCAGAGAGGTAAGTTTTTGAAATGTACTAGACGCTTCTCAAATATATACATATATTTTACAGGAATAGAAAGAAAGCTAAGTTTTGTGTGAGCATGCAAGTAGTCTGCAAACATTCTTCATAGTCCCTTGGGGACTCTGTAGAAGTGAAAGCAGGACCAACCCAGGCCCGACAAGCAGCTCGTCTGGCCAGTGCCTCCCAGTCTGTCAGCTGTGATGAAGAGCTTCACCATAGCTGAACTAGCCATGACCTTTCTTTTCAGTATATTAATGTGAGCAGTGTGTATTTGGAGCTCCTGAATATCATACATTTGACCCATAGTGGGGAGTCCTGTAGGTCAGAGAGCACACTGTTCACTCTATAGGACTACTCATTATTTCTGTCTCTACATATGTGTGCTTACCCATGTCCAGGAAGGATTGATTCTACCTGAGTTGGTGGCACTTCTTCTCTAACCCATCCTATGGTGATTTTATTACACCAGGATGTCTCCAAGGTTTAAAACTAGGATGGGTCCTTTTCTAAGTCTGCTCTAAGCTTCTTCAGTCTCTCCATTCTCAGCTCTTTAATGTTGCAGGCACAACCTACCTTCACGCTGCCTCCTTTTCCTATCTACACCACGGTATCCCATGCACCATAGCAGCATATGACTTGGCCAGAGACAATTGAGTTTAATTCCAAAATAATTTTAAGCAAGAGAAGTCATGCCTGCGTGAAAAGGTAGTTTCAGCTGTGAGGTCATAGGTCATAGGCTTGCTGAGGGGCCATCAGTCTTGCAGTTGATACTCAATACTAGTGTGACAGTTTGAATATGCTTGGCCAAGGGAGTAGAACTGTTAGGGGGTATGGCCTTGTTAAAGTAGGTGTGGCCTTGTTGGAGTAGGTGGCCTTGTTGGAGTAGGTGTGCCCTTGTTGGGGTAGATGTGGCCTTGTTGGAGTAGGTGTGGCCTTGTTGGGGGAAATGTGTCATTGTGGGCATGAGCTTAAAGACCCTAATCCTAGCTCCCTAGAATCCAGTCTTCTCCTAGCTGCCTTTGGAACAAGAGGTGGAGCTCTCAGCTCCTCCAGCTCCATGTCTGCCTGGATGCTGCCATGCTCCAACCTTGATGATAATGGACTGAACCTCTGAACCTGTAAGCCAGATCCAATTAAATGTTGTTCTTATAAAAGTTGTCTTGGTCATGGTGTCTGTTCACAGTAGTAAAATCCTAAGACAACTAGTTTTTAATATTTTTGTTCATATTTAAAACCATGGGTACTTAAAAAAAAACTTTGTATTAGTTCCTTGTGAGTTTCATATCATGCATCCCAGTCCTGATCATCTCTCTGAACCCTCATATCTGCCCTTCATCCCTGCATCCTCTCTCCCCAAACACACACACACACACACACACACACACACACACACACACACACACAGCACTACTACCTCCAACAACAACAATAATAAAGCATAAAAAAAAAATCCAGTCACGGAAACTGTAGTGTGTCAGTGTGTCCCATAGTATACCTCTCTGTCTACACATCTTCATTTATAGTGTTGATTGTGTTCATTGTAATGAGTCATTGGTCTAGCCCTGGATCTGTGGCTTCTGTGACATCATCAACATTATAGCTTCAGTGGGACTCCTACTTGTTATCGCGTTGTTGCCTTGTGTCATGGAGATGCTGCAGCCCCGGATCAGCAAAACTGGTTCCTACAAGCATCCTAACTGTTTACAGATATGTATTTTGAGGTGGACTAACACGGAAACCTGGATCGGGGCCTGGGTGGTAGCCAAGCTGGTCAGTGCTCTGGCTTTCCCTTATCTATACCATCAGGGTGAGTTCTTCAACAGTGCTTCAGCTAGGCCACCCAAAGCCACCATCTGAAGGAGGCAGGGTCAACTCTTCTGCTCTTATGCCTGCACCACCAGGGCCAGATCCACTGTGTTGCCCAGGTGAGCAGCAGGGTCAGCTCACCCACTCTTATGACCCCAGGTACAGCTTTCCCAGCCACTGCAGGTGGTAATGGGGGAGAAGGGGAGAATATCACCTCCATGGCTACTGCCACCCCATGGATGAATGGCAGGACCGGCTCTCTCGTGCTCTGTCCTTAGGGCAGGCTCACTCGCTCCTCTTAGCCGCTGGTGAAGGGCAGGGCTGGTTCTCCCGAGATCCAGACTAGAGGTAATGAATGGTGCTTGTGTATGTGTTGGGGTAACCCCCTCTGCATCCATACCACCCTATGGCAGGCTAGTGGTGGGATTAGGTCTCCCATACTCACGCCCTTGGGGCCGGCTCACCCATGCCCCTGCCACAAGGGCTAGCTCCACTGTGCTGCCTCTGCGAGGTGGGTTGCCTGCTCTCCCAAGTGCTGCCAATGGTAAAAAAAAAAATACCCTGAAAACAAAGCTTGGATTAAAGATTAACCGTGGACTCACCGGCAATGGGCAAAGAAGCACACCTTGTTGATGTTTGTGTATCGGTCAGGGGTAGAGCGGTCGGCAATCCTTGGTTCATCCTACCTTGATGCCTGTCTTAGTCCTAGGACTCATAAAGATCAAATCAAATCAAATGAAATCCAGGCAGCACAATCCGGGAGGAGGAAGATAGAGACCTGCAGACCCATAGTGCCACCCACATACCTGCCATCCAGCGCACTACACAAGCTGCCACGCCACACAACATGCAGTACACAGGATGGAGGATGTCTCTCAGGGGCCTGCCAGCTCCGTGGGGAGCCTGCAGCGGGAGCCACCACAATGTGTGAGTATGTGGTGGTCAGATGCCAGAGAAAGAAGTGGAGCAGCCTGAGGATTATGAAGAGAGATGGAACTGGAGACTCGAGAATGGAGAGGAGTAGCCTATGGTGAGTGAACAGCCCTGCCACCTCAGGCAATGGTGAGGTTCAAGTCAATGCTGCAACTGAGGGTCATGCTTGGTCAGTGACTATGCAGCATCTGGGGTCAGGGTCGCTGTCCGTGCTCATATTGACGCTAGAGAATGTGGGCAGCCACCAGGGACATAGATGGAGCTGTGCATAGCTGGCCCCTCCCCTCACTGGATCCAGTGCTCTGGAGAGTCGGCTGCAGCTCTCAACCACTGGCAGCACTCGGAGGAAAATAAATGTCCACCAAATGACTGTTTAAATTAATTATAGGAAGTTATACAAGACATGACCTCATTTTATGAAAGAAAAAAAATCAATACTACGTGAATATAATACATTCACAATATTACACATGATTACATACTTTTAATAATTTAAAAGGATATTGAAAATATTCTATGGGATGTTAATAGCACTTATCTTTGAATAGGAATGATCATGCTTTTCCCTGTGATTTCTTGACCATTTTTTTATTTTTAAAGAAAAAGTAGAAGATTGAGTGAGAGCTTAGTGTGTTCTGTGTTCTATAGCAAGTTTAAATTTTAATCCTCAGTAATTCTGTAAGGTGGCTAACAGACGACATTTTATTAACACATACAAATGACACAGAAACGTAGAAACATACAGTAAAGGTCAAACTTAGAGACATACAGTCAAGAGCACATTGTGTCTCATTTCAGACATGAGCTTTGAATGTACACACTATGCAGGCTCCTAAGAAGTTATTTGGTATTCTGCTGCTGTTGAATCTTTAGATAGTGCTTCTAACACTACAAACCACACAAGCAAGAAACAATCACTAAGCAGATAACACAAAGCTTATACAAGCAAAATAAAGATCAGAGTCATTTTACCAGTCAGTAACATTTAAAGTCATTTGAGAGGCTATATTTTAAATTTTCATTTTTTTTCAGTGCCAGGCTTCTGAGATTACTATCTTAGCATACTCCACACAGAGCAACCTCCAGGATCACAAATGAGTGTGAATGTAGCCATTCATTTCTTTCAATAACAGAGGGTCATGTTGACCAGCATTTTCTAAATTATGTGGTATAATTACTTTAGTGACAAATGACCCTGGCGTCCTTTGGATATCTTAAGCTCTTCCTTAGAATTCTAGCCACTTGGATTGCTTCATACTCTCTACACACAGCAAATGACGACTTGAAACTTGGCATTGTCCATGCTCTGGAGTTCTGTTTCTATGGTAATGTACAGTTCTCATCAATTCACAAGGCTCTCTGCTTCCCTCTTACCAGGTTCCACTTCCACCCTGCAGATGACTTAAACCCAATTTCACCATTCCTTTATGTTCAAGAGACTGAGAAGGCAAATATGGCAGGAGTCTGACCAACCCTCCCCCCCCCCCAAAGAAAAGTCTAGTATGGAGATGAGTGACCATAGAACACTACTTCCTGCCGAGGTTGATCAACACATTGGTGCCCCTCTGAGATAGGTACATAAGAAACCTAAGGTAACTGAGGACTTCAGGGGCCATCTGATGTGTGTTTCCATGTTGCTGTACATACTGGCTTTGCTGGATCTGAGTTAGGACAGAATATGGGGCAATGCTTAGCATCTCTTGGTTTTAGAATGTCCCAGAAACCCCTTGCCTGTGACAGAAGAGCAGATGATGCACCAAACCAACGATATGGTTACATAACTGACTTCCTTGAAGCTGTAGCTCTCCATGGGAGAGAACCTAGATTTTACGAAAATGTCAAGAGATTTTTTTGAAAAGCATAACATGGAGACATCGTGCTTGACTGGGTGGAACAGAGTGTTAAAAAACCAAACCTAAGCAAACCAAACCAAACCAAACCAAACCAAACCAAACCAAACCAAACCAAACCAAACCAAACCAAACCAAACCAAACCAAGAAAACAAAAACCAGTAGTAATTTCGGGTTGTGAAATCAGGTAGATATGGACTTCTGTACTCAGAACACATCATAGTGGTCTGAAAGGTCTGTATTCAAGATGGGAAAGTGAAATTGCTGTATCATCATAGGCTAACTATTTCAACATGGGATTATAGCCAACCCTTTGAAAAGGCAATTAATAGTAGAAATATAGGCATGTCCTCCTGCCTAGGGAGAGAGAATAACCAAAAATTAATGTCCAATACCTATGTTCTCTAAGAGAGTAAGGGAGACTGAACATTGCCATCACAGGAACACCAAAGTAAATTTAGATGATATGCCAAAACTGATGGTTATAAGGAGCATAAATTTGTTATTTTATTTCTCTTGTGATGGTTTGTATACGCTTGGGCCAGGGAGTGATACTATTAGGAGGTATGGCCTTGTTGAAATAGGTGTGTCACAGTGGGCATGGCCTAGAAGACCCTAGCTGCCTGGAAGTCAGTCTTCCATTAACAGCCTTCAGATAAAGATGTAGAACTCTTAGCTTCTCCTGTACCATGCCTGTCTAGATGCTGCCATACTTGATAATGAACCTCTGAACCTGTCAGCCATTTCCAATTAAATGTCTTTTATAAGACTTGCCTCGGTCATGGTATCTGTTCACAGCAGTAAAACCCTATCTAAGACATCCCTATAGATCAAAAGTCTGATCTTTTGGGGTTAAAACCAAGATGCTGATAGGACAGTTTCCGTGGAAGCTCTGGAGGTCAGCCATTTATTTACTTTGGACTGGTGCTTCTTTTAAGTCAATAGTGGTGGGTCAAGTCCTTCCATTGTATTACTCTGACCTGTTTTTAAATTTTATTTTTCACTTACTGACCCTTTAACTCACAACCCAGGATATTCTCTGTTTTAAGATCAGATGATTAGCAACTTGAGTATGACCCAAAACTTAAGTTTTCCCCTTATCATACAGCAGTCACAGGCTGGGCATCTTTGGAGGACAAACATTATTTTACTTTACACAGATAACTGAGCAAAGTAAAGTGTGTTCACCCCCAAACAGGAGCATCAGTAGCATAAAATGCAATGTGACTGGATCGGAGTATGTGCAGTGTGAATGCAGAAACCTCAGGGGACCATGTGATGTAAATGGGTAGAATGGACACCTAAGTCAAAAAATAAGGGCGACAAAGCAATGGGTAGACTTAGGTAAGTGGCTTCTTATCAAGAGCACAAACTCTAGTAAGGACTTTCAGTGTGCTTTGTGTTTTTAAAAATAGAGCTCTCTGCATTCTTTCTCCTTACTGGCTGATAAGTCATGGTCACTACTCTTCAGTTAATATATCCAGAAATTAAAATCATGGTTTAAAGTAGCTGTTGAGAGTTACTTTTCACTAACAAAGGGAAGAATGATGTGCATTTGGTAGAGTGGAGAGATGGTTTTGCGTGAGTTTTAAGACAATGTTTTAAAACTATATTTCTAAAAAAAAAGTAGTGATTATATTCCACTTGTTTAAATTAATTTTCTTTGATGCACTGACACCATTAGAAGTTATTTCAGGGTTGGAGGGATAGTTTGTCAGTTACTAGAATGCATTGTTCTTTCAGTGTGGCTCTACCATCTGCACTGAATGCTCACAAATACCTGCCAATCCAACTTTAGGGATTTCCACCCTCTTCTCACTTCTGTGGGCGTTTGCCCTCATGTACAGATCCCCCACATGGGCGCGCACGCACGCGCGCGCACACACACACACACACACACACACACACACACACACGCGCGCACACACACTATTAAAAATGAAGTCAACCACTAAAAACTTACTTAAATAACTAGGTTTCAAATGAATTCACAATTACACATTGACAAAAGGGTGGGAATTATTTTTTAAATCAGTCTTTGAATTTGGCTACAAATCAGTTGAATAAGATCAGTTATAATACACACTGAAAGATTATTCAACTAATATAAATAGTCAATGCCAATGTATACTGTAAGTGAAATGAGATATAGGGTTATCATAGTATAGATGATTTATAATATTCAATCTCTTTTTTCTTTTATTGAAAGTAGATTTTTTTTTCACATAATATATCTTGATTACGGTTCCACCCCAAATCCCTCCCTGTTCCCTCCTATCTGCGCTACCATCCAGATATACCCTCTTTCTGTCTATCAGTAGAAAACAAACAAGCTTCTAGGGAATAATAATAAAATGAAACACAATGAAACAAAACAAAACAAAACAAAAAAATAACACAATAGAAAAGGATAAAACAAGCAGAAGGAAAAAAGCTTGAGAAAAGGCATAAGAATCAGAGGCCTAATTATTCACACAATCGGGAATCCCATAAAAACACTAAACTGGACTGGAAGCCATGATATTTCCTCAAAGGAATTGCAGGCAAAAAGAATATATATACCTTTTTAATTTTAATATAAGATTTATTTTCCAAAGACCTGACCTTATAAGATAGAGACCCTCTAAGGATTTCCCATTCTGTAGGCTGCCACTGTATCTGAATGATGGTGTCCTTTGTCACACAGAAGCTTCTCAGTTTCATGAGGTGCCAACCACTAACTGTTGATTTTAGTGCCTGTGCTCATGGTGTTTAGTTCTCAAAGTCTTTTCCTGTGCTATTCAAGGCTCTCCCCTGTTTCCTCTTCTGTGCGGTTCAGTGTGTCTGCTTTGATGTTGAGACCTTTGATCCATTTGGATTTGAATTTTATGCAGGGTGATAAGTATGGATATATTTGGATTCTTGGAGTGAGGAGGGGTCACAATAGGGAGAGACTAAGTGATTGGGTATGGAGAGAAGGAGAGAGTGAAGGTCTAAAGCTGGGCTGCTTGCTTTGCTATCAGGCTGGGCAGAGAAAGCCTGCTGGAGTTGAGGGCAGGTTAGAAGAGAAGATTTGAGTGATGTCCTGAAAGGGGACAGAGAGGGAGGGGAGGCAGCAACTGGTTTGCTACAGAGATGGGGATGAGACTGGGGGATGAGATATGGAGAAAGGTAAGATGCCATCGGTAAGCTGCCTGCTTCCCTGGCTGGAGTGGCTGGGTCCGCACATGCCCAGGGGATGGGATAAAGAGATGAATTGGGGACTGGGAGGTTGTAGGGAAAGATCTGTGTGAGCCCCTGGAGGTGTGAGCTGAGAGGAAGGGGAGAGCACACCTGGTGTTCTGTTTCAGAGCTGGGCATGAAACTGGAGAATTGAACTTGGAGAAATGGAGCGACAGGTAAAAACAATTAGCCTACTTAATCCCTGGTGACAGTGTAATGTTAAATCTTGAAGTAATTTCTCAAGGAAGACCTTTGAATTAAACATGAAATGATAAATTGATGAATTATAATCAACCTAGGTAGACTCTGTTCCCTATTTCCCCTCCCCCTTTTGATAGATAGCAGAAACATACAATCCATTGAACTCTGGAGACTGGAAGGTCTACTACATTTATTGCTGTGCCAGGTCTCCTTGTAAGTTGTTGCTGCTTTTGTTTTATTTTTCTGTCTGTGGGTTTGTTTGTTTGTTTTCTGCTTATTTTTCTGTCTTTCTAGGTAGCCTTAGCTGGCCTGTTACTTGCTATGTAGTTCAAATTGCCCTTGAACTCCAGTCAGTCCTCCTGAGTTAACTCTTTGTGCTGGGATTACAGATGTGTGTTACCACACCTACCACACTGGTACTATTTTGTTCATATTATTCAGCCTTTGTTCTTGTATACTAATTTATTTTGTCTTTTTACTTGCAGTTTTTGACACTCTGACCAAAAAAATGACTGGGAGAAACAACTTGAAAAGAATCTATTTTGGCTCATTTGTCAGAGGATCCCACCCATGACGATGAGGCACACATGGTGGTAGAAGTGACTGAGTTGAGGTAAGTTCTTAGTCTGTATTGATGTGAGTACCAGACAGATGGTCACTTCATGGTACCTGACAAGAAAACAGGAAGCTAGACTGGATCCTGAGTAGGGTGAGCCGCTTCTGTTTGCAAGGCCACAGATTCCCACAGTTCACAGCCTCCTGAAACAGCTCCACCACTTGGTGAGTTTTCTTTTTTTATTGGATATTTTATTTACATTTCAGATGTTATCCCCTTACCCCATTCCCCCCAGACCAGGAACCCCCTATCCTATTCCCCTCCTCCTGCTTCTATGAGGATGTGCCCCCGCCCACCCCCCAACTCCCACCTTCCTACCCTTGAATTCCCCCATACTGGGCATCCATCCTTCACGGGACCAAGGATCTCCTCTCCCACCTATGCCCAACAAGGCCATCCTCCTACATATACAGCTGGAGCCATGGGTCCCTCCCTATGTGGTTTAGACCCTGGGAGCTCTGGTTGGTTGGTATTATTGCTCTCCCCTTGGGGCCGCAAACCCTTTCAGCTCTTTCAGTCTTCTCTAACCCTTCCATTGGAAACCTCATGATCAGTTCAATGGTTAGCTGTGAGCATCCACCTCTGAATATGTCAGACTCTGGCACACCTCTAAGGAGACAGCTGTATCAAGCTCCTGTCAGCATGTACTTCCTGACATCCACATCAGTGTCTGCCTTTGGTGACTGCACATGGGATGGATACCCAGGTGGAACAGTCTCCAGACAGCCCCTCCTTCTGTTTCTGTCCCACACTTGTCTCCATATTTGCTCCCTTGAGTATTTTGTTATTCCTTCTAAGAAGGACCAAAGCACCCACACTTTGGTCTTCCTTCTTCATGAGCTTCATGTAGTCTGTGAGTTGCATCTTGGGTATTGTGAACTTCTGAGCTAATATCCACTTATCAGTGAGTGAATACCATGTGTGTTCTTTTGTGATTGGATTACCTCACGCAGGATGATTTACTACCACTCTGAAAATCAGTCTGGCAGTTCCTCAGAAAATTGGACATAGGACTACCTGAGGACCCAGCTATACCACTTCTGGACATATACCCAGAAGATGCTCCAACACATAACAAGGACAAATGCTCCACTATGTTCATAGCAGCCTTATTTATAATAGCCAGAAGCTGGAAAGAACCCAGATGTCCCTCAACAGAGGAATGGATACAGAAAATGTAGTACATTTACACAATGGAGTATTACTCAGCTATTAAAGACAATGAATTTGAGAAATTCTTAGGTAAATGGATGGAGCTGGTGAGTTTTCAAATACTTACACTAGCAGGGACATAATAGATGGAAAGATCTTATATCTCCTCACTGGTAATCTTTGTCCAGGTAAACTGGAGGGGTCTTTAAAGTAAGAGCTGAATTGCTAAATAGAGTTCCATTATTTTCCTATCAGGTCAATAAATTTTCACTTGTCCTGAGGTACTATCTATGGATTAAGAAAATAGCTACAATAACATCTACAGACAGACATGGATAGGATTCAACTCATGGGTCTAGAAGTTATTTTTGTAATAATTCCTTTTTCTTTACTCTTACAGAATATTTATTTATTGTCTTTCTGTGCTATGTTGCTGAATTTAGGGGATAAAATTACTGTTTTAAGTTACTTTACATACGTAAAATGTATTCAGCTCAAGAACATGCAAGTTAAATGTCTGATTTCAAATTAGCTTCGCTCCTCCATCTGCCTCGTTTTAATTTTCTCAAGTAGATCCAGGAGGAGATGTGGTAGCACAGAAAGCCATGAATGGGAAGCTCAGTGTGAGGTCTGGATCCAAGTCCACTTTATTCTAAAACGCAGTATGCACTCGCCTGTTCTATTTCACAGGAACGCGGTGAAGAGCAGTTGCAAACAATACAATCGTTCCCAGTGCTAATAAAACTTTCGAGTTAATGAACCGAGAAGAAGGTGAAATGAAATGGTTTTTTATGAGGGCTAAAATTCTTTTCCTACCTTTTTGAAAATTATTTTTTTATCTCTTGAAATTATAATTATGATTATCATTTCTCCTTCCCTTTGGTCCCTATCAAATCCTCCACGAACTTACCTTGCTCTCTTTCAGACTCATGGCCCATGGCCTTTTGTTCTTAGTTGGTGGTGGCAATGGTGGTTGTGGTAGGGTGAGGTGGGGAGAGAGATAGAGAAAAGGGAAGGATGCAAGATGAGAGAGAGAAAGGGAGAAAGAGAGAGAGAGAGAGAGAGAGAGAGAGAGAGAGAGAGAGAGAGAGATCCTAAATACCTAAATACCTAAACATAGCCTGTTAATTCTGCATAATGTTACTTGTATGAATATATTTTCAGGACTATTTGGCTATTTGGTTGTGGATAGGCAAATGGTGTGGTCTTCCTGGTAAAAAGTACTCCTCTCGCTTTTAGCATCTTTGGTTGCCAGTGGGTCTTTGGTAGCATTGAGTTCTCATGAGCTTCCCTTCATCTCCATCAGCACGTCTACTGTGGTTATCCTTTGATGCTCATGTTCAGGTAGCCATGCTTCTGATACTTCTGATATCACTTCTGATATTTCTAGGAGACACAATCTAACAACAATCTCTCTGATTCTCTGGGTCTTACAGTCTTTCTGTCCCTCTTCTGAAATGATTCCTAAGCCTTAGAAGCAGGAGCTTGGTCTTAGATGTGTCCACTGGGACTGGTCTCCACAGATCTGCAAGTTGGTTGGCTGTGGTTTTCTGATGGCCCCTGTCCATTACAAAGAGGAGCTTCCTTGTGAGGACTACACATATATCTGAAAGTTTGGAGCTAGGAAACTCAGATGAGAGAGAACATGTGATGTTTATCTTTCTGGGTCTGGGTTTTCTCCATCAATCTGACTTTCTCCAGTCCCATCATTGTTCCTGCTGGATGTTAGGGAAGGAGCTCTTTTTCTACCTTAAAAATTTTAGATTTCTGCATTTATGATTAAGTATATTGTCTTAGTTCAATCAAAAGCAACATGATGATCTAGTAGTTATCTTTGGTAAATTTAATTTAACAGATCACAAATTAACATACTAAAATTCCTGTCTGAAATGAATGACAGTTCATAATTTATAGTCTTTAGAATTTTAGACTGGGTATGTAGCCCAATGGTTGAGTGTTTTGCCGAGCACGTGTGAGGCCCTGGCTTCAGTTCCTAAAACAATGCAAAAAGTGGGGGGACTGAGCTGCAGATACAGCTTATTTGGGAGAATGCTTGCCCAACATGCACAAAGCCCTTGGTTCAATTCTCAACACCACACAAGCTAGTGAAAAGTCTCAAAATTCAGAAGGAGGAAAGAAGAGGATTAGCATCAGATGGTCAAGGCTAGCCCCAGATACATATATTTAGTTTGATGCTCAGCTACACAAGAGACTGACTCAAACAGAATGGAAATATATAGTATATATGTAATATATACTATTGAATATTTCAAAATATTTCAAAGACTGAAGGAAACCTGATGTAATACTGTAAGAAATATAAAGATTGAGGCAACTGGAGGTTGCATGGCAGGTATTGTGATTTGCCATTGAGTGTAGGGGGACAAAATAATCATGAGTCAATGACAGATACAACCATATGCCACCCGAGGAGGGTGAAGACCTCAGAGGAAACCAACAGTGCAAATGAAAGGAAGAGAGACAGCATGTTCTTTCTTCAGGAACCGAATCTCACCTTGGACATGAGTAGACTCAAGCCTTTTGATGCACCTTCCAAGTCATGCAATCACTCTGAGCCTTAGTGTCTTTTGCCCTTCAAGAGGGGGGCATTGATAGTAACTCCTGGCAGGTTTTGCATAAGGAAGTGTGGTTTACTACATGTGCTGTATATAGCACAGGACACGACACTGAGCAAACCATCAGAAACAGTTAACCATCTTTAAAAACACAGCCAGTATGGGACTTTCAGTAGGAAAAGAAAAGCAGCCAGCATCTCAGGAAGGAGGAAGGGAGGACAGTCCAGGAAAGACACTGGTATGCCTAGGTGATATGCTTTTGAATAGCAGGAATGCCCATGCTGGATCTCAGAGACTTGATACTGAGAAACCAAGGATGCTGTGTCCACTAAGAACTCTGAATGTCAGGAAGGGTAATCTCCTGGGAAATCTCTAGGACACTCTGGAGTCTCAGGCCCAAATCAAGTGGCCATCAAAGGAAACTCACAGGAAGACCCAAGAGCCCTTGGCTCTTGGAAGAGGAAGTATAATGGTTGGTTATATGTATCTATTAATAAAGTTTAAAATACGTTGTAAAAGGCGTTGGTGCTAGAGAGATGGCTCAGTAGTTAAGAGCACTTGCTACTCTCCCAGTGAACTCTTGTTTGGTTCCTAGCACTCATATCTCGTTGCCCACAACCACCTACAGCTTCAGAGCATCTGAGGACCACTTCTAGCCTCTGAGAGCATTTGCATTTATAGGCAGATATCTATACAAATGTGCACACACACACACACACACACACACACACAAACACACACACAACTTCTAAAAATAAATGTTTGTCACATAATGAACCATGATAATTTTATACTTTCTTACAATAGTATATCAGTTTACAGAGCATGCCAGAATCTTCTTTAATTCTTATAACACACAGAAAGATAGTGCTTGTTTTGTTCCTGATTTTGCAAATGAGGACAAAGTCTCAAAGGACTTTAAGTTGCATGCCCAGGGTGGCTCTGCTGTTACTGAAACCAGCTGCCTCGGCATTCATTCATATTCAGAAAACATGGAGTGGGTTCCTCTCCTCTGCCAGGCGCTTGGCTTGAGGCTGAGAATACAAAGACAATGCTCAAGTGAATTCACAGAAAGCTGGGGGAAATAAATCCGAAAACATGATTCAAATATAATGAAGTAAAAAAAAAAATGATACAAGGTTGCATGTGACATTGTTAATTGAAACTACACACAAAGGGACTGGGAACTTAAGCTGTTCAGAACAGGTGTCACCAGAAGCCCTTACAGAAGGAATGAGTAGGTGTTTAGGGGAGGAAAGACAGAAAGTTGTTCTAAGCATTGACGCTTCACACAGAAAGCCACGGGAGCCCAGTAGCATGTTCTATGATGCCAAACTGAGAAATTAACAGCCTTGAGTTGCAGGTGGAAGGTGCAGAAGCCAAATTAAAAACAGTCTTTTCAGGCTGAGCTCAGGAACCTGAATTTCCATGCTGTAAGTGGCTGGGATCCACTGGAGGATTTTAATTGTGTGAATGACAAGATCAGCTTTGCTATTCAGAAAGCACACCCTGGCACAGATCAGTGGGTGGAATAGAAAGCGGTTACCCTGGAGACAGGCAGACCCATTAGGAAGCTCTGACAAAGATCCAGGAGAGAGAAAATGAGGATAGTGGTTGGAGGAACGAGCAGATTCAAAGACATTTTAGAGGTGGAACGGATGGTCAGGAGACGTTCATTCAGTATAAACGCTGGAGGAAAGGAAGAACCAAGGGGCGGTGCGGTTTCCAGCTTGGATTTCTATACGGATAGTGAATAATTAATGAAGATGTAGTGGGTGGGGGTAACGGGAGTTTAAAAGGGAGGTAGTGGTAGACGAATATGATCAATATGCATTTGTTTAAATGTGTATAACTTTCAAAGAGTAAAAAAAAATATTATTTTAATAGATCAAGGTGTAAAATACAAAAAAAGAAAAGTCAAACAGAGGGAGAGTGGGAATGAATTCATATGTGACCTGTTGAATTCGGTGCATCTTTTGGACTTCTAGGTGAAAAAGTCACATGTGGTGAATATATTATCATCAGAATGCAGAACAATGAAATGTAAACAGATACGAAGAATCATTAAATCTCCAACTGTAGCATCTGGGTGCCATATCCTTTACACAATCTATTTGCACCATCTCTTCAGTAAGTACTAGCTCAAGCCTTACTCCAAAGTACAAATTAGCATAGCAGCTCAGTAAACAATGCCTCTGAGCTTCTGGAAAGAAAGATGTTCAGTCACCGTAGGCCCAGAATTAATGAAAAGTCACAGAAATAATAGCTCCATTCTCTTCTTGCTTTTGAACCTCAAATCATTGGTTGGCAACAAGGTAAGGGACTTACAGAAACTGCTGAAAAGACTTTCTGGTAAATAGAGCACCAAGAAGGGTTTGCTTTTGATATCTGTTCTAACTAAACCATATATGTGCTTTTGCTTCAAAACTTCTAGTTCCCATACTTGACCTGAATTCCTTCTCTAGTTGGAAAGTCTATTTTGATTTTGATTACAGGATAAAATGTCTTGAGAAAAACCCTCTGTGGGAACTGCTTGCTTCTCTTTCTACTTTTTTTTTAAACCAGATCAAGTTACAGTAATTGGATGATATATACTCATATTATATATCATATTAATATATAATTATTATATTAATTATATATTATAATTTATAAAAATTATATTATTATATATTATATATTAGATATAATTTGTCTATATTTCAGCTAGAAGATAACTTTTGGAGAAAAACAATTTTTTTTTTGCTTAGTTGTGAGCAAATGCCAACAACATAAATTTCAGACCTCACAAATAAGAACCAATTTTTAATTCAGTAGAAATGACCAGAGTGTTTGAGCAGAGAATTATCACTATCAATACCTGCCCAAAACATTGAAAGGCCATTATCTGTTCCCAAGTTGTGATAGACATGGAACAACCAATCCATAACTTTTTCCTTGTTGTCCCCTCTCAAGGAAGAAGCGAGGGGGCCTTTGGCTTTGAGGGAGTGTTCTGAGAGCATGTAGAACTTGCTTAACTCTAATAACAAGGGGAAGATGGAGATTGGGGATTGCAGTGCAGAGTTTTGAGTTTCCAAAAATTTTTTGATAAAGTTCTAGGGATTTGATGAGCTAACAAGTATAAAAGTTTTAAAGTGATTCAGCAACCTTTAAAATAGTATCTATCATGTGATAAATGCCAATTAATAGCCCGAGGATTAGATAAATGAGATTATTGACTTCCTCAAGGATGCCAAACAAATAAATGCCAAAATCCCAAGAGCACTCACCTTATTTTTAGTACAAATTCCTCTTCACTGTACCAAGCCACACATTTATTCTGGGTGGATGTGTTAACGATACTTGGTGTGTATGGTAATTCTGCTCCTAAGTTTGTTGTTTTGGCCTTTGGATAGACCGAGAAGCTTCAAAGCAACTAGCATCAATAATTGTTAAACTAAGATTGGAGCAAGGTTAGTGATCTACCCCAAGGAAACAAATATCACCGTGCTGTGTGAACTGACCATCAGTAAGCATCACTTTAACTCAGTAAAGCCTTTTACTGAACGGGCCTAAGGAGATGAGTCACAAGTAGCATCTTGCTCTTGACTTGACTGTCACTAAAGGGATGCCAAGTAGCACATGACCAACTCTAAGGCGCCAAGGTGCTGGCAACCCACTTGGACAACGGAGTTGGATGTTAAGCATCTGGGAGTTTCTAGCATAAGAAGAATCCGTGAGGGGTCAGGAATTACCTATAATATCACCGAGCACTGTACAGCTGTCACTCAATATTCAAACTAGATGAGAAACCACAAAAACTCTGGTTTCTCAAAAGCAGAGCTACAAGCTGTCAAAACTGTCGGGTCCTTGGAGGCTGCCACAGCTTAATTACTTATTTCACAAATGGAGAAACGTGCCATTGCTTGTGCGGGCAGAAGAAAGAACACGGAGTGAGAATCCTTCCTGGTTATCTCGTTTTAGGGGATTATAGACATAGACACTTAAGGAACACCATCTGTGCAAGAGACGCAACGCACTGACTAAATGCATGCTGAAAGTCTCCTGGATAAATTCAAACGCTTCCTGCTTCACTTCCCGTGGCGATGTTGGAAAGGGCAGGAAGCTAATGAAAGGCAGCAGCAAGCCCCTCCTCGCTGTTCTTGCTCTAACCACATCCAGGTCAGGTGCCATTATTCACCGGCTCCCCTGACTCATTCTTCACACCGTCACTGCCGGTGACCTTCCTTAAAGCACCATTTCCCTTCCAAAAACACTCCAACAAGGCAATTTATAGCTGACCTATGTTTTTCTAATAATGTTTTCTCTCCTCTCTCCATCCTGGTAATCCATGCATCTCAGTTGCTTTCAATCACTGCCACCAGTCTGGTGATCAGCTAAGCTAGAGGCAGGAACTCAAGGGGTTTGAAGTAAGTAAGGTACCCTCTGTGGGCTCTGTTTCAACTAGATGCTAGAACAATCGTCGTCTTTTTAGAGAAGAAAATAATGTTGTGATCGGAACAGTGAAGGGTGCTGTCTATGTCACGCTTGTCCCCAGTTTACGACTTTTCCAGCTAACCAAACCCAATGAGCCCTGAGTGTACCCTGATCCACTCCCTCACCCCCTACCCCCACCTCCATTTCAGTCTCAGCTCCAAATGGATGGAAGATGACAGGAAGGGACTAGCTGGGACACAGAGCCAAACTTGTAGAATTAATGAGACAGTAACTCTCCTCTTAGTTCCCGCTGAAGGACCTAAAGCTGTTTGGTGTGGCTAGGAGCATACGATTTTCCTGAGCGACCTGTTGAACAAGTCTCATCTCTTTTGAGTTTCAGCTTACATAGCCAGAACATAAATACTTTCCCCGTTCCAAGACAAAGGACGAGGACAGCTTGCTTCTCTTGCCTCTTCAGACAGCACGGTGTCTCTGTGGCTTTCTCCTTCACCACAGCCATTAGTCTTCAGCACAGTTTAGAAAGAAAGAAAGAGAGAGAGAGAGAGAGAGAGAGAGAGAGGGAGGGAGGGAGGGAAGGAGGGAAGGAAGACAGGAAGGAAGGAAGACAGGAAGGAAGGAAGACAGGAAGGGTTTGGAAAACACACTTACTGCCTCCTAGAGAGGAACGCGGCTGTGAAACTTAATGCAGAAAGAGCCATAGACCAATGCTACAATGGCAAAAACAGAAAGAAAAAAAGATGAGCACATTACTTCATAGTAGGTACATAAAACATCTGCAGCAGAGGCATTATCTTTTAGTTAATGAGCTAAATGAATTATTTATTAATCCTGTTATTTGTGTATATCAGAAGTCAGAGGGAAACTTGTAGGAATCGATGTTTTTATTCCTTGTTTTTGGGGAATTGAACTCAGACCATTGGGCTTAGTGGCAAAGGAATAAACAGACCCACACCCAAGTGAGCACGTGTAACTCATTGACTTGGGCAGGATGACTACATCATCTGTACTGACCCACTCCCCAGACTAATCGTGAAGTACTGTAATTTCTTCAGGATTATCCACCTAGGAGGAAATGATTCAGGGGCCCGTCTGTAGTAGTCAAGATATAGTCAACATCAAGAAAAGGTTTGCTGTGTAACAAGTAAGAACAGTTTTTAAAGAGTAACTGTATATGACAGCAATGCACACACGTCTGCACGAATTACTGTAGTGTTCACGGTAGTCCAAATAAGGAGTTAGTCCAAAGTCTGCCAACACATGGATCCCTTTTTAAAAAACTTAGTATAAATACACAGTGGAGGGTTTTTTTTCAGATGTAAAAAATAGAATTGTGTCATTTTCAGAAAATAAATGAACTAGAGGTTATTGAGATAAGAGAGGCTCAGAAAACAATGAATTAATTGAATACAGTGCTCTAGAAACAGTCACACATGTAACACAACTGTAATAAAGATGTCATCACTGATAGTAGAAACAGTATTTTCTGTGAGTCCCTGTGAGTCTATATGAACTATGTATTTGTAAAGAAAAATAATAATTAATAAACATTGAATCACCCCTCACTACTGCAGTTAAAGAAAGCTATGCAGTTGACGCTGGCCACTTCCAAGATTAGGAGTTAGAAGTGAAGGTTTTGTATAAGATATTGAACTTTATAAAGGAAGTTGCAAGGGGATATGGGTGTACCTCAGTGGTACTACACTTGTCCATATGCATAGGGCCTTGAGTTCACACACACACACACACACACACACACACAGCATAATAGCTATTTCAATTCTCAAAATCAGTATATAGGTAAAACAATCACAGCTAATTATCAGAAAATTTATGATCTAAACACTTAAAAACATTAACCTTTGAGCAAGATGGAATCCCTCCACAGACACACACTCCAGTTTTGATGAATTAGGGCACAAAGAGTTTTGCGTGTTCCACAGAAACAGCTTGAGATTCAAAAAGTGGCTTAAAGGGGGGAAAAGTTCATCAAAATTTCTGTGAGCATCTGGCTTCACTCTATCCAGTGAGGCTTTCTAAAGCACAACTCTGATAGGACTAAGCCAATGAAATCCAGCCTAAAAGAGGAACCCAGCTGTGTTCGAAGACTAAAAAGCAAAACACCAGTGTCCAGAGTGGACAGCGTCCCTCGCTCAGAGAACTGTAGCCTCAAATTCCTGGCAGAAGTGAGACTGGAACTCAGTCTCACAGTATTGCCTACAGTTAACAACATTAATTCATTTGTGTGTGATTTAATTTCAATTATGTAAATAGAATAAACAGGTGGACTGGGTAGTGTAGGCCTGTCATTCCAGCACCACGGAGGCTGAGGCAGGAGGATTACAGTGAGCTAACAGCCCACATGATTTATACAGTTAGTATCAGACTAACCTGTATCACAGGGTGAAAACTTGTCTCAAGTCAGTCAGCGAAGAGAGGCATAAAAATAACCCTGCTACCCAGAAAACACAAGGTTCTCAATTTTATAAGTAAAGCAAGTGTACTCCCGACATGAGTCTGCTATTCAATCAAACAAACAAACAAACAGCAAAAACAGAAGACAGGCACAGGAGGGTCATGCCATCACTAGCAAAGGGCTGCCATTACTAGCTCAAGGCCTAGACTCTGATGTGATTAGGTTCAGCAGGCAGGATTAACAGCCATTTACAGAAAATGAAAATGCAAGGGTCCTTCCTCAAAGTGATTTTTAATTTTAGTGATCAGAGAGCAGAGCATTAAACCACGATCAAGGGCTTCCATTCATGAGTGACTGCTCTGTCACCAGGCAAAGAATGAACACATGAACACACACACACACACACACACACACACACACACACACACACACACA
>JANHMN010000001.1:244762703-244797694 GCA_030674055.1 Rhabdomys pumilio | reverse complement strand
ACACACACACACACACACACACACACACACACACACACACACACACACAGGATACTCTGCCTTCACATCACACTGCTGAAAGTGAAAATCACACCCTCAGCCACGTTCTCTGTGAGCACAGGAAAGACCACATGAAGTTTCTGGGGCGGGGGTGGGGGTATGATATGCTTCTTGTAAGAAACTAACTTAGAGAGAGCATCTATGTACCGAGTCTAACTATGCCTTTGCTTCAGAAAACGATAGCTTGCTGATGCGAGGCTGTGATTTTCTGAATATATTCCCATTTTTGTTGCCAGCCTTGTGTTCCCTAGGGTGTTTATAAAGAAAACGTTATAGATATGACTATTTTCTTTCTTTTTTTTTATGCTTCAGTAAGCTTTTAAACTTATCTGGTCAGAAATAATAAATTTGCATGTGTGTGTGCACGCACACACACATATACACACACACACACACATGCACAATCTAGCCTACCTCAATTTTATCAGTTAATAAAGAGAGCCAAACTATTTAGAATATTTAATACAAAGAACAAAAGAGCGGCACCACATGAAAAAATGTCAGAAGTGTTTTCAGCTCTGCTGTTCCGTCCTGTCTTGTCTAAGCATTTTATCTGCATGGATACTTTCCAGGAGACAAATCTTTCAATCAGAATATTTGTGGGTTGAAGCCCTTGTCCTATCAGGTTGTGTATCAAATTTTCTGGTGAATTTTTCCTTCTGGATCCTTCTAACCTATAAAAGGACTTGCAAAGCAGGAACCCTAGATATTATAATCACTCCAAGCCCAGAAAAAAAATGTGGTAAAAGATTTTTTTTTTCACTGCTAAATACAGAATGTTCCTCTGTTAGGTACCCTTAACACTGACAAAGCATATATTTTTGTTTTATCTGAATGAAACAAAATGTACATTCAAACATTACATTTCAGAGTAGACTTTGCTATTTCTTACTATTTGAGGAACATATTTCCAAAAAGCAATATCTACTCCTATTTAGGTTTCTTGGAAGAGCAGAATGAAGTTGGATCTGAGAAAATGTGGCTGGTAATGAACTCTACGAAGGGATTTTTATACTCTCTCTTTGGCAGTCCATCCTGTGAAATAATAATGAGGTTGGATTGCTACTAACGATCCCTTACTTTTCTGTGCCAGGGAACCACCGTCTCAGATGGTAGGACCCACTCAGCAGGATCAACTGTTGCAGACAGAAAGAGGAGCAACCTCGTGAATAATTTCGTGACAGGATATTACAGGAGCGACTTTGTCCAAATGTATGCCGGGCGAGGGGGAGGGGCTGGCGGCATATGGTAGAATTAGTAGCTGACCTAATTGGAGCTGCAGGGAGAGAGTGAAGAGGAAGAGGCACCAGCAACATTTTATACTTTGATTAGTTATACCTCTTATTATCACATTTTACCCTACAGATTAACCTCTATTTCAAACATCTGGACTCAGGGTTTGTTGATTTTTCCAATGATGCAAAAGCAATGTATACTCAATAGAAACCAGACTTTAGGTTTCACATTTATGACCTTCTACTGGGTGGACGGTGTGTGAGACTATACTCTCTTGCAATGACGAGCAGCAAGCGTGAGCTGCATCTTCTGGGAGTGGAAATGACAGTCCACAGTGTGTTGTGTGTTAAGTCCTGTGTTCAGTAGGTTAGGTGTACTGATATTCAATAATTTTCCCTCAATGATATTTCCAGTTGTAATCACACTGTAGTGTGATCCATGGGCTCATGTGTCTGAATAGGTCCTCCCTTGCTAGTAGCAGTCTTCTGGGAAACCTGGCTAGTGAATCCCTGGTGTGGGCTTTTAAAGGATACAGCCAGTTCCTTGTCTGAGGCTTGTCTGCCCTCACAAGGCTACTGTCTTCAAGCTCCCAATGCCAAGATTGCAGCTGCCCCTGTCACCATAATGAACTGTGTCACCTAAACTATGAACCAGCGTGAACCTCCCAGCTTTGGGTCACACCCACCAGATAACTTGCTACAGCAACAAGGATGACGAACATGGATGAGTTGATCAGGATGTAACCATTCAAAGTCAAGAGGTTTGATGCCTTGAAATCTTTTCCATCTTGCCTTAGTGGCCACCTCTGTTCTTTTCTTGTGTTTCCTCTGTGCCATTTCAGAAGCTCAGAAAACAAAGTTCCTTTGAACATACTCGGCCATCTTCCAATGCATTTTGGGAGTCATTTTTGTATTACTGTCCGTTTAACTAGCTTTCTCCCCTAGTGCTGATCTTCCTGGCTTGTTCCCTATAATATTGTAATAGCCTTGATTGTTGTGATTGTAACTTTTTCCCCTTCTGCTATGTCACTTGCATGACTGGTAGACTCATTTTTGGCAAAATCACTTTTGTGGCTTACAGGATTAGATTGCATCTCTGAGGCATCTCCAAAGGATGCCAGCAGAGTCAAAGTGTCCCAATGGAGAGAAGAAATTCAACATCCATTCATTCTTCATCCTACTCCTAGCAAAACAAAAGCTAGCCCCGGTGCTCATCAGGATGGACTCTGTGTTTAGTTATCTTCCTTGGATTCAGAGGTTCCTGCCTACAGCAAAACTTTAGAGATTGCTGGAATTTAATAGTCAGCTTGTTCACCTCAACTCTGTCTTAGTTCAAAAGAAACCCTTCCAAGGCTTCTAAGGAGAAGATACGTTGAGATGAAGCAAGGATGCAAGTGAAGCCTTGACTGAGACCTGGTACTCAGGACAAAGATAAACAAGCTGCTTAGGTTAACACCAATGTTAGGTAGAGAGAAAAAGGAACATTACATAGAAATCTTAAGATTCACATGTGCTCCAGTCTGGGTCAACCACTTTGAATTTCCTTTGCCAGCCAACCATGTCTTTAACTGAAATGATCCTTCTACCTATACCACAGAGATATCCAATGCAGGTTTCTCTTCCTGAATGTGGGGATTCAAAATCTGGACAAATTCCTTTCCATCACAGTCCAGTACAAAAGTAGGACTATGGCAGCCCCAGCAGGTACTTGAATTGTTTTTCCTGGAAACAGCAAGAGAATTTAGTGATAAGAGTATGGCAAAAAAATGAGAAATCTCATTCCTCTTGGGAGAATCTCTTCCTTCTCATGGACCCCTGTTTAATACAGTAAGGCTGAGCAAAAGGATGCTGTCGTTCTGAGCAGTCTTAACAAATCATGTAATTGTCACTTTATTCCCAGTATAGAACAAAATATTTCCTATTAGTGATCATTTTCTTTGCCAGATTCCCATAGTATCTTAGTCAGTGTTTTACTGTTGTGAAGAGAACATGACCACAGCACCTCATATAAAAGAAAGCATTTAACTGGGACTTGCTAATAGTTTCAGAGTTTTAGGCCATTGTCATCATGCCAGGAAGCATGGTGGCATACAGGCAGACATGGTGCTGGAGGAGTAGCTGAAATATATAGCTACATATAGCTCTGCAGGCAGCAGGAAGAGACTGGGACTAGCTTGGGCTTTTGAAACCCCAGTGCTCACCTCCAGTGACATACTTCTTTCAACAAGGTCATACCTTCTAGTCTTTCTTAAGTGGTGTCGCTTCCTGATGACCAAACATTCAAATATATGAGCTTATGGGAGCCATTCTTATTCAAACCAGCACACATAGTAAAGCTGTTAATGGCGTATTCGGAATGAGTCAAGCCACGGCTCACTTCTCAGCAACATGGTTACCTCATAGCCAGAGATTTTCTCACCCATCAGAGATTTCACTCATGACCTGGTCTTCTAACAATTTGTCTCTCTTAATATCTTAAGAATGCTACAGACTCGGTAGGGTAAAGCACTGTGCTGAAGCCCCTCAAGCTTCCCAAAGGGATGAGTCCCTGAAAGACGCAAATCAGGTGGTCACGCTGAGTATATATTTCACAAGCATCATGTTAGGACTTCATTTTCTTTCTCAACCCAATAAATTTTTTTCTTCACTTTCTTCCAATGAGTGGAAAAAAATCATCCAATGAAAAAAATAAACCAACAAACGTGTAGTCCTTTGGAACAATTTCATAGCTTACAGAAAGGCTTCGTCGTCCTGGGGACACTCATTTTGACATGAAAACTCTCCTTCAGAGCAGGAACCCTGATCTAACATGTGCACAAACATCATTTCAGTCACTTAAAAATGAACAAAAAATAGCTCATGCAAATGATGAACTTCCAGGCCTGACAAACGGGTAAAACATTTTTTTTTTTGCTTAGTTTTTAAGGCTGTCTTAAACCACTTGCTGACATCCTTCTCTGTGTGCGCGCACGCACTACCTACAGGAAATTCAGCTCCAACATGTTGTCTCTGCAGCTCCTTTAATCTCCTCCTCCCTCCTCCTGACATTGGCGTGTGTTCCAGGACTGCAGTGAGAGCTTCCCAGTGATGGTGCTGACATTTGCATTTGTTTCATAGTCACACGCCTAATGGTTCCATGATTCTGGAAAGCCAAACCGTCAAAATGCCTGAGCACAAAAATAACAAGATGAGCCAAGGCCTAGTGCATGCCTTCAATCCCAACATCTGGAAAACAGAGGCAAGGGGATCTCTGTGAGTTCAAGGCCAGCCTGGTAGACCACAAGGTGTACTGTTTTTTGTTTTTTTTTTTAATTATGGTTTTCTTTTGCTATCTGTAATAGCTTTAACTTGTATACAATCAGTGCTGATGACTGTATCCAAGGCTTTACATGTGCTAAGCAAGTCTGCTGTTGAGCTATGTTTTAAGTCCAAAAAAAAAAATCTTTTGAAATTTTCAGTGAATCAATCAATTAAATGGGGTGTGTGTGTGTGTGTGTGTGTGTGTGTGTGTGTGTGTCTGTGTGTCTGTGTGTCTGTGTTGAATGTACATGAGAGTGCGGGTGCATGTACTCATGGGCATGCAAGTCAAAGTGTGAAAGATTTCCAATATCTTACTCAATCACATTCAAACGTATGATCTTGGGAAAGGGTCTTTTACTGAAGGAGGAGTTTGATGGGCCAGAGAGCTCCTGGAATCTGACTATATTCACACTCCACAGCACTGGAGCCACAGGCCCACAGGCTATCCCTGGCATTTTATGTGGTTGCTAAGGATTTGAACTCAAGTCCACATGCCTGCATAGCACATGCTCTTCCCCTCTGAGCCATCTCCCAGCCTCACCTTTTAATTAATTAATTTTTTTAACTGACACAAAACCTATGAAAATAATACACCTTTAGAGGTTATCATTTGATATTTGGGCATGAATTTAGGTTTTAAAAATCTGAGCAAAGCCGATTTTGCGTAGTAATATTTTGCTCCAATAACAAGCCTTTGAAACAAGTTTACTGTAATCTTAACTCTCTCTAAGTTAACACTTAGTATCCTAGAAGACAATCACCGGGACAGGGGGAAATACAATGGACAATGTTCTTATAACTGTGTTTTGGACAGCTTCCTCTGTAGCATTTAAGAGTCAGTAGACTCAAAGGGTACAAGAATAAAACTCCAGAATGTGACAATATGAAAATAAAATATGACTAAAATTATCTAGGGACTACAGCTTAGTGGGTAAGACACTTTGGGGCTCAAGTATTAGAAGGCCCAGACTTTAGACACTCCAAATCAAAACAGAAGCTGAGTTGGCCTGGTAGTCTGCCAGCACTCCCAGTCTAGAAGAAGCAGAAAGGGGATCCCTTGGAGCAAGCTGACTAGCCTGGTAGCTAAAATGGCTAGCTGTGGGTATATTGAAAGATCCTACTTCAATATCTAAGGTGGAGGTGGATCAGAAAGAAACCCAACATCAATCTAATCCCTCTCTCTCTATAAGTGCACATGTGCACATGCACATGTATGTGCACTCATACATGACAACACACACACACACAAATATTAAATGACATCATGGGTATATTCTGACACACACACACACACACACATACACACACACACACACACACACACACACACACACACACACACACACATATTAAATGACATCATGGGTATATTATGAGTACCCTCTTTGACCAGATTGAGGTATCAAATATCTGTTTGCTTTGTGACTCCAAATTTTGGTTCATGGATGAATTTTTTTGAGGGCCCACCAATGATCACGCAGCTTGGACAGAGGTGGTGAAAATCATAGTTTTGGAGGGTGTCCAAAGGCCTGCCTGGCAGACCCTCCAGATCCCACAGCAACCTTCCTCTGTTCTCTCAAATCCTGGGCAGGCAATTTGCTCAGCAGCTGGAGGCCAAGATAGCTTGCCTAGATTTAGCGATCTGTTTGTTCTGGGAAATGTTTATGTGATAAAGGTTTAATCATTAGACACTAACTGTATGGGCTATTTCTCAAGGGGGAAAAGGAGTCCAAGACTTTTTGGAAAGTATAATAAAGAGAATTTATGGAATTTGATCACTGAGGTACCTAAGAACATGAAGTCCACTGTTATTATTAACAGTACTGAGCAGAAAGGAGAGGAAAGGTCCATTCAGTGGCTCGCACTTCACCTAAAAGGACACACTCTGGGATAGGAAGACTCAAGATCCATGGCTTTGACCCTCAGCACGATGGGATAGCAGTGTAAATATGCTGATACAAGCTCTGCTCAATTCACCCTAAATGGTTTAGATAACAAGTTACAATTTGAAATAAATGATTTGGGTGGTAGCGGTGGTGGGTTAACAAAAGAGTTACAAAAAACTATGTTCACTTTATAATCACATCATGTATTCAGGGTATTGCGACGAGCCGAGCAGCGATAATGGCATCAATGTTTCTGTAGTGGTAGCATTTCTGGGCTTTATCAACGATGTAGAAATCATACAACAAGGCCGTTGAGGACGAGGACCATTGAGGATGGACAAAAGACCCCTATGGACCAATGTTTCTATTCTAGTCTAAGGGTCATCAGAAGGGAGGAGACAAGACAGTAACGTGGGAGTGAATATATTCAAAGTGCATTATATGTAAGTATGAAATAAAATGGAACCCACTATTTTATACAATTAGCATGAGCTAATTTTAAAAGAGAAAAGGACAAAAAATAGGTCAGCGTCAAATGGGCCCTTGGAGACAGAGCGGCTTTGGAGAAGGTTTTGCATGAAGAGCAGACACATAACCACATCAGTGGTGAGAGGAGCCACTCAGGGGCTTACATGGCATGAGTAGGTTTTTGTATTTCACTTCAGAGCCAACACAGTGAGGTTAGGCAAGAAAGAATGATGAGAGGAAATATTTAGCACCCTAAGACCACATAATTGAAAGTTTTAAAATGTGGTCTCCCCAGAAAATTTAATAAACACAAAAGTGCAGCTTTCCCCGGCTATAATAACGACTTGCACTAATTCTCGGTTGTATTTTTATAAAAATCCAGTGCTGTTTTCAAGGACTATTTTCAACGAAGGCTTCCGTTTTATTTTATTTTATTTTTTAAATCCATTTGGCAGGTTCAACAACTGAGGCATCAGACCACTGAATCGTTGACTTATATGTATGGTTAAATAATTGCCTCAAGCATCTCAAGTCTGTGACCGAGACTGCCAACTTCCCACTATTATCCCGAGACTATTGCTGCTTCTGTGGCCACTCTCAACTCTTACCTTATGGCTTTTAAAGGTTTTCCTTCTTGTTCCTGGGATCTACATCCATAAATAGTTGCATGACTTTGGACAAAGTCATGGAATCATCCTGTGCTTTAATTACATGACATAAGGACAATAATTGTTTCCTTATATAGTGAAGATTAAATGAATTATATTAAATGTACAGAGTGTTAGGCAAGTTTGAATATGCATCCAATAAGCACTCATTTATTTATTTTCATACTCATCCTCTTCATAAATAATTCACCCCCAAGTGCTCCCATAGGTGTAAGAGGAAATGACTTTGATGGCATTTCTTAGCTCTGGTACCTTCTCCGGCAAGTTGGTTACCCAGATCTTTTCATCAGCTTTGTTACCATAGCTATAGTCTGTTCTCTTTATCCCCTCCCCCTCCTATGCTAAGACCATGTTTGTCAACAGTGACACTGATGCTAGACTGAAGTGGATGATTCTTGTGAAGACGTTCTATATATCACAGAGTTTTACAGCATTTCTGGATCCTATGTGTTACCGCTATCATCCACTGCCAAACCCCAAGCACTGCCAACCATGCCTTGCTGTCCCACGGGAACTGCTGCCTTAGGCCATCACCATGTCGCTACTGAATTACTGAAATAAATCTAACACAGTCTTTTTTCCCCCCTTTTCTCTAATTCCCCATACATATTATGGGCATCCCCATATTTCAGGTTCCTTTTAAGCACACTTTCTAGCCCCACCTCCCCCTAGCATCCTACTGAGAGCTGTATTTCCCAACCTGTTTAACAGACAAGGCATGGCAGCCCACCAAAGTGATGTGTCCATTGTTGAATATTAGGTGAGACAAGGATTCAAATCCAGGGTCTTATTCAATTTTAAAACAAACGCTTGAAATAAGCAACAGTTATATTAAAAAGAAAATAAGTGTTTCTCTGATGAATCACCATACCTTGGATGGTGCACTTGGATGGTTCTCACCTCTAGTTCTCAACTCTGTTGATACTTCCCTCTTTCTATTTTTATACCTTCCAGGAGCCTGTCTCCTTTCTCTTTGTTCTTTTTCTTATACATGTGGGGAGTGCATGTGTGTCTTCATGTGGATATGTGAACAGGTGTGTACAGGCCAGAGGCTGACAGTATCATTTTTTTTTTTTTTTTGAGACAGAATCTGTAACTGAACATATAACTCACTGATCTGCGTAGGCTGAATGGCCTACTTGTCTCTGCCCCATGAAGAACTGGCTAAATGGTAGAGCCATTAACAAGTTAGACCAAGAAGGAAACTATATAACACAATAGCTGAGGTACCAGAAGCAGAGCTTATAGAGCTTTCTAGTGGGTTCTGGGGATCCAAACTCAAGTCCTCAGGCTTGAGCAGGCGCTTTACTCAATGGGGCTGTTTTCTGAGCCCTTCATCTCTGTCCTTCTGAGATTTACCTTATGTTTTCTTCCCTGCCTCAGAAACATCTTATCTAATAATTTCTCTGTTTTCCCAAGATCTTGTCTATGGTACTCCATTCCCTGTTCTGAACACTTCTCTCTGTTACTGTCTACACAGGTTGCCACTATGTTCTTCATCGTACCTCAGCTATTGTGTTATATAGTTTCCTTCTTGGTCTAACTTGTTAATGGCTCTACCATTTAGCCAATTGTGTGACTTTGGGAAAGTCAGGGAATCATTCTATGCTTCAAATTCTACCCATTGTTAACCTCTCTCCTGAACTTACTTGCTCACACAGCCACATGAATACACACATGCACTCCCCACATGTTTAAGAAAAAGAATAAAGAGAAAAGAGGCAGGTTCATGAAGCACTTACAACACTTGTGAGATGGATATAATAACACAGGCACTTGTTTAGATTTCCCTGGCTTAGTGTGACGATTCCTGTCATGGAGCAGAGATTGCTGGGATAACTCACAGAACTCCTTAGCTGCACAGTTATGGCAATGAAGGAACAAATAAAAAAAAAATAATAATAATAAAATAAAAATGACAATAAGAGCTATATCTATGGTAATAATAGCAAAGTTATTCATCTTCCTTTATAGAGGGCATGGGGGAGGGTAAGCATACCCCTATCTGAGATTCCTTTGCTGCTGCTTTCTATCTCTCAGCTACACTTGGTCTTTGGAAGTATTAGAGTCTGTAATGGTCGAAGGATGACAGAGAGTGGGTCTCCAGTGATATAACTTTCATGAGTCATCATCTCCCCAGTCGGGTGGGAACTTGGTGATGCAGCTGGTTTTGAGTCATATTTACTAAGTAAGCTTTCCCCCAGTAAACTCACTGGCTTCTCATTCTGGACTTGGGTGGAATCGTTGATTTACTGGTGCATTGTGGTTAGCAAACACTTCCCTCACATCTCCCGAGGAAAAGCTGATTGATAGTACATGGTAGAATGTTGGGTAGGCACTTTTCACTGACTTTCAAAAACTTAGAATATTCCTGACATGTAATAAATTCAAAAATCACCAACTGAACAATTGAACATTTCACTGTACCTTCCAGAGTAATTTCTCACTTAAAGTTTAAATATGCTGAGGTTTAATGCATGTTCCCATCAATGAGACAAAGCTAGTGAACTTGGCCAAGAGTCACTATTTGATAAAACCCACAATAGTGAAAATGGACATGCCATGAGTGCTTGTGAATCAGAGCAGGGTCAAGAATATTTCATGGCTGTCTTGCTAGAACTAAGGCCTGTGAGCTTCAGGGCTGTTGCCCTGGAGGACCAAAAGCAGAACTAGGCAAGCTTTTTCTTCCCTGACCATATGTACAACTCTGTTTCTCCTTTTGATTCTTTTGATTTTATTTTTAATCCTTTCTCCTTATTTCTTAAGAACCATTTTTTCTCTTTTTGGTTTCCCTCTTCTTTCTTAAGTCAATCTTTTTGTGAACTTCTTTTAACAAGTCTCTAAGTATTAAATCAACATATTAAGGAAACAAATAATCTGCAGCTCCAGATTGAAAGAAAATTGTGTGAGTGTTACAATAAACAACATCAAACTACTTAGCAAACTACTTGGAGGAGCTGTTGACTTGATGGCACGATAAGCTTGATCCATCAGAAAAAACAAAACAAAACAAAACAAAACAAAACAAAACAAAACAAAAAAAACTTTCCTATTTATAATTTTAAATTTCTAAATTTTTTTCCTTGAAGACCATGTGTACAAATATCCTTCGTATTATTTCCCAACATTAAACTCTCCACTGGAGCAGCATAGACAAATCTTAAGAAATAGCAATACTTAAATGCAAATTAGAACATTTAAATGTCAC
This sequence comes from Rhabdomys pumilio, assembly GCA_030674055.1. NCBI lineage: Eukaryota > Metazoa > Chordata > Mammalia > Rodentia > Muridae > Rhabdomys > Rhabdomys pumilio. The sequence continues at coordinate 244,786,869 of JANHMN010000001.1, read as the reverse complement.
ATAGTTCTATCTCTTACAAAACAGTTTGAACTTCTGAATAAAAGAGTAAAAGATTGTACTGTGTTAAAAAGACCTTCTTATGAACATTTACAGAGCTAGAGGGCAAGGGAATTTATTACAACTTTCTTGAGAATAATAATTCTTAACTTTTAGATCCTAATGTAATTGAAGGCTGGTATTAGTGCAACTTAGAATTTTAAGTGTATACCAAATTATTTACCAGACATCTTGTAGAGAATTCCTGTTACAAAATAATTTTTAAAGCAAATGTTTGTGAGCATAAAGATAAAATCATTATGCCATTTTTTTTCAATCATAAAAGTTCATGGTCAGAGACAAATTCACAAGAGGAAAGCATAACCGATTTATTTGGTCAAAATTTTACATAATATGAGAGTTTCCAGAAATGAAAGTTCAAAGACCTTTGGAAAACTGTCTATTTTGTTGCTTAGGCTTAATGAAGAATGGACAGTCATGTAGAAATGTGACAATTTGAGACAAAATGTTTCATTTGAGGATAATAGGTTGCAGAAGGACAATCTCTGTGGCCTGCCTTCAGTGTGGCGCTTTGTGGTTACTTTGTCATGCTGTGATCAAAGACTGTAAGTTGACAAAAGCAACTTACAGGAGAAAGGGCTTATCTAGACTTACAGTCCCATTTGGATACAGTGTGTCATAGTAAAGAAGGCATGGTGAAAGGAGCAGGATGCTGGCTGGTCACATCACACTCTCACTCAGAAAGCAGAAAGTGAGCAGCAAGTGGAGGTCACTCATGTGTCATCCCCAATGGCGCATTTCCTCCCATGAAGCTTCACTTTCTAAAAATTCTACAATTTCCCAAGCAGCACTGTCTGTCAGCTGGGACCAAGTATTTAAACATAAGAGGACAGGGAGAAAACATTTACATTCAAACCACATGCATCCCTTCATTCTAGGTGCAGGACAGAATTAGCGTGGAACATGGCTCATGACTTACTATCAGGTCAGATGGTTTCTTTCCAATCAACTTCTATCAGAATAGTAGGGGAAGCTTAAAATAGAATTTCTGGGTTTTGTGGCTTGCTTTGGAGAAGAGAGATTTTCATTTCTATGAGGTAATGTAGGGTATTTCTGGATTCTCTGATCTGCCTCAAGGAGGTAAGGAGAAAGATAGTGGGTAGAGAAGGTCAGAGGATAACTTTGCTCTGAGGCATTCTAGTCCCCTTTAATTCAGTGTACTTCAAAGTGCCACCACTCTGGGTATAATTTTGTGAGCCACAACACAAGCTTGAAGTTAGATAAAATAGACTTTATTCCTCATAATTAAGCATGGGCTTTCTTCTGGTTAGAGGACTGTAAAGCATATTGTCCATTATGATTTCAAAAATAAGAATATTTTTATGATTTAGAGGAGTTGAACCATATCTTTATCATATCATATCATATCATATCATATCATATCATATCATATCAACCATATCATAATCTAGAACCATGGGTTCTAGATTAGTGTTCTTTTCACTTAAAAATTATTGCAGTTTAGCTAGCAGTTTGATAATCATAAAATTTATATATTTCCCTGTTATTATAAAGACACAATATTGGGTTAAAATAAAATTTTATATAAAGTACAGTACTATAGTATAAATATAGATGTCTTTTAAAAAATTATGTAGATAATTCACATCCAAGAAGCTTCATCCAGCAACTGATGGAAACAGATGCAGACATTTATAGCCAAATATCAGGCAGAGCTTGATCGATCCTGAAGAAGAGGGGAAATAAGAAGCCCCAGGGGTCAAGGACACCACAAGAAACCCCACCAAATCAACTAACCTGGGCTCATAGGGACTTTAGAGACTAGACAGGCAATTAGGGAGTCTTCAAGGCTCTAACCTATGTTTGTGCTTATTGTATGTGTTGTGTAGTTTGGTCTTCTTGTGGGACACTTAATGGGAATGAGGACTGTCCCTGACTCTTTGAACTCCCTTTTGGACCAATCTATTGAGTTGCTTCATCTGGCCTTAATTCAAGGCAAGGTACCTAGTCTTACTGCAACTTTATAGTCCATGTTTGGTTGAGATCTCTGGGAGGCCTGCCCTTTTCTAAAGGAAAATGAGAAGAATTAGGTGCGGGAGGGGTACTGGGAGGGGAGTAGAGAAAGGAAACTGGTAAGGGATGTAATGTAGGAGAGAAGAATAAATTAATAACAATTATGTAGATGATATACTCAAATAGGATAATATTTAAGATGGATTTTAACATGCTATTTCCCCCTCATTAAAGAAACTGGTATCCCTATAAAGACTGTATCCCTTCTGTGCATTTATGCCTCTTATATGAAGACAAGACACTTGCCCTCCATCAGGTGATGACACAACAATATGTGTCTATCTTGGAAGAAGATTGCAGCCATCACAAGATATTAAATGTGCTAGAAATGTGGTCTTGAGGCAAAAATTTCCATTCTTTTGCAATATATCCAATCTCCATGATTTTTTGTTATGACACAAAAACTGAATTAGGACAACATGCCTATAAATGTATATATAAATTTTTGACCCATACTGAGTAATGGATTTGAAAGTGCTGCAGATGAATTACTCAGATAACTTTGCCTATATACATAAATATCACTACTTTTTTGTGATTGAGGATCATGGCACAATAGCAGGTATTATTGGTTTAAACATTGATTTTAATCAGTTTAGAAATCAGAAACAAAAATGGGAAATTGTCTTCAAGGATGAGACTATCAGTGTCTTGGTTCTTACTTAGCTCCATAAGCTTTGAATACACAGAAGTGAGGTTCTTTCAGCAAATATTTGTTTTTCCAATAAGCCATGATGTGTTAGGCCCTACCACTGAAGCGCAAAAATAAGACTGACTTTTAATTGCTGTCACAGAACCCATAAGATCTCAGGATAAACAAATGATTATACAAATCACCTACAATATGAGCCTTGTGTTCTTGTAGACTATGGGTCAAGTTTCCCATAAGAAAAGGCATTTGGGTCAAACATTGAAAGACAAGTAAGACCTGACTGGTAAAGTTGGGGCAAGAGAAGAAAGGAGCCATGCAAGGGGAATAGGATGAATGAAAGTCAAGAAAAGTCATCAAGATAGCCAGGAAACAGAGGAACAAAGGACTGGGTATGATACCAGTGTTGTGTGGTATGAGGAGGGGCTGGAGATGAGTCAGGAGATACTTAGGATATGCCACAGACAGTAGTTTAAAGCATGGCAATGTACTATTTGACATGACCAAAATGAACTGTGCTATCTTATAACTTCTGAAAACCAGAGTACAGTCAGTGTCACCAACTCTATGAAGCTCCATTCTCAGTGGCTGAGGGACAGCTCTCTTCTGACTACTCTGTCTTCTTCATCTTAGAGGAATTACTACCAACCCTGCTTCTGCCCTCACCTTTCCACATGGCCTCTTTAGTCGTCTGTCATCTAGTTCGTGTGAACAGAGGAAAGAAGAAAATAGTGGAGCTGTATGAGAGCACATTGAGGGTGTTTGTTATTGTTTGCTTGCTTGTTATGTGAAACTGAAGACAAGATGAGGGACTGACAGTGAAGGCACCAGATGACAGGGGCTTGTTGGACTTTGCAGAGGTATATATTCCACAGAGCAAGTTGTTCAGAAACACAAGCACATGGTGGAACAATGCTGGCAACAGTATTATCTTTCTCTTGGAATGTCCATGAGCTGTAGGTGAGATTACCCAATCTCAGAAAGAAAGAACTATGTGTTTCCCTCATATGTGGATCCTAGTCTATAATGAATACGTGCACACCTATAGATGAATGCACATGTAGTTATAGTATCATTTAGAAAGAAGAAGAAAAGACAGTAAAAATAAATAGAGACTACTGAGTTCACATATATACTATATACTTCATGTAAATCCTTTAAATGCTCTCTCTAATTATAACACAATTTTCTGTCCTTAAATGGTCAGTTTCCACATTTAATTCCAGGAGGAGCTGTTATCTAATTGGAGAGATGAATTACTTTATTTAGTTATTAGTTATCTATCCTTTTATGTTTACACTATTTTGCCTGTGTTCAAATGTACCATGTGTGTACAGTGTCCATGAAGCAAGTTGGCATTTGGAGTCACCTAGGAGGACATTAGATCTGAATGTGGAGAGAGCGACTGTAAGCCAGGTGTCAAAGTCCTCTAAGAAATTCACTGACCCTGTCACAAAAAGACATACACAAAGCAAGTTCTCCCAAACTGGCTACAAAGTCAGAATATGTATAGGCAATTGCCAGAGCGAGTCAGTTAAAAATCCTTCAAATGGCTCTCCAGGAAAAGGGGACTTCCCCTGAATCCACCTCAGTGTGTTTACTTGGAAATTTACAGTTCACTTTTTCCTATCTAAATCCTTAATAACTTGCAGGCTACCCTCTAGTCTGTCTGGTCTTCAGACTGGTGGGTAGGTTGACACTGGACCTACTGCCAAGGTAAGTGTACCAGAGAATGCCACTTTTGCTTTGCTGGATTGGTCCAACCACAGAGAAAGGGAAGAACAGAAAAGAGTGTGGGTTGGAGACTATCCAATGATATTAAAAGCATGCCCGCCCAACTCTGTGCTTTGCTCTTTGACTTATGGAGACACTGCTTGCTCATACTGGCTCCACAGCCCCATGATTCAGCCCTGTCATAAAAGAATACTTTTAGAAACAACTATAACTCCCATATTGTTTAATGTACTCTGTTATGCAAGATAAACTTGTGCCTTCCTTGCCCTCCAGGAGCTAACATTTGTGTGTATACTACTGTTTGAAGTCATATCATAGATTAAACTATTTAGTCTAAACTACTCGATAGGAACAAAGCGCAAATGAACTAGTAATACTTCTAAGCCGTGATAAAGTGGGAACGTTTTTACAAATAGCCTATCAAAGAACTGGCATTGTTTTCTTCTAGTGCTAGAAATATAATAAGTCCTTATAGATCACCTGCAATGCTTTAGCTACAGAAAAGCCTAAAGAAGACCCACACATGGTATTGGTGAGGATATTAACAGTATCATTTGCAATACATGTAACATGTGTGGCACACAAACCAATGTCTTCTGAACCGTGAAATCCCTTGACTAGTAAATGGTTCTTATAAGAGTGAGAAGCTCAGACTGCTCAAACTTCGGTGATAAATATAGCTCTTGTTCTTGAATGGTCCTGGTCATACGGGTGGTGAAGCATTTACCCAAGTAAACTCTACTGTCACATCTGCAGAGACTTCTGGGACAGAGAGAGTCCCAAAGGAAAAGTTAGGAAAACTCTCCCAGAGATGATGACACTGAACATATTTGGAAGGCATTTCAGAATTTGCTAAGGGGGTTTGATAGAAGGTGAGGAACTGGCCCACTGAGCATGAGCCATTCTCAGAGTTACCTTCTCAGTCATTCTAATTTGCTCTCTGCCACGTTGAGACAATGAAGTATGAGATATTCGCATTTGGTAAATGTTGAGAGGAGATCAGTAGTTACATATTTTTGAAGGAGGATGAAACTCAACAGTGTATTATCCAGGAATTCGGTGGTGAATACGGAAATCTAATAAAATCAATGTCGAGCATAGTTTTCATATTTCATGAGGAAGACACTTGAAGCATATCAGTGTATATTGGATGAATGCGTGAGTCCACAGGCAAATCAGCACAGGGACAACCTACAGCAAAGAAAGTAAAAGCAGGAGATGGTGCCAAAGTTCACCAGTGAGTAGGATCTATTATTGCATGGCGCGATGCTGTCTTATTCTCTTTATTAAGTCCCACTGTATGCCATTGTCACTAAAGAAGACATAACTTGGTTAAAAGTGCCATTTATTGTTCTATCTCATTGCACAAACATTCTGTGCTTGCTTAGGCTATTTTTGAAATTGCAAATTAGTCATTGACCTTGGGTGGAGACTCCAGGCCCACAGTGAGCAATTGTTTATTGGAAGGGCCAGTCACGGAAGAGTCATGATCAGTGAAACCTTCGCTGTCTCATGGGAAAAAATCAGGATTTGATACTTTTGGTTTGCAGAATAAAGTGACAAATAGATATATTAGATAATGAGAACAAAACAAATGCCTCTAAATGATTCAGGAGATAGATTTTTGAGAAAATCCAAACAATGCAAGCCAACTCTGATAAGGTTTCACAGGTTTTATGGGCAATGTGCTTATTTTGAGGGAGCAAACTGATATCTAGTTGTCTGTCCAGTGTGTACTCAAGAAGCTAAAAATGGCCATTCTGTTGAGAACAAAAATACCCAAACTGCCCACCACTGCCTAAAAACCTACAGTTGTTCTTAGATTCAGAAGAGGGAGACCACAGGCACACTGCTACCCCTCACCTTCCCAGAAGCTGGAGAGAAAGGTAGAAATGTACTAGAGCTTCATGTAGACGAGTTTGAGAGAGAACACACTGGGAACTTTGCTGTAGAGACATTCACAGCTTCGAACACCTTATCCCAAGATGCCCTGTCACCTCCTCACAGTGAATAACAGGGAAGATCTCTTTGTTTTTCCATCAAGAAAAGGGACCGTAGCCATTTTGAAGCCCTCTAGAATCTGTTTTGCCTACTGGCCTCAAGAGAAACTGTCTTTGTACAAGCTAATTTGTTGGGAGTTTCCAAGCCACAAACTTGGGAGAAGGGAAATGCACAGCTCCAGGAGACTAGAGCCTTCCATGTGAAATAGAGGAAATACCCAGCTCTAGCCCCTCCAGCATTCTGTCTCATATCAGGGTGAGGTAGATAGAAATTCACAGATTCAGCTAACAGCAAGTAGGAGCAGATTAATTCTGTGACGAATCACAAGACCAGACCATGACCCATTACGAACCCTAGAACAATGACTCTGAAGCCTATTCATATAGAAGCAGGGGAGAGGAGGTGCTTTAAAGAGACTGAGCACATAAGAACAAGTAAACATAGATGGAAATCCCAGGCAGAACATAGGAAAGAAGTTGCTAAAAATCAAAACCTACAACCCAAAATGAAGAATATTTTGTGTGGGTTGGTAGTTGATCTGACAGAGTTGAGGAAAGAATCTCTGAGTTTAATGATTTATTCATAGAAATTTCTAATACTAAAAGAGAAAATAAGGTTAAAATATATTAGGGAAATACCTCGATATCCAAGAACTCCATAACAGTGGAAATAACAAAAGGAGAAGACAAAGAATAAGAGAGAAAAGTAACATTTCTTCCTTAGAGTCATTGTTCATGTGACTATCTCACCTGGAAAGCCATCCTTCATCAGAGCTGAGAGTTTAATTCATAATTGTAGTTAGGGACAACTCAAAAATAGCTCCTCTTTACAAAGGAAAAGCAACTTAACCCAATCCTGAGAGTTGACATCCCCATTGCGATAGGCTGCAGTGGGCTCAGGGTGGGTTATGCCTCCTCAGAATAAGTTACCTGAGGGGCAATGATACTTCTCTAACCCTCCCAGTATTGTTGATAATCTTGAGTGGCATCCAAAGAAGAGAGACTTCAGGGTTTGGATGAACAAGACTATTTCCCATGTGCTATACTACTTATCAGCTTTTGATTCATAACTAGTCTTAAATTTTTCTATTCCATCTATTTATCCATTTATTTATGTGTGTGTGCCTGTGCTCACACACACATGCTACAGAATATGGAGTTTAGAAGACAATTTATAGAATTCAATTCTCATCTTCCGCCATATGAGTACCAGGGTAGAACTCAGCTAGGCAGCCAAGCTTGGCAGCAAGCTCCATTGTGTGCTGAGCTATCTTTCCAGCTCTGTAATTTGTGTTTTACTAACCTAATATTTCAGTTAACAGTTAACTATCTGTTAGGAAAGTTCCAAATTGTTCCCTCCATTCTCCCTGGGTTTATAATTTTATGTACTTTTTTGTAAGTTATCAACTGCAATGAAGAAATCACTTCACTTTTTTTTTTTTTTAAGAAATGAGGTTAATTTATTATCTTACATCTTACAGAAGTTGGAGTTATCTGTTAGTGGGAAAATATTAGTGTATCCTAAATCGACTATCATTAGTATGAGTCACCTTAATGAAAGACTATGCATTTAATGCAGGATCTTATACTCGATTCAATCACTCTCATCAGGAGGAAGACTCAGTCAGGACTCCGTGGGAATATTTGAATTTCCTGAATTTTTGCTGTTAATACCTAAATGTCATGTGTAAAAGAAATAGGGATGAAACAAATAATCACGATTATTCAAAGAAACTTTATAGGAATGTAACACTAGGCACTTCAGTGTAGCTTTCAAAAGAACCTTATATGGCCGCACTATTCTGCTGTACCCTAAGATAGTTACAACCGCCATGCATTTACATCTTTACACAGTTGGGCTATATGGAGTATTTAATTGTCTGACAGATGTTTTTATCCCTGTGGTTGGTTAATTCTTTACATCTTTATCGTGTGTGTGTGTGTGTGTGTGTGTGTGTGTGTGTGTGTGTGTGTGTATGCACTGTCATGTCTGTGCACATGATCATACCTGTGAGTCCTCCAGAAGCCATGGGTTCTGTTCCTTGGGCACTTTCCACCTTTGTTATCTGAGACTCTCAGTGACCTAGAACTCTGCAAGCAGGGTAGTCTGGCCAGCTAGGAACTCCAGGAATCCACTTGTCTCTGCCTTCCAAGGAACCCTCACCACGAGCCACGATGCCTGACTTCTTTAGTTCAGGGGATCAAACTCTTCATACCTGTAGGGCAATCACTTTACCAATGGACCTATGGCTCCAGCACATGTCCCATTTTGTAAACACTGGGAGCATAAAATACTTTGTGAGAACTCATAAAAGGAAAGCTGTAGATGTGTTTTTAGTTTTGGTTACCGATAGTTATAATATATTGTAATTTTCTTTCATTTTAATTTAAAATATAGCAGTCATATATTTGTGTTTTTTAAATAATGACTTTTTTACATATCCTTTAATCTTTTTTAATTTCAATGTCATCTTTTAAAAGATATTTTAAATGGTCACATTTTAGATTGGATTTAGGCAGCTGGTGCCTTCATGAAGCAGTCTTAAATACTGAAGTATTTGTCTGGTTTGAAACGGAAACAAAGTTTTGAACCTTCTCCTATGTTGTTTTCCACTTGGTTTTAAGGAATATAACATTAGCAAAATCTTACATTGGTGTGAAACCACAGTAGGATTAGGAAGGTGCTAGAGGGGGCAGGTTCCCAGGGCTCCAGACTGAAAGGTCAATAAATAAATCCTGCTCGAATAAATCAGAAATATGATGTCAGTTAATTTGGGCTTCCTTGTTCAACTCCTTAAATAACTAGAGAAATAGCAAGAACCTTGAGTGGAAGTGGATTTGTTTAAACTCTTGCTCCATGTTCTTCTCCAAGAGAGGCGTGCTCTGTGCAGTAAGCTCAAGCATGAAGCCGGCTGCCTCGGCTTACTCAGAAACTGAGTAAATGCATTGTGCTAAGAAGGTGCATTAGTCACATCCCTGACAAAATTCAAGACAGAAGCAGTTTCAAGCAGATGAATTTGTTTTGGCTCAGTTTGAGTGGACAGTGGATAGTGGCTGGGAGGCATGGAGACAGAAAGGGGCAGCAGCTAGTATACCATATCCTTTGAACAGGAAGCAGAAAGAGATCAATGCTGCTGCCCTGCCAGCTCTGGTATGGCACCCTATTCAGTATGGGACCCTAGATACAGAAGAGAGCTACCCACATCCGAGGTGGGTCTTTTTTTTTATCTCATTTAACCCTCTGTGGAATACACACACACACACACACACACACACACACACACACACACACACCGAACTGTATCACCTGAATATATCTCTAAAATCAGAGACGTTGACAATCAAGAATAAACTTAAGGTGTTAATAATAATGCCAGGAAGTTGTGTTACATGGGAAATGGCATACAACAAGCCAAGTGTGTGGTGTACTGTTACGTAAAGCTAATGTAAACGGAAAGGCTGAGTGAAATAGATGGAAAGACACTGGTACACAATGACAAATATCTCTTCCCCTTGAGACCTAGACACTGCTTTGCTCCATAAATACAGTTACTTTCCATTAACTTTAGTGGATTCTCATGCATGTATCGCCCTATGTTGTAACATGCTACATACATTATTTTATACTTTGTCTTCCAAAGGTCTGGAAGCCTTTCATACCATAAGTATTGAATTTCATATTGCTAAATGGCTCATATATTAATACATTGTGTGGTTGAATTGTAATTCACATGTAAATTCCCATGGGTGACATTTAGTTATTTAAGTTTTTTGACATTAAAATCAATATTCCAGTTAGTCTTTACTATATGTCTCAAAGAGATTTATATATGTTCCAGAAGACCAGCAAATAAATCCCCTGCTATGTATAATCTTCATTTAATGAAAACTGTATTAGTTTGAAAGGAGAAGCTGAGAGACTGAGAGGGTCTGTGTGTACCCAGTCCTGCCTTAGTATTCTTACTAAGATATCCTCATTTTCTGAAGCACAAATAAAATATAAAATTGGAAAAAAAGCATTAAAATGAACTTACAGCTTCATTTTTACAGAAGTTCTAGGATAATGTAGATTGTAAATCTATATACATACACACTGTACAGTCAACAGGGGTTGGGACTGTAAGCCTGTCAATGAAGTTCTTAACTAGCATGCATGGAACGTGGGGTTTTGTCCGTAGCTCACATGAACCAGGTGTGAGGCTACGAAGCTGTAATCCTGGTAATCTGGAGGTGGAGTCGAAAGGTATACGTATATACCTTCTTTTCCTTATATATTATATATTGTATTATATATATATTCTTATTATATATAATATTATATAATATTTTTTTCATATATAATATTTCTTAGGAATATTATTAAATAACTGCTTATCAGTTGGATTTTATAAAAATTCCTAAGTTAGAAAGAATCAGGTTTTTTTCTAATTAAGAGTAGTTATAGCTTGTGAATATATATTGTTTTAACTAAATGCTACAAAGTTTCTGAAATCATTAAACAAAGAGTTACAGTAAGACCTAACAATTCTACTCAAGGGAAATGAAAGTATGCATCTCCATACTCTACACCCCCACCCCTCGGAAAGCTGCATGAATTATTATGACTGCAACATTCCTACTACTCAAAATGCAGAAACAAATTTCGGTCAATTGACAAATAGATTAAATGTGGCATCACCACACAATAGAATGGCATTTGGCCATAAAATACTAATACACAGTGCGATGTGACTGAATCTTGAAAACATGCTGAACAAAAGGAGATTATTTTGTAGTCTGGAGCAATGCTCCAGTGGTTAAGAGCATCTGTTACTCTTTCAAAGGACCCAAGTTAAGTTCCCAGTACTCACATGGGTTGGCTCAACAAAGCCTGTAACTCTAGTTCCAAAGCATCCAATACCCTCTTCTGGTCTCTGTGGGCACTGCATACATGTGGTGCGCACACACACACACACACACACACACACACACACACACACACATTTTTAAAGGCAATTAGAAAACACCACATATTACATAATTCTATTCAAATATAAATCCAGAAAACAATTACCAAGACATAAACTGATTGCTTAGGGCTTAGAGAAGAAAGTACTTAAATCGGGGTTGTCTTAATCTGTGTTGTTATAATAAATTACCACTACTTGGGGTAAAAACAAAACGTATATCACAATTCTGCAGTTTGTAAAATCTAGATCAAGGCACCAGCCGCCTTATCATCTAGAAGGATCCAGTCTGCTTCCAGGATGGTGTCTTCAGTACGGAATGATTGGATAAAAGAAACTCTACGGCCTCACACGGCTGAAGATGAAGGAAAAGAGGAGAAACTGCCTTTGTCAAACCTTTTGTAAGGACACCAAATCGCAGCGCTGAGGGTAAGTCCACTTGGCCTACGGGCCACACCCTTCAGTGCAATCTTGTTATTTGCACAGAATATGTGAAGGGACCTTCGAAACGCAGTTTGGGGTGATCACTAAGGGCAACGCTTTCTTATGAGGTAACACAACTTTAAAAACACTGTGGTTGCCGGGCGGTGGTGGCGCACGCCTTTAATCACAGCACTTGAGAGGCAGAGGCAGGCAGATTTCTGAGTTTGAGGCCAGCCTGGTCTACAAAGTGAGTTCCAGGACAGCCAGGGCTACACAGAGAAACCCTGTCTCGAAAAAACAAAAACAAAAACAAACAAACAAACAAAAAAATAAAACAAAAAAAAAACCCAACAACAACAACAACAAAACCCACTGTGGTTACAGTGGCGCACACAACAGAGACTATGTTGGAACCCATGTGCTGTGCATTTTAAGTGTATAATCATGTAGTTTGAGAATTACATTTTCAATTTTTTTTTTTTAACTCATCCACCTTACAAAAGGGAAAGAGCCCAGCACTTGTTACATAATGCTGCCTCTCACGCTTATTTAAAGAATCTCTGGTTTGAGGGATAATTAGCGGTTTTGTAATAAGACAAGGGGCAGTTTCACCAAGAAGGAAATAATCACAGTGGTCTTATTAACCTCCTGTATAATCAAGCACCATTGAACACTCAGCAGCTCCCAGCAGAGGCAGCTCCTGCCAGCGAGCGCATCCTAGTCTTTATGAGGAGCCAGTTACCCTGATTTCAGAATTGTCAGAGTGAGAAAGGAACAGCTGCTTTCAATGGGCAGAAAATTAGATTGAAGAGAGACAGGGCCAAGAAATATTCTTATTGTTCCGAATAGCTTCTTCCTTTCCGGGTTCCGTTAGTCCTTGGGCGTCGGGAGATGAAATTTGTAACCAATTATTTCTCCTTACTTACGCACAGCTACACTTGTTTGTACATAGAGAAAAATCACAAGCAAAACTGCATGTTGACTGTGCACTCAGCTCCTAAAACAGAGCAAGATGGTTTTAGAAAGAAGTTTTTAAAAACAGATACGACTCCTTGTCTCTAAGAGAACATGACAAACGCTTCTCTCAGTCCAGTATTCTTAAAACCCCGTCTTCTAGATTTGCATATATTTCAGGCAATGAGCAAATGCTATATATGGATTCTCTAATTTAATTTTGTATCAGGGGGCCGGTAAAACAGTGCAGTATGTAAAGGCTCTTGCCCTCAAGCCCGGGGATCTGAGTTCGATCTCTAAAACCCACGCAGTAGACCGGCGATTCCCACCTGGCCTCTGACCTCTAAGCATGCGCACTCTGGTGTGCTTCATCAACTGTCTTTGTCTCTTTTTCTCTGACTCTTTGTTTTTTTCACATGTGTACACGTATTACCCCTAATAAACAAGTAAATGTTAAAAAAGTTAAATAAAATATGTCACATCAATATTAAATCAATGTGTTCATACAGACCCTGAGACATGCATACATTTTTTGACAGAATAATATGTGAAATACACATGGATTCAAACTGTCAGAAACCAGGAATCTAACCCAAGACCAATAGGGCAATATATACAATTTTAGAAAAGCTTTGTATCTTATAGGTTTAGTTTTAAAAATGGAATGAAGTACACCACGTGGCATGACCCTTTGAAAACAAAATACAGAATTTGGAATTAAGAACTCCTTTTACATGAACTCAGGATCTGGGGAGTTGGTTCAACAACAAAACAGTAAATTAGAAAAACCCATTGAAAAGCAAACACAACTACAAAGTCACAGTTCCTGTTTTACAGTTGTCGGTTTCCACAAAACACTGAGCGGAAGAAAAGCCAGCCAGAAGCTGCAACAGAGGTCAGCTTTCATCTAGGTGTGAGATTCAGACACATGTGCTCTTACATGGTCTGTGCAGCCCTAAGAGGACAAAGAAATGTGTAGGCAAAATTTGAGAAAAGAACATATTCTCCACATAGGCCTCTGGTCATCTCAGGTATAGATCCTGAAAAGAATCAGATCACTCCTGAATAGCAAACACAAGCCCAACCCAGTCATTCTGAGAGAAGGAGTCAGGGAGCCTAAAACCTGAATTAGACCTCACTGCTTTTAGGACATTAGATATTTAAATTACCAGTTGGAGAAGGAGCAGGATGAGAGACAGACAAACCAACAGAGTTATTTATTGTTTGCTGTAGTGGGAAGGGAAAGATTGGCTCACAGCCAAGTGGATTAAGTATAACGTTTAAAATACACAAAAGTTATAAAATTGATCTGATAGATATATAGAACGTTTTGGACCTAAAAGAAAATTAGAACACATAAATTGTTTCTGAAAATTGTTCCAGCATCAAGACATAAAGGAAAGGCCAACATTCCTCGGAAAATGTGTGCCATATAAACTTTTTTCAGTTGGGTGTGGTGGTGCCTGTCTTATTATAGCACTCGGGAGTCAGATCTATGTGGGCCAGCCTGGTCTCTACAGCAAATTTCAGGGTAGCCAGGGCTATATAGTAAGACTCTGTCTCAAACACACACACACACACACACACACACACACACACACACACCAACATAAAACAGAGACCAAATACTGTTCTCTAATGATAATGCATAAGTTTAAGAAAAATATAATTTTTAAAACAATTTTGTGAAATTCTGAAACTGATACACATCAAATAGTTTAGATATTATAAATACTATAATGCTAAGAACAGTACTTTTTCTTGTTATGTTTAGCTGGTTTGTGTGTGTATGTGCATGCATGTATACATTTGTTCATGAAAGAGAGAGAAAAAGAGAAAGGGGGAGAGAGAGAAAGGCAAAGAGAGAGACAGAGGCAGACAGAGACAGACAGTGTGTGTGTCTGAGACAGGGTCTTAGTACTGCAGATTGGCCTCAAACCTGCTATGTAGTTATAGCTGGTCATAATCTCCTGGTTTCCCTGCCTCCAGCTTCTGAGCACTGGTGAGCATGAGTCACCAAGCCAGAGGTATGCTCTTATGTGTGTTTCTTTGGGGTTCTGTGGCGGCTTCTATAAATTCTATACATACAAATAGGGATTTCTAGAAGAAAGGCCATCCTCTAGCTCACTGTTAAAGAGAATACTAAAATTCAGTTTCTCAAAGTGGTTGGACCAATTTATACCCATTGGCAATACTAAATGAAGCATTATATGTAGTTATTATTCCTGAAATAATTAAATAGTATGGCATGAAATATAAAGAAAGTTAAAACTAGGCTTTTTTCAAATGAAACAATTAAAGAAAGCTTACTGAGGTGAGGTAAAAACGCTGATCCTGGACCTTGGTATATGAGATTATGCCAAACCTCTAGGAAGAACTTTCTTACAGAGAAAAAAAAACATGTTTAAAGGCCTCATTCAAGAAGTAAGAGCAGGTGCTGTAACTAACATGCCTTCAACAAAATAGAAGGAATCTAAAATCAAGTTTACAATGTCAGAAGTGACCAGACTCAGAGCTCTGTTGGCAGAAGGAGGAAGATGCTTCATCCCTTGCTCCTTGAAAGGCTTAGACCAAGGCAGTGGTGTCCAGAGATAGTGCTGACCTTCACCAGAGTTCCAAATCTTATGATTAATTTAGCAACATTCTACTATTCTACAAAAGTCATGGGTATAGATTAAATTATGTTCTTTAGATATGGACAGCCATTTAATCATTCATAACATTTAAGATACCTGAAAAGTGTAAATCTGCACTTTGAGAAAAAAATGTTTAATAACTCCACTATTACATTTGAGGTCCTTCAAGTGAAGAAGAGATAGCTTCAATAGAATGGCCAACACTGGAAGCCTTTTTTCTTTTCTTTTTTCTTCCTTCCTTCCTTCCTTCCTTCCTTCCTTCCTTCCTTCCTTCCTTCCCCTCTTTCTTTTTTCTTTCTTGTTTTTTGATACAAGAACAACAGCAGCAACAAAAAAATCTATTCATTGAATCCAGTTGTAGCTCCTTACATGCCAGTTTCCCTGAGGCTCACTGTGAGTCCATTCCATGTGTGAACTGGATTTATCAAAATAGTCCTAGAAATAGTCTCAACACAGTAAAGCATTCATCTGTTACCTCTCAGCCTTTCTAGTCTCCCAGTTGCTTTGATGGGTTTAATGGAAGCCTCTCCCTTCATCTGCATTTAAATTCTAAATCAAATCTCCACAGAACTTTTCTATTGTTATTTGAACCTCAATAATAAACAGGTAGGTTGGTAGATTAGATAGATAGATGGATAGATAGACAGATAGATAGATAGATAGATAGATAGATAGATAGATAGATAGGGCCCATGAGATTTCAGACAAGTACTATTATCTCAGTTTTCTAGACAAAGAGGTGCCATCTAAGCTCACTAACTTCCAATTTCTCACCTGTAGAGTTGAGGGATGCAATGCAGACCCCGACACTCTTTCTTATCTTCTCACGTAAAACGAGATAATAAACGTGATCAGAAGAAGTGAAAGACTCGAATACACCATAAAAAGCTACTTCTATTTCATCATAAAATGGAATGCATCTGCACCGTATACTGGGGAAAATGTGCATATAATTAATAAATGTCAAACTTTGTTTTCTTCTCAACCATAATGATTTGGGGGCCAGAAAAACACTGAACCTAATACCTCAGAGGTTTTTGTTTAATCTTTTAGGTTATTTCAACCTCCTTGAGCTAGGAATCCATTGAAGTACAAACTCCCCACCAGACTGTCTCACCTGAGTCCCAGTTACCCAAATGAGGTAAGTACAAGAAGGAGCTTGTCTACACACAACATCAAAGCCAGTCTCCTGGAATTAAATCAGCGCCCCACTTCTCTTTGGACTAGCCCTCAACAAAAGGGAACTCACTTTACCTGCCTCTGTGTTGGTCTCTATCCTTTCTGCACCTGCTTGTGTCATTGAATAGCTGATGTCCCTCTGGGCTCTCACAGTTTAGCTGTGATCCAGGCCTTCATATCCTGCATCTCAGCTACACCCCATCACTCACTTCCTGTGTGTCTTCTCCCAAAACAGGAAAGGGCAAGACACCTTTCCTACTTCTCTCTTTCTGATGTTTTAAAAAATGTATTTACTTTTATATGTAGGGATATTTTGGTTGCATGTATAAATATGTACCTTGTGAGTGTGGTGTCCATAGAAGCAAGAAGAGGACACGGGATCCTGTAACATGAGAATGACAGACAGTGGTGAGCCACCAGGTAAGCGCCCTCTAGACGAACAGCCAGTGCTGTTCCATCACTCCAAAGCCTTCTTTCTTAGGCTCCTATGTGGAACATCTGTGAACTGCTCCCCATGGTATTTGCTTTCCTTTTTGATACTATGTGACAATTAGTAGCAGCATGCTGATGAATAAAGGGACATATATTTGTATGTCTCATCTCCAGATGAGACATCTTCCGGACTCCTACAAGTCTGCTCACACAAAGCTCTTAGACTCCCAAGAGACAATGAGTGTGGCCCATTTTTGTATTAACAGCACATAGTCAAATGTTGGCTTCCAGTTGACCTTCACTGGAAGTTGACTGAATAAGCAAATAATTGAACTTTCTGAATTTCTAAGTTAAAGAAAATTAATTGCAATGCTTCACCCATATTAAGCAGTCAGAGGTTTACCTGAGACGAGGTGAAGAACCTTTTTAATGTATCATACCTTAAATGGATTGCAGTATAATGCATAGTGGTGCACTAGGAAGAGAGGTAAGAAGACAGAAAATTAAGCTTCCATCAATGAAGAATCAAATTCATGAAAAACATCCAAAGACAATTGTTTATAATTAAATACAGGGTTTTTTTGTTTGTTTGTTTTTACATACTATAAAATCTTTAATTCTAAAGTCTCTACATGGAGATTTTTTTTTAAAAATGTTATTTTCCATCACAATCAACTATTGGGGAATTAAAATGTTTATAGACATTTTTCCCAACAGAAATGAAAAATTAAAGTTATGCATCCTGAATAATATATGAAAGTGTGGGGAGCTGACAAAAGGCGGCTATCATCCTTGCAGCCATCTTGAGGCATATACCCTGACAAGAGACTTGTTTACGACAGCCTACAACAGCTGAGCACACTCTGATAACGTCTTGTTTTAGATACCCAGGATCTTCCCTTGGGTGCGTGAGACTTAATGGTGTGATTTAGAAACAAGACTTAAGGGCGTGACTTAAAGGCGTGACTTAGAAGTGAGACATATAAAAGGGAGAGGCAGACAGAAGGAGATGAGTACTTGAGACTTGGAAGGAAACTTGGAACTGGGAAAAGAGACTAGCAATTTAGAACTAGGATTACGACTTGAGACTTATTACAGCAGGAACTGGGATTAGGACCTGAGAGTTGGTGCTAGGAACTAGAGACTTGGAACTAGGGACTTGGAGAGAAGAAGAAAGACTGAAGAATAAATGGGATTAAATCACACTCTGTCTGGTCTCCATTCTTCGCTCCAGTCCACAGGTCAGGGTTCAGCAAGAGAGAGAGTGAGGGCAGATGCAAAGAAGACAATTCACTGTCCGTTTCCCAGCAACTGTGAAATACCAATAGCTCCTCAGCCACAAATGGGATTTCATGCCTACCTCCCCTCCTGTGTGCTGAGATTATGTCTAACTTGAGTTTGAATAGTTCTTGCACTGTCATAGCCTCTGTGAGTTCATATGTACATCTGCTCTGCTATGTGGAAAACATTCTTTCTTTGAAGCCATCCATTGCTTTGATTCTTACAGTCTTTCTGCCTCTTCTTCTATGTAGACACTTTAGCCTCGAAATGAAGGACATGATATAAACATATCACGTAGGGTTAAGGGTCTCAAAGTCTTTTCTCTGCATGTTGATGAGCTGTGGGTTTCAATGTTAACTGCCATCTACTACAAGAAACAGCTCCTCGATGGAGGAGGAGCATTGCACTGATCTGAAGTTCTGCTTCAAACTCCGGGTTCAGATTCCAAATCGCAAATGGTCATGGTGGGTGGAGCAGTTCCAGCTAAGAATTCTAAATCATAGTGCACTCAGTGCAAACAAACAAATAAAAATAAATTGAAAAACTATGGTTTTCAAGTTTGAATAGCTATTTGTGTGTGTGTGTGTGTGTGTGTGTGTGTGTGTGTGTGTGTGTGTCTGTGTCTGTGTCTGTGTCTGTGTCTGTGTCTGTGTCTGTGTGTCTGGCGGGTACATCAGGCTGAGGCCGATCCTCTTAGAGCTGGAGTAACACAGGATTGTAAGCTGTGGATGCTGGGAACTGTACATGGACCCTCTGCAAGAGCATCTTGTGCTTATACCCACTGGGCCACCTCTCTAGCTCAGTAGAAGCTGCTATAATGACCATTGGGAACACTGGTCTCAAGACACACCATGGAGAGAGGTGGAAATTTGGATCTGTTTGGTTTTGTTTCTAGTGTGGATTTAAACAATTCTGCTTTGGGACACTGTGTTCTGATACAGATCAAGGCATCAAGTAGAATATTAGAGGAGCAAGTTCCTACTAAGAATTAGGTTTTTTTTTTTTAAAGATGGTAAGCAAGAAGTCCTCGTCCTCTCGGCTTCTGTGTTCCCAGCTGACCATCCTATATTCCCTGCCATATTATTAATTTTCTGGGGAGGGGACTCTGAGACAAGTGACTTTGCTGCCAAAAGTTTCTGAGTTCTTATCCCTTAAAACAGTCACAAGTACAAACACCAAGCACTAATTGCAGTGATGCATCCTGAGGTATCAAAATCTGTCCCCAGAACTGCCTTTCTATGCAGATAATAACAGCTATCAAGAGTGACATAATAGGTGTGTGTGTGTGTGTGTGTGTGCTGGTGTGCTCGTGCATGTGTGTGTCCTGTCAGGAAGGGAAAAACACTTGTAAAAGCCTTCAAAACTGAAAAAGGATCCGTGAATAGGCCTTTATGTAAGATATTTATGGGGATTTTGGTTTGTTTTCTGATTCTGTTTCAACTTTTAAGGAGTACCGTTAATGTGATTAATTAGCAAGAATTTATTGACTTGAAAATCTCTACAGCCAACTATATATGATTTTTTTAAATGTATTTTTTCAGGTGAAACTATAAACTGGGGCTAATTAAGACCTGCTGTTTCCTGAAACCTAGTGTGCACTGCATCAGGAAGGAGAGGCTCAGGCAGCTTTACCTGAAGGGTTTCATGTAATCTTTAGTGAAAACCTCAACGTTCTAGTCTGGCCTCTCAAACACAGTCTCTACTTAAGACCCTCAATGAATGTAGACATAAGTCTACATGGATGTAAACATGAAGGATGGCGGTGGGGTTGGCTTCAGGAAAATTCAAGCCAGGGTGAACCTCATGCATTCAGGCTTCAGCCAGTATCTCCAAATTGATGGAAACACCACCATAGATCATTCGATTTCTGCCTTTTGACATTTTCTTATTGTGCCCTTCCTTCTGCTTTGCTAAGGGTGGAAGTCTCTGTTCTCGAAAGGAGTAGAGCCACTGGTAGAAACTAGAATAACAGTGCAAAAAAACATATAAAAGGTGAATTCTTGAGGTGACAAATGGCTTGAATGAGCTGATTTCTCACTAGCTCCCAGTTTATCTGTTTTCATTAGGAGAAAAAGAAATCTGTTTTCTTTTTCTAATGTTACCTTCTCGTTAAATAGTTCCAAAGTAGAACTTAACTACAAGAATGAAAGAAATGAAGAAAAAAATAAACCTGCCAACATATTTTTAGGTTGGTGACATATTCATGTGGCTTATCACCAAATGTGACAATCCCGTGGTGGCAAATCTCCCAGTCAAAATAATAAGTGATTTTTTTTTTCTAACTCTCTTAAAAGAAACTTCCAGTGTTTCAACGTAGAAAATAGGAACTGCTTACAACTTAAACACAAAAACCAATCTCTAGGCTAGATATTTTGAATTGATGTCTCTACTAATGTTTTAAAACTATACAAAGTAATTTTTAAATTTGTATTTTCTAAAAACTATACTCTAAGAGAAAACCATGGGCTGGAGAGATGGCTGAATGGGTAAGAGCATAGAGCACCCAGGTTGGATTCTCAGCACACATGGTGGCACACAGTTCCAGGGACACTGACACTCCCTTATGTCCTCCATAGGCACAAACATACACATGGTGTACATACATCCATGCAGAAAAAAAAACACTCATACATTCACACATGTAAAATAAGTATATCTGGTTGTTTGTTTGTTTGTTTGTTGTTTTGTTTTGTTTTTTAGAAAACTGGTTTGCTGTGTCTATCTGGATCAAGAAACAAGGTGCCTGCTTCAGACAGTGCACTACATACCAAGTCAAAGGGGCTGACTCAAAGTCCTTTCACAGTCCCCATGGATCATCCTGTAGCTTGCAACCTAATAGACCCAAAATTCTGAGCTCACAGGAAACATCCAACACAAAAGCTCTCTTTTCCAGTTTGTGATACAGCCTTTTTGGAGTGAAAGTCCTCTTTTCCTTTCTACTGCTGGGCAGTGTACCGGTTTGTTAGCTTATTGCCTTAAAGAATCTTTCATCTTTTCCCACGGGTCTCCTCTTGCCTTGCCAATCATCCAGAGACAGACACACATGTGGTCATATCTTCTGACAAACAACATGGCTGCCCTGGCTCCCCTTTGGTACATTCTCATTTCATCCAAGACCAGCCTGATCCTTTCCTTCCAAGCTCAAAGCCCCGGGCCACACAAGGGCAAAGCAGCCACATCAGAGCTGCTCCTGGCACCAAGGAAAATTATTTGCCCCAAGAGGCAAACACAGCCCGGGCAGTGTCCAGGGTATCAATCCCTCTCTTCTCTGTTATAAAAGGTCCTATTGTAGAGACACAAATCATTCAGAGATGGCATAGACAATGTCTAATCAGTTAATAGCCACTGCACAGCCCCTGGGTACTGGCCCCAAACTAGATGCTGCCTGTAACCTATTCACGAGAGGAAAGCAGGACAGAATATGACTCACAGATTTATATTCATCTCTTCTTCTAGTTCAGAACACCCGGGGAAGCATGAATCCTTTGAACAAAAGTAGACAATGGCAGCCTTAATAGAGATGAGAATACCTTTATCTCTGGGCAGCAAGGTGGCAGATAAGTACCGGGGTTTTACTCACACCAGTCTAGGTTGGTGCCCTGCTTCTGTAAACAATCACCACTTCATGGGGTTTACGGAATCTCTCTGAGATTCTCCTTCCTTGTTTGTGAAACAAAAATGACAAATATGTACATCACAAGTTCTCTAAAGAACCGCAGTGTGTGGAAGTGCTGGTTGCTTTCTGAGGTGTGCTGACGACACTCCGTGGTATTTGCTCTTTTCCCCGTGTCTAGAACTAGAAACGCTGGTCAAAAGTCTCTTACGTACAATATCCTGTTTAGCCCTCGTACAAGTCCCACTCCTGTACACTTTAGTTTCAGGCACAAGCGTCTCAGTCTTTGGATTCGCTTTCTGAAACATAATTGAGAAAAATCCTCTTGGTTTTCGAATTTACCTCTCCTCCCTGGCAAGCATTACAAAAATACCTGAAACTGTGAAAGGGTTAATTTTATTCCCGTGTTCCAGATGTCTTCAGCACCTTGACTTTGGTAATATATTAAGAACAGTAAGTCTTTCTAATGAAAGTGAAAGGTATGCATTGTGCTTGACTGGACCACTTTCCCCTGAAGAAACGCTGCTTCTGGGACTGCATCCTGCCGTATTCTACAGGGTGAGATATGGTTTTGCTCAGGTTTACCCTTTTCCAGAACATTTTCAAGCAATCGAAGTTGGTATCCAAGCAGTTAAAACTACATCGGCAGTAATAGCTATGAGCTCATCTTGTATAAAGACATTTTTAGTTAAACACCACAATCTTGGGGGGGAAAAAGTTAGTGTGCTTAACCAGGCTGGCTTGGAATAGCTCACAATATGACGCATACCACAGGAAATCGAGTGGTATGAGGCACCTACAAAATATTTTTCAAACATGTCATTGACGCTGTAAGCCCCATGCCTCAGCTTTAGGAAGTCACTTATTAAGAATCAACACCAGCCGTGCCAAGCTAAGCTTCTGCTCTTGGTGATTTTCCAATTGAATATTCAGGGCCCTGTCTCAGTCTTGTTTTCGGGGAAGTACATGCCTGGAATGTTAGCAAGCTATTTGCTGGAAAAAATGCCCACAACAGACCCAATGTTGATCACATTAATGCGTTTGAGTGGGTATAGAGTACAAATGATTGAAAACGCTTCCAGATCCCCGTTACCGGGGACAAAGCAGCCTCTGTTCTCTGATCCGATGGTCATTTTTTTTCCAGCAGAGGATGTGGTGCAGGAAGAGGGAAGAGTGCCAATCTCTGTCTAATGGTTCCAAATAGGGCCTGGGCCTAGTTCTTTGGATGCGATGAGTGGGAAATGAAACGCAGATGGGTCAGATGGGTAAGGAGAGGGGGATTACAGGTCAGGCCAAAGAGTTGGAATAAATTAAGTGCTTATGAGGTACAGAATGGTACATTGTTTAAGTGAATGGACAGGGGAAAAACATTCCGGCATTGTTTGGTCCAGTGAGGGAACTCAACCTTCCCCCTCCCAGACCCACATAGGCTGCAGATCTGCGTCCTCAGGATGCCTGAGAACAAAACCCCCGACTGTAGCCAATGGATGCCGAGAGGATTCTTCCCCGCCCTGAAGAAGTAATTTCGCTTTATTACACACGAGATGTAATTTATTGGGAGAAATGTTTGGGTTCGTGTCAGATCACAGAGAGTCAGATTTGGGGTTCCCTGGAGATGACTGAGGAGAAGGTGAGTAACCACAAATTAATACAGCAGGGAAATAAAGCGACAGAAGAAATGCTTGAAATATTGAACCAATTTCCCCCATTTTAGCATTTTAAAACTTTGCTCATAAATCCGAGATCAACTTAAGAAAACTAAGGAGTCCTTACAAGGCATGAAAACAGCACAGACAACAAAAATATGGATCTAAAAGATTATTTTTTCTTAGTTTTAGGGCTCTTTATATTATAAGTAAGGACGCGGAGATGGCTTTTTAGAGAATTAGAAAGGTCTGAAAACAGAAAGGAACCAGTGAGACCGGGGTGGGGAAGGTGAGGGGGAACACTGCTGCCAAGCCCCGAGGTTCATCCCAGTACCCACAGTAAGCGAGAATGTCTCTGAGGTATCCTCTAACCTCTGCAAGCGGGCCGTTGCCAGGTCGTGTACACACTCTCACACACAAATAAATAAACATTAAATAAATATAAGCCATGCAGGCAACTTTAAACGTGAAGCACTGAGGATTACAGTGGATCGGTCCATTCTGTGAGAGAGAAAAAAAATCATTAAAATTACAATGTGTGTGTGTGTGTGTGTGTGTGTGTGTGTGTGTGTGTGTGTGTGT
>JANHMN010000001.1:244724452-244762693 GCA_030674055.1 Rhabdomys pumilio | reverse complement strand
TGTGTGTGTGTGTGTGTGTGTGTGTGTGTGTGTGTGTGTGTGTGTGTGACTGGTTCTTTAATACTAGGTAATTATAGGACAAATTGAATGTGTCTTTTTGATGACATAAAGCCAATAAAATGTTAATGGCAGGAAGTATCACATACGGAAAGAAATCTAAAGTGGACTTGCCAACAAAATAAGAAACTCAGCTGCTTATTTTCATACCAGCTATGTCTCAGTTTTGTGGACTTGACCTTTACCAGAATATCTCATGGGCAAGACTGGAGACAGTTGTTATCTATACCCTAAGGATGCTCACCCTTCTGGTACTAAGAGCTTTTTTTTAAATATATATATTATTTATTTAATGTATATGAGTACACTGTAGCTGTCTTCAGACACACAAGAAGAGGCATCAGATCCCATTACAGATGGTTGTGAGCCACCATGTGGTTGCTGAGAATTGAACTCAGGACCTCCGGAAGAGCAGTCAGTGCTCTTAACCACTAAGCCATCTCTCCAGCCCAAGCTTCTTGACCTAGGCATGTCATTGTATTCTATCTCCAGTGATGACAGGATGACCATCACAGGCAAGAAATTCTCTTGTCTCTTTTAGGAGTCTAGTGATTTTCTCTGTTATTATTTCTTCATGACCTTTCAGCAAGTAGTGAAATTGTATGTGTATATCATTGTTTTTTTCTACTACTTACGGCCATCTTAAAAATCGGCTTGTTCAGCTTGGGTGGTGGTGGTACACGCCTTTAATCCTAGCACTCCAGAGGCAGAGGCAGGCAGATCTCTTGAGTTCAAGACAGCTAGGTCTGCAGACTGAGTTCCAGGACAGTTAGAGCTACACAGAGAAACCATGTTTCCAAAAAAAAAAAAAAAGAAGAAGAAGAAGAAGCAAAAAATAGGATAAAATAAAAAACAGAACAAACCAAGCTTCTCCTATATACGTCTAAATAACTTACCTGTTCACCCGATCTTCTCCCCTTCAATATTCTTTTGTGCTCTGCTCTGGGTCTTGGAAAGGAATCTGAAAAAGAAACCACCAACTTATAAAGTAAGTGTGAAAATTGACCATGATACAAACATCAGTATTAAGTGATGGAGAGGAAAAAAAAGAAATGGCTCCAGACACATTTCTCCCTTACGCTGAGCAAAAACATTAAACCATTGCTCATGGAAAGAAGGGCATAAACCCATCAGAAACTAATATCCGTTTGTGGATATTGCTGTTTCCTTTCCAATAAACGAGATGATGTTTTTCAGTCTCCTTTTCTCTTTTGCATTAAAAAAAAAAAAAGGACAATGGAAAATGTTGGTAGAAGACTCTAAAAGGCAAAGTTGCTTCAGTAAGAATTAAATGAGTATGTGTCCTAACGTGAAATTGTGATAATTCTTTTAAGAAAAAAAATACAAGTAGCAGGACAGAGTTCCCACAATGCATTGGGACATTAAAAAAATAAAATAAAAAGTTTCAGTGAAGTACAATACCATTGAACTCTCCAGCCATCTTGCTGGCTAGAGACCTGGAGGGACCCAGGAGAGGTGGGTATCAGAGAAGCACACATGTACCTTTAAGGATTCCCCAGATATGATTAGTCAAGCCTCTCAGATGACATCATAGCATAATGCAGAATACATAAGCTCCCACAGTAAATACTCATAAACTGGAAAAAGAGGATGAGAATATTGAGACCATCGTTCCATGCAGCCTAACCTGACTACGCAACCAACCGTATAAGGACTCTCACAAATCCCTTAGGTATATCAGGTTAGAGAAAACACTAGCAAATATAGCTATCTATCATAGCCTAAGGAAAAAAAAACACCTATATTGCTCTGTAGTTATTCTCCAGGCAGCATGGCAGACAGACACTAAGTAGGACGATTTTTCTTAAGGTGTTCTATCAGATCAATAAGATGGTTCAGCAGAAAAAGGGACTTGTCGCAGTGCCTGATGGCCTGCATTCCGTACCCAGAACACACTGTGGAAGGAAGAGAAGCAACTCCTGCAATCTTTCTTCTGATTTCCACACTCACGAATGGCATGGGTGCATTCATGCATACACACCAAACAAATAAATACTTTTAAAAAGTGTTTTATATTCTATATACTACAAAATCTAAATCGCCTCCTGGGATTTTCTTATGAGGCAGGGCTACAGAAATTGCTTTCGGAGAGGGAGGGGAGTATGTTTTTGTTTCTTGATCTCTTTGGCTTGTGTCTGGACTGAGTTCATCCAGAGCGTCCCGTTTATAAATAAATGTATGCATGGTCCACGAAATATGACTGGAACTCATTTCTTTTGATCCTAATATACTGCTGTTGCTGTGTCTTCTATATATGAATAGAAGTCAGACTCTGTGGCTAGCTGAGGCAGTCTCCTCAAAGTGAGCCAACCAACTCAAAGTTATCATTATTTCGTTTCTTTTCTGTCTTTAAAAAAAATAAAAGCAATGTAAGGGACTTGGGGTCACAATGAAGGAGTTTACTTTCCAAACAATGACTTTAGAAATAATGTATTGACTGGCTATCTGCAAACGCATTTTTTGTGCCATTTTTGACTTCTGGGGAAGGATTTATGCTCCACCAGCAAGCCCTCTGACTGGCTTATAAACAAAAGCAGGTGTTTACAAGACACTCACCTGGGGAAAACTTGTCTTTTGATCACAAACAAGACAGGAGTGACTGTGCTATGAAGGGGGTGACCACAGATGACCCAGACGAGGCTAAAGGAAGAAGTCGCTGCTATTCTCCAAAGAATGTGTCTGACATCACTTTCTGATTAGAAGTCTTGTAATTGTTCATTGGTAACATATATAGGAAAAATACATAACCCAGAAAACAAAAAACAAGTTCATAGGAGTTTTAGGGCAGAGTGTAAATGTATCTTTGGGATGTATTCATTGTATAAAATGCATGTTAGGTTTCATAGAGATAATTTTTCATATATATCTGATATTTTGTGATTATGTATACTACACATCCTTCCCCTCTCATATGTCACCTTCTTCCTCTCCATTTCCTTCATTTTTTTTTGTCAGACTGTAAGTGAGAGTTGGGAGGAATTGCTTTATGTTTCCATTTTAAATCTCAGACCCACAAGTGAGAGACAACATGCAGTATTTGTTCGTCTTGCAGACTTTCTTAACTTGATTTACAGTTGAATCTATTTTCCAGAAAAGTGCGTACTTTCAACATTGCCTTGATGCAGCGAAATAAAACTTGACTGTGTTCCTAAACCACATTATCCTGTTCCTTTCACTTGTCATCTGGTACCTAGGTTGATGCTGTGGCTTCCACAAACATGGCGTTCGAGTACTTCTGTGCTGTGTTGATTTAGAGTCAGTTGAGTATATACCTAAAAATGGTCTAGCTCAGTCATATGTTAGCTCTAATTTTCTTTTATTTGAGGACCCCCTATGCTAATTTCTACAACAGCTGGGCATCTTTACACTGCCATCAGCAGAATGGAAGGATTCCCTTCTTCCTACGTGATTTGCGGCATTTGTGTCTATTTGTTTTCTTTGTGTCCGGCAATCTGACTCAGGTAACACAACATCTCAGTGTAGTTTCAATCTGCATTTCCCTGATAGTCAATGGTGTCTGCCATTTTTTTTTAATGTTTATTGGCCATTTGAACTTCATTTTTTGAGACATGACTGCACATTTTATTAACACGCTTGTTGTTTGTTTTTCTGGTAGTTTGGAATCTCTTTGTACATTCTGGATACTAGGCCTCTGCCTTATATGTTTTCTTCAGTTATAAGAGCTGCCTCTTTACTCAATTGTCTCCTGCCCTATGCAAAAACTTTTAAACGTCCTGCTACCCCATTTGTCAGTTCTTGGTATTATTTCCTGCCCTGGAGATTAAGCTTAAATGAGAGATTCCTGCAACCCTGTCAGCCAGGCCAGTTCCAGACCCTGCAGAGCTCCTACCACCACAGAGACACTTTACTGTGCTCGGTGTTTGCTGTATGCTCCATTAAAGTTCTGCTCTGGTGGGAACGACCAGATTTCCAAATGGTGGCTTTATTGATTCAATAAAATTTAAGAAATTCTGCTTATGGAAAAACTCATTAACCAAAACTAATAAATAAGAGTTTACCCTGCAGTCTGGTTCCTCTTTATTTGACAGAGTTAAAAATCACCCTGGAACGAGTTAGTTCATTTTTCACTTGTTAATTGAGCTCAATGGTTTCATGTAACTCCCTTCTGTCCTAAGCTTGTGAACTCTTCATTCTTTCTGGCCACACTTGCATTCTCTCACTCCCGACTTTACAAAGTGTATATTTATGAAGAAGCTAAACAGAAATAAAAAGCACGGGGAAGGAGAAGGAGGAAACAAGAACCTTTCATTTAAACTGATGCTATGACTTAAGGTACAGCCCAGCCTTTGGGGTTGGGTGTCCGCTTACATCGTGCAGTCAGAAGGCATAGCCTCAAGTGCAAAGCCTAGGTGAAAGACAATTTCATTATTGATTGCATGTCACAGCAGATTTCCACCTCCGTTCAGCATTTAGAGGAAACTGCAAAGAGCCAAAATCGTGCGTGTATGGAACTAAACTTTTGATGAGTTTCACACACAGTACAAACACTTTTCCTTTGGAAGGCTGTTATTGTACAAATGCTGGCTTCTTGATTTCTAGTGTAAAACTTAGGATGTCATCCCTAGAAGTAGAGCATTGATTAGCAGAAAGCATGAAGTGTTGTTCAAAAATGTAATTGCAGGTAGATAGGAATTATGATTCCAAGAGGTCTATTGTATAATAACTAAGTTACTATAGTTTATAATAATATATTATATTCATTTAAAATGCAAAATGAGGGCTTTCGCCACAAAAAAATAATAACTGTAATATTGGTCAACTAGATTCTACAATAACTATTATTTCAAACTGTCATGTTGTATACAATTACTATTTGTGTTAAACATTTTTTTTTATAGAACTGCTAAATAGGACTGGAGAGAAGGCTCACTCAGCAGTTAAGAGCACTTGCTGCTCATACGAAAGACTCAGGTTCAGTTCTCAGTACCCACTTGGTGGCTTATGACTTATGACATCCACAACTTCAGTTCCAGGGGATTGAATGTTTTCTTCTTCTCCATTTAGCATCAGGTAGTACGCATACATAGATAAAGACAAAAAAATCATGCATATAAATAAATAAATGAATCCCTTAAAAACAAATGAATAATGCAAGTTAAAGTAGAGACTGAAGATATGACTCAGTCAGTAACTTGGGTTCTGCAGGGGCAGTTCTGATGTTAAAGACCTGTTTCCCAATTGGTTCTTGATTTGTCAGTAAAGAAGGCCAGGGGTCTAATTGCTGAGAAGAAGGTACAGGCAGGACTTCCAGGTCCCAGGAGGAAGAGGTAGATGCAGGGAAGGAGAAGGAGTTTTCTGCTATGCATTGCAGGAAGAAGAATACAACAACCATGTGAGATCTCTGAGAATGCTGGGGCCTGTGGCCTCTGCTATAGGCAGGTGGCCAAGGATGTTTGGCAGGGGCTAGGTGGGACTAGACACTAAAGATTAGGGTAAGTGGAGAGATGGAGATAATAAATTAGCAAGAGCACACTTTTCCAGTAGATAGTAACATCCAGCAATTGTGCCAAGAAGGCAAATTGTAAAGGAATTAACTATGTGTGTGTCTTGTATCCATGGATTCAAGGGTCTCAGGTGGGAGCTGGTAGTACAGTCCCCTCCCAAAGCAAAGGTGGGAAGAACAAAAGGAAATGAAGTATCATATACTACACACAACAGAGCTTAATTCCCTGCACTAACATAAAAAGCTTGGTATAGCAACGTGCTTTCCTAAGCCCTGCCATGGCTGAGTCAGGAAGATCCTTGAGACTAAACAGAGGAGCTTCAGGTTTAGGGAGAGACCCTGTCATAACAAAAAAGTTAAAGAGTTGAGGAATCATCCTATGTTCACCTCCACATGTACCTTCACACATGTATATGAGCGTGTAAACACACAACAAATAGATAAACCAAACTTAAAATAGCTGTGAATTAATATGAATGTTAGGATTTTTGGACTGTAGTACAAAGTCTGAAGGACAAGACAAGGTTTATCTGAAAATTTTGTCACTCTTCATCTTCCTTTCAACCACCTGAGAGACACCACAGCTCTGTCTTTCTCATCTATATTATGAGGGACACAGTCATGTGATGCTCTCTGTATTAATCACTACCCAATACAGACTAGGCAACCATATAAACTAACATCTCAACCAGTGTCTCCAAAGCTAATAGCCTGTGCTGTTTTAAAGGGCTTGAAACATCACATGACTTTATTTTTCACCACCTTATGACATTTTCTTCTATCTATCTATCTATCTATCTATCTATCTATCTATCTATCTATCATCTATCTATCTATCTATATTTCTTTCTTTCCTTTGATATATTCATTGAAAGAATAATTTTAAAAAAGGATTTTTATTAGAAAAGCAGAAATATTCAAAGCAAGCTCAATTGTATTTTTTTTTAATGTAACTGGGAGGGAAACTCTAAGGGGGAGGAGAAGACAGCCTTGACCATGTAGGCAATGTCAGACTGCTTTCTAAAGTTGTACCAAGTTGGGCTTCACTCAGCAATGTTCTGAATTGTTCTGTATTCTTTCCAATGAGGATTTGAAGTAATTCATAGATTTAGAAATAGAAAAGCAGTAAAATATGCTAAAACAAGGGTGTTTGCATTTCTGAATTAAACTGTTAAAACCAGATCAAAGGGAAATTGTTGAAATGGTCTAGCCTCATCCCACTCTTCGGTCCTTGAATTCACCTGTGATTCATCTTAGCTTTGTTTGGAATTTGGTAACTTCCAAATCTACATCTCTGCCTGTGACTTCTTCCCATTTTTGTGTCTCAGTTATGCATTTGCCACCACTTATTTTATGTCCAGTGTGCATCTTAAAGTTAACTTCCTCATTTTCCTCTGCAGAGACCACCTTGAATTAACAAAAACAGAAGTCAATGACTATGAATGACTGTATCCACACAAACTTATGTTCAAAAACTCTATGTGAAGAACCAAATTCCTTATGTTTAGACAATATGTTCCTCTCCTTTCTCTAGAGAAACATTTTTATTCTTCAAACAATTTTCTCTAATTTTCAAGCCAACCAACTTTAGGGTTCTGCATTTGCATAATTTCCCTTCTGGTGACAAATACTCACTTTATATTTATTATAATGACATAATCCTGAGTTTCCACTTAACTTTATATTACCAATCACCTAACAATATTAGAATTTTCCTGAAAATGTAATTATAAGTGCTGTAATTATAGTAGTACCTTGTATACATAAACCATAGCCTTTTCCATTTATTTTTAGTCCACTTATATTATTTCTAGAAAGTTGTTTGATTCTGTTACTAATATCTTTTTCCAATGTATTTTTGCAGACTATTTTGTTGGTACATAGGAAAATTGATAAATTTATATATTTATCTGTGTTGTTACATGACTACAATTTTCTAAACATTAGAATTAGCTTCTATCAGGTATAGTCAAGTATGTTCTTTGCAAATAGTGCATAATATAAATAATTTCTAATAACAGAACTGTTACTTCTCTGCCTCGGGTTTTGTTCCACATTGAAAGATTATGCAGTATTTCTTCAAAAATATCAAGTGAGGGCTGCTGAGCTGGCTCAATGGGTAAAGGCATTTGCTTTCACCCTGATGACTTGAGTTTGATCTTCAGATCCCACATAGTAGAAGGAGAGAAGCAGCTCCGACAAACTGTACTGTAACTCCACTCCAGTGCACCGCAGCACTCACACATAAAAACAGACAAATATAACTTTAGTCTTAAAAAGTGTGTTAACTGAGAACTATGATTTATTAGACCCTTGTCATAATTTGTCAATATTTTGGCTTCGCTCCTTATTTCACTCTTCCCTATATTTTTCAAAGAAATGTTTTCAATATTTGTAAGTATCTATAGGTAGGCTGTCAGTGTGGGGTAGTTGCAGTTATGACACTACAGCAAGAATTACTTTTGTTAAATGAAGTAAAATTAAAATAGTTTGGTGTTTATAGAAAAGCTGAGTGGTCCAGAGAGTTCCTTAATACCTTCTGTTCAGTTTCTCATTATTATATGTTTTAGTTTTGGTTTCTATGATCATGGTTCATTTGTTAAATCTAAGAAACTCACACTGACACCTGGCGTTAAATTATTAGCTCCAGGTTCCCCAGATCTCCCAGCTCCTTCGCTTTGAGATTCCACCCAGCATACAGTAATATACTGACTTCTGTATTCTCCTATAGTTTATCATGATTTCATGTCTTCTTTTTGATGGCCTTGATAACCTTGAAGACAGTAGACAGGTATTTGACTTTGACCTTTCCGTTGACTTCTGAGTCTCTTTTACACATCCCATTGCTTGAGGTTGACCTGTCTGTTTGCCTCACATGCTCCTTTTGAGGATTTCTGCTTCCTTGTTGGCACTGGGGATTCTCAGACTCACCTGGTCCTTACCTCCTTCGGCCCAGAAACATTCATTTCTCCAGACAGCCTTAGTAGCTTTTCTTGGAAAAGATATCTGAAATCCAAGATTTGGGTATTGAATGTTATATTACTTTTTTGCTTATTATTATTTTCATGGAATTTTATTTTATTTTTAAAAACTGTAGGATTATACACTCATCAGAAATTTGCCTTCCTAGGTATTTTAGTACACAGTTTAAGTACTTCAGGCATGTTCATATTGCTATACAGCCATAGTCACCACCTGTCTCCAGAACCTCTTCATCAAAGAAACATAAATCTCTGCATCTTTAAAACATGACTGATCATTTTCCTCCACCCCTCCCCCCACTCAGGCAAATACACTCTACTTTCTATCATTGAATGTGGCTGTCTAGAGAACCTAGGATGCTCTCATGAGTACAGTTATATAGCATTTCTCTTTTGTGATTGGTTTATTTTACATGAGATAATATTCTCAAGTTTCACCCATGTTACAGTACACTAGAGTTCATTTCCCTCTTAAAGCCAAATAACAGTCCACTGTATACATATGTACATTTTATGCATCTATTAATTTTCCAGACACTGAGGTTGTTCCTAGCCCTTTGCAGTTATGAATGCTGTGATGGACATGGGTGTTGAAATGCCTTTGAAAGTCCATGTTTTAGGTTCCCTGTAATATACACTACAAGTAGAATTGCTGAGTTTCACGTGATCGCTAGGTTTAGTTTCTGGAGGAAAGTCTACGGTGTTTGGCCCTATGGCCCCACCATTTTATAATCCCATGAACATTGCCTGAGGGCTCTCTTTCTCTACACCAGCATTAACTTATATGTTTCTATAGCTTTGCTTTTATAGAAGCTTTGTTTTTATAGAAGCTATCCTAATGGATATGAGCTCCTATTTGGTGGTTTTGATGTCTATTTCCGTAATATTCAGTGATACTACATCTAACTTTCTTATGTATAAGATCTTTGGGGAGATGTCTATTCAGGTTCTTTGAACACATTTCATAGTATTGTTTGATTTTTTTTTTTATTTTAGTTGTTTTCTGCCTGCAGGAGTTCTTTGTGTTGTTTGGTATTCACTCACGATTAGTTTTCTGATATATACACGTTTTATTCCATCTTCTGTGCTGCCATTCACACTTTTGAGAGAGTCCTTGGGTGAAAAGGTTTTTAAAGTTGATGTTGTTTTGACACTTATCTTTCTTTTGTTGACTTTGCTTTTAGTTTTTTTTTTCCTCCCAAAAAATCATCCCCAAATCACATGTTGTGAAATTTGTTTTACTTTTAATGAATGTCTTCAGATTTCATGAGAGACAAAAAAACAAACCAACAAACAAACAAAATTGGGTTTCTTTAACTAAAAAGTCAAAGGCAGAGTCTGTGGTTTAGCAATATACTATAAAAGGACCCTTGACATTAGTAAGAATTCTAACGTTGATCGAATATGCTTGGGAAAAAAAATCATAGGAAGCTTCTAAGTGGGGGAAGCAGTGATTAAATCCATTGACTTGAGGAGATAAATCTAACAGTTGTATGTCAAATTAGTTAACATTTAGAGAAGAGTAGAGCTGAAAACATCAGTTATTGTGACAACTGTAGAAATCTGGATAGCCCTGAGTACCCACGAGAACCTGATTATGTAGGTACTTGATGAGAATGTCTCACATAGCCTTGACAGATTACAGTAAAATTACAGTAAGCATGAACTGAAATGGCCATGAAGCCATGCAGGTTAAAAAAGAAAAAAAAGTGTGTTTCTCAACATTTGTCTAAGGCACAGGTGCATCCATTAAATTAACCAGGAGATAACCATAGGGAGCAGCAAATGACTATACCAAATCAACGAAACCGTTTTTCATTTTAATTCAGTCTAGAAAATATTATTCATATATTTGCCATGTCCTTGCTTGCTTCTGGAAAGTTAATCTGACTGGGGCTGTAGGGAAAGGAAAAGACAAAACACAGACAGACACACAGACACACAGACACACAGACACACAAACCTGGAGATGGATGGGCTGCGTCATCTGATGGAAAAACGACAGCATCCCGGAAGCTCAGCATGCTTTCTATATAGTTGAACAGTGAAATGGGGTTATTAAATATAGACAAGGAGGAGGGCTTCTGGCATATAGCTGGGTCAAGGAGACATGTTTAGGTAATCTTCGTAGGAGTCGTCTCTGGAGGGGATCAGTCTTCAGGCACGGGATTGAGGAGGAAAGTTACGGTGGACATTTTCTCTACATAGTATGAACACTAGCACCGGGACCAGGAGGGATGTCTTTGCCAGTTTCCTGAGCCTAGCCTGGGGAAGGATTCGCCATTTTTCCATGGGTCAGAGGCTTTGCGGGACTTGATGCGGCCATGCCATATAACAAGCACACATTCATTCAGGACCTAACTCCCATGGGGCTTCCTCCATTCCTCACAACTATTTATTCCCTCACACAGTTGTCTCGAGTGAGAGCTGAGTTGAAAACTGCAGACATTTGCAGTTTATTAACTGCCTGTCGAGCTCCCTTCAGTGGAGATCCCTTCTAAGCAATCATTAGTGGTACTTAACTTGTTGAACAATTGGTAAAAGCAGGAACTGACAATGGAGTGGAGCGTGTTGAGGAGAGTGGACAACTTTCTGACACCGTCTCCCTTTCTTTGGTAAGTGCGTGAGGAGAAGTTGATGAGGATAAAAAGGCTTTTCAAACTAGTTGACTTTGAAACCTCATTCCCACTAGAAAAACCTTCAGTCTGATGAGGCCAAAAGGGATCCAAATGGAAGGATTGGTTCCCACAGATTTTTATAGGCTTTGATGATAAAACCTTCTGCCTGGTCTATTTCCTTTTGATCTAGTTGAAAAAGGATGCTGGGAGAGGCTAGGACCAAGCTCCTTCAGTGCCCAGCTGCTGATACAGCTGCGGCTTGTTAAGGCCACAGAACAAGTAAAATTTCCAGCGTACTTCCGGTTTTATCACATTCTTAAGTTAACCTTGTATTACTAAGAAAAGTGATATCTACACAGATGTAGAAATACGGCATGTTCTGAAGGCCAAACGGATTGTAAAAACAATGATCCAGCTCCAGGTTGCAAGGACTTATTAAGATATAAATGGCTTATCAATAGAACCTTTCTTACAGCAATCAGAAACAAAGATCCGCTTTTAGATAGTTGACTTGTCTAAGATTGATTGGGCAGAGAGTTTAAATTCCCTGGAGAAACATGCTTTCTGGTCTCTCCAGTATCCAGATGGATTTGCATCCTAGACCCAACCTGCGGTTTAAGGAGCGCTGCACGAGGCCTCCAGCTGATACCAGGATCTTAACTCTAACTCTCGCTGGTTTCCATTAAGGAAATAAGAAGCAACTCACTTTTTACAAGGTGTTAACTAAGCTTGGCTGAGCAGCCCAACTGAAAAATCAAACATGCCCAAACACTTCATGTTTATAAAAACAAACTCCACTAACGTGCCTGGCTTCCCTTTTCATAAAACTGCAGATGATTTACAGCACGTCTTAGTGTGCTCCTATTTTCCTGTAAAGTACATGCATGTTCTGTATTATGTGAGGTAAAATTCAGAGAACTGATGGATAATTGTTGGATTAAATTAGAATTTGTTTTCCATCAAAATGATAATGGAGGATTTTGCAGAATGGTGACACTCTGTTGGCATGAACTAGAGTGTTCATAAGCACTAAGAACTGGTATGCCCTAGGAAGAGAAAGTTGAACATTTTTTTTAATACATACTGTCCATCCTTCCAAAGTCAGACTTAAAAGGGGAAAGTTGAATCTTTAACAGCTATCTAGTGTGAGTTGGTCTTTAAATAATTCTTTCCAGGACAATGTATATTTCCCCAAACCCACGTGTAACCTGATTTGTGAAATTACTCTAGCAAGTCAAATTCAAAGAGTTTCCTACGATATTTTTCAGAAATACATCTATTTTCTTTATATGTTTAAAAGAGTGTTTTCAATAATAGAGGCAGTATATGCAGCAGCCATGTCTGTATTCACTCACTAAACTGAAATATACAGTCACCGAGCTATTCACCCGTACCTGATCACTTTGTCTATGCTTTCTCCCCAGAAATTACCATACAGCTTCACATGCTGACTGGCTTGCCAACTTATGGCCCCTGAACAGGGAGACACCATAATAGACCCATAGTGAATATTAGTTTCACTTCTTAGTTTTGCAAATCACCGACTTGAGTAGGGTCAGGGCGGCTTCATACAGTCCCCAGAAGTCCCTAGTTTTCTTAAAGCTACTGCAGAGATACCTCTATTATAGTACTTAAAATGTGGGCTAGGGAGAGTCACTGCAGAGGTCTTGAAACCCATACTTCTACTTGGTGATCTCACCTCCTCCCTTGCACAGGCAAAGTTCTGGAACTTTCCCTGCACAGCCAAGGACAGCCTCTGTGCTGTTTTTATGCTGTGCTTGCATCTTAAAGAAGAGAGAAAGTTTGTAGCTGGCAACAATCATAAGCAAGACTTGCAGATACTTCCTGAGAGCCGCAGCCCATTCAAAACAGGAGTATGCACACCCATGAAAGGAGCAAGACAAGCCATTGGCTTATGAACAAAGGCCATTTTAATTGCTACTGAAAGTTATTTTTCTCTAAAGCAAAATAAAGTTAAATATGAAAAGAAACCATAAGAGCTGTATATGTATAATTTAGGAATAAATATACATGTACTAAGAAGATATGCCTGAGAACTTTTTAACCAATAATTTTTAACCAAGAGCACTCAATTAAAAATACTGAGATCACAGCTTCAAACAGATTTTCTATGTGTGTGATCTGAGGAAAAGGTTTTGTGTTTTGTGATTTTAACCACATTCAGTTATTATCTATATACTAACATATGCCAGACTAAGATACATTATTTTTCTTTGTAAGATACATTATTTTTCTTTGTTCTCATGTAAAGTTGTGCAGTCCCTAGAACTTTGAGTTTGACGAAATTAAGTCAAACACCCATGATTTACCACTCATGTGTGCCAAGTGCATTCTGAAAAACACTCTGAAAGAACACTGGACAAGAGTGATGAACGATATATTTCAGTTTCCAAAAGGGAGTTTAGTTTTGTTGTGTAACTTGTAAGTACTGGGGGCTAGTCCAGCTTGCTGGGCCATACTTACAATCTCAACATTAGAAAAGCAGAGGTAGGCAGACATCTGTGAGTTCAAAGTCAGACTAGTCCACATAGTAAGTCCAAGGACAGATGTACATAGGGAGAGACCCTGTCTCAAAAAAACAAAACAAACAAAAACTCAAACAAACAAACAAATAAGCAAACAAAGAACCAGGGGTTAAAAATATCTATAAGAACTTTTCAGATAAGGAAAGGTAAAACTAGAAATTGTAATCTGTGAAACATGTATAAAGTACCTATTGTGCAAAGCTCTATATATGAGTAGATATTTTTATAAGAGTAAATATTCATTTTACTTACTTATTTTATTGATTTACTTATTATTCTATAAATATTTATATGAGTATTTAGCTGGCTTTTTTCAAGTTAGAAATATTAAGGATTACATGAAGATTAAAAGGCTTCTGCTAGCCGGGTGGTGGTGGCGCACGCCTTTAATCCCAGCGCTTGGGAGGCAGAGGCAGGCGGATTTCTGAGTTCACAGGCCAGCCTGGTCTACCGAGTGAGTTCCAGGACAGCCAGGGCTACACAGAGAAACCCTGTCTTAAAAACAAAACAAAACAAAACAAAACAAAAAAACAAAAAAACCCAAAAACCCAAAAAAACAAAATAACAAAAAAAAACAAAAAACAAAACAAAAAAAAGGCTTCTGCTGACTCTTGTCCTGGGAATTTACAAACTAAAAAAAAAAAAAAAATTAACTAGAAATAAAATAAGAGAGTGATTTGAGCGAGGTGTGAGCAAAGCTTTGCCATTGTCTCCTGCACAGCACCCCCTACCCCTGGCTCCTTCCCCAGATTTCTTTTGGTGTTATCACTGATCCCAAGTCAGGTTTTCTTGTCCCTTAATTAACAGCATTCTGCAGCCACAAAAAACACTCACAATCTCTTGACTTGGACCTACCATGCCAACCCCTTCTTTTATTTTTACCTGACCAACAAGATTCAGGTGACAAGAGAGTACATTGAACTTAAGCTGACTAGCCCTGGCTCTCCTTGAGTTCCTTAGATGTGGACATATAATAACTTTCTGGATAGGAGGCACCCAGAGAAAGTTCTGGAAGGGGAGGTTAGAAGCAGGACTTAAGACACCAGTGAAAACTAGAAGTGACTGAGTTAAATAGGTGTGGCTTTTGGAGGAGGTATCAGTCAATGCACACAGACAGCTGACATTGAAGTGGAAAACCCTGTGAGTCCTTCCGCTATTGAACAACCCTGTCATTCCAATGATTCTCAAATGAGCTAAAGTAATAATTTTCATAAATCATGCATTATATCTTAGACTGAGAGTCTCTTCAAGGCCACAGCAACATCTTTGGGATTTATTAAATTCATTCTCTTCTGCTACAGCACCAGTCTTTTTTATAAGGCAGGAAGACTTATTGGCTACTAGATGCCATGGTGTTATGAAAGATACAAAGATGCAGCCACAAAGCAATAAGTACCATTTGTCCCCCAAGATGAGGATTACGTTATCTCCCCCTTACAAATACATGGGAGTGTGAGCATTTGCTACCTTGAAAATAAATTTTGGCCATTGCTTTCAGCCGCATGTCATGGAGCACTGATGAATATATGGTGTCTGTGTACTGCGGCTTTGGTTTCTTTTTCACATCATCAGTCATGGGCTTATCTATGTTACCCAGTCACCATCTCGAGTGCTGGAGAGACTCTATGATGGGTAATGATTTAGGGAGAAGTGAGAATAGATGCACAGTCTGTAGAGACTCGGGAGATGATGAGGGTGACACTAGGGACGAGAATGATAAGGTCCCCAGCTGTCAGTTAAAGTCCTTTTCTGGGAAACAGCTGGAAACGTACTCTCTAAAGATCGCATCTGGCTTGATTTGCCAGCACTCAAATCCCATTGATCTGGCTCTGTTCTAACCCTCTGTACTCACAGTTCAAAGAGCAGGGAGGCCTGTAAAGAAATCACTGCCATATTGTTCGGTCGGCCACAGTGAGCAATATATATGACTATAATTAGGAACACATTAAGGGAAGCAGCTCACTGGAGATAAGCCGCCCGACTGCATTCGCTTTTTGATGAGGGCTTAGCGCCAATCCGAGAAGAAAAAGATTAAATGTTTGTTACCAATCCTTTTGAACTTGTGGCAGAACATGTGGTAAAGCATTTTTGATTCAAATTAAAAGCATCCTAGGATAAAAATAACCCTGTTCTCCCAGGCCCTTCCAAGTGAAACCATTCGGAGACTGATTTATTGTGTGGCCCTAACCTCTTTCCACCAGCATGATTAACGTAAGCATTTCTGAATCCCGTGTAAGCCTGGACAGGTATTTGTCTTGTTACACATCTGTGGAACAAATGGCGATACAAATTATACACTCAACAGATGTAAGTTTTCAAAGGCCGGGCAAATTTAATTTGACTGCGCATGTAAATGAAAAAGTTCACTGAGCTGGAGGTCAGCAGAGCGGCTTGCAGGTAGAGAGAAGGTTGCTGTGTTCAGCAGGAACCAAAGGCAAGTGGTACAGAAAGTCTTAGCTGAGCCAAGAGAAGAAGGATGGGCTGCTGCCGTCAGAGTGCCAGGGGTACAGTCATTGGGAAAGGCTGTAGAAGAAAGGGACAGTTGTAGAAAAAGCCCTTACAAGGTAAGGGGACCATATCAAATATTTTAAGCTGTCATGGCCTGAAGCATCATTTCGTAATCTCTTCTACAAATGAACTCTAGAAAAGTTAGTCCCCTGGTTCCCTCTCTTGTTTCTTCTGAGGCCTTGGGCAAGTCCTCAACCTCTCTGTTCCCACTGAACTATAAAAGAGAAGGTACACGTTTATACCTGCTGCAAAGTCAGTCCTTCAAAGCAATGCTGACCATGTTAAAAAAGACACCACAATGTACAATGTTGTGTGAATCTGGAAAGTATCTATACCCTGATGGCTGCCAAAGGCATCTCAAATTGGTTTTAATTATATCGCATGTTATTTTAAATTCTATGAATAGTGACATTTATGTATTTAATGAACCTAAATGCTGAGAGGAGAAAAATTGCAGCCTGTTCACACATCTCATCCTGTTTTTCCCAACACATGTGTGCACTTGTGTTCACACACACACACACACACACACACACACACACACACTTCTCATTTCCTTCTTTTGAGGTCCTTTTCTTCGCTATACATTTTCTCCTCTGGTAAGATACACGTTGTCTATGTAGTCACGTCAAGCTTTTAAAAGAAAGAAAACTAAGACCTGGAGAGCCGCTGACTCAGCAGAGAAAGCACTTGCTGCTTTCCCAGAGGAAATGAGTTCAGATCACAGCACCCAGTTCTAGTAGATTACAACTACATGTAATTCCAGCTCCAAGAGATCCGATACCTTCCCCTGGACTCTGAAGGTACTTTACATATGTAATATGCACGTAGCATACATGTACATAGACACAAATATCCACAGAAAATTAAAATAAATCTGAAAAAAAAAAGATGGGAGACAGAGGTAGCTGGATCTTTGTGAATTCAAGGTCATCCTGGTCTACATAGGACATTCCAGACCAGAGATATAGAATGAGGTCCTGTGTCAATAATACTTGATGATGATGATGACGACAGCCACACGAAATAAAACCAAATACTTAATATTACAAACAAACTTCCTAGCAATTACATCATGAATATCTGTCAAGATGGATACATTACATTATATTGTCTAAAATAGTGTTTTTCAAGTACCCAGTGATGTTAATAGGTGTTTTATGTGAAAAGCTCTTTGTTCTTATAATTACAGACCCTGGCTTCTTAAACAGAGTGATATCCCTCTAGCACAATTACAGACCATGGCTTCTTAAACAGGGTGATATCCATCGAGTACAAAGCACACATTGTGAGATTCTAGAAGAAGAAAACAATATGAGAAAATTTCTTAACATGTTTAGTGTCCCTTCACCCTGAGGGTTTTTTTTTTTTTTCAGGTTTGCTCTTTTTGAAAATGGGGAAGACAATTTAGGATCCTCTAAAATACACGCTAAGTCCAAGGGAAGCCTCCTCAACATCAGGGACCTCATTTCCAAGCTGCCATGTGATGGACTGAGAGGGCTTTGCCTTCTGAAAGGAGACTAAGGCAGGGGACAGGTGGCGGATTTGTCTGAGCTACCGCTTGCACAGGAAAGCAGACCTGTTGCTCTCACTCACTGGTTTGTCTGTTTTGATTCTTTCTGTAGCGGTAAGAACAGAGAATCTGGAGTAGCCTGCCTTTCTCTATTAAAGATCAGTGCTAATTACCATCAAACAAACCATGCGTGTTGTCTGAGACCATTTTATAAGTAGTTAGATTTCCTTAAACAATCCTTACTGTTCTTTGAATGTCAATTAGGAAACTCTTGATGATTGGCCACTATTCGTCATAAACTGGTGGGCTTTAAACCCCACAGCAAGTATGGGAGTAGCTCACATCCTTACTCTTACATGTCTAAGTTCAGGGGCAATGGGAAACACCTTACAAGGAAAGGTGCTGTAAAGGAAAACAAAAATCCATTGACATATTTCGTAGTCCATAGTGAGGCAAGCACAGAGAGAGCCTTTTATTGTTTTTATTATTTACTTATTTTGAGATAGGTGCTCATATGACTCTGACTCCCTTTAAATTCCCTAGATAGTCTAAGATGACCTTGCACTTCTGAGTCTCCTGCCTTGACTTCCTGAATTCTGGGATCACAGGCATGTACCATAAGAAGGCATGAGTTGTATGCATGATACCCAAGCACTCCTGTAACGCGCGTGGTATCCCTGCCCGCAGGAACTCACACGAACACGAAGGATCCTTTCGTGGCAGCACGCAGTTTATTCTTTTCAGCATGGCTGGGAGAGAGAGGGATTCGAACTTCCCCCACCCGTATAACCTTTTGGGGTGGACAATTATGATTGGCTGCTTGCTCAAACTCCCAGGTTCCCCTGCGCTGTACATGCGCAGTTTAATGGTGGATGTGACGTCGGAAATTAGGCGTGCCCAAGACCCTGCGCATGCGCGGTTTGTTACCTTACGCACACAGGCGTCAGCAGGGACAGCCTCCTACACACTCCTATCCAGCACCCTACTCCATGAGAACATCTCAACATGACCTGTTTTCTGACCCTGTCTTCCCCACTAACTCTAAGTTTCTTGATGTTAGACCTGGCATCTTATTTTTTTCCCCTTTCTCCTAGAAAGTTCCAGTAGTGCCTGAGTTATAGTTAGCACTAATTTGAACTATTATCAACCAATCTGGAACACAAACTATATATAAACATATAGTCGCTGGTACCATCTCCATATCTACTTAAGTACTTCTGGCCAGGATATACAACTCATTTGTAACTGAAACATACAGCACAAATGCATAAATTCCTTTGTAATATCACTCTCGTTCAAATGCACTGTTTATGTGATGTATTTTCTTTGAGTAAGTATGAAGCAAGAGAGTTTCTAACCCCTTAGGTAAACATCACCACCTGGGTATAATCTATTGAGGTGGACTTGAGCAGGGTACCCTCTCCCTGCCATAACACTGGTCCCAGCGCTTGAGCTATCTAGAACTATAAAGACTCTTTTCTCGGTATTATCATCCAAGACTGTGACAAAACATTAAGCTGATGGCCGAAGAGAGAATGTGGCGATACAAAAATCCAGAATTTCACCTAACTAAACTGTAGCTTTAGGATATGGGCTTTTGACGTACTTAGGATGTGTGCACCCAGCCTGTCTTTCTTCCAAATGCAGGGATATACCGAGACGTTGTCAAATTCTTTCCTGACAAAGATGTATCTTGATTCTCTAATCTTATAAGTCTAATGTTATCATGGAAGCAATTTCAGAGCTGACAGCTACCTATCACATCCTAGAGTTAAAACAAGTGGAAGATTAGGATGCTATAGGTGCTTGGGAATGGGGGTGGGGCCAGGGGGCGGAGAACGAATGGGTCCA
The DNA here is from genome assembly GCA_030674055.1 of Rhabdomys pumilio. Taxonomy (NCBI): domain Eukaryota; kingdom Metazoa; phylum Chordata; class Mammalia; order Rodentia; family Muridae; genus Rhabdomys; species Rhabdomys pumilio. Next base: position 244,743,134 of record JANHMN010000001.1, on the reverse strand, counting down.
CATAGAACAAATACCAACAGTGTATATACTGGGCAGCATGCTTACATGCTTCTGTTTTGCTAACATTATTAATGTGGCCATGATCATCATGTGACATTAGAAACATACTCTGCTAAGTAACTTAGCTCTCAGACTCACTTACGTCTGACTTATTTGTAGTGTGAGCTATGTCCCATTCTTGTTTTGTAGTGTCTTCCTTTGTCTCTAAAATGTAGGTAATTGGCACAAATCCCTTTAATTTAACAGAGCATTTAGATTTTTAAGAGCAGCCCTTTGAAGTTACCTGGCCAGTTGTCTAGCGATTGTGATGCCAGACAGCTAACTCAAATGTTTTCCTTCAATTTCAATAATAGTTTTTAAAGTAAGCACCATGGATTCTAATGGCAGAAATCTGGGATATATGAAACAAAATAATAATTCCATTCATTGGAAAAAGGTGCATTATTTAATCACCCATAGTTACTTGAGTCATTGAAACATTGAATCCAGAGGAATTAAAAGTTACTAAACTTCAATAAATATATTGTTTTTCAAAAGATCTTGGAGACCTTTTATTCAAGTTTAACCAAAATGGTTATGAAACAAAAGACATGCACACTGTACTTTAGAAAAGTTAAATTGCAAAGACAATATATAGAGCCAAAATATTCACTCAAAATAGGATAATATTGGGTAATGAAATAATAGACAACTAGCTAATAAATCATGACACACAAAGGGAGGCAGAGGAGAGATGGAAAGTGGAGGGGAGGGTGCCTGACATAGAGACATTGGAGTGTTTGTGAAACTTCACAGAACAAATCAAGATGGCTAAGCCGAGCTTGCTGGCACAAGGTCATAATCTTAGTAGTCAGAAGGCTGAAGCAAGGTGATTAAGAGTACACCTGGGCAATAATGACATCAAGTCTCCCAAAAGACAAACAAGTCCTAATGACCAGCAATGGTGTCCAAAAAAATCATAGTTTGATCAACAGTAGGAACTTAGAGATGACAGAAAAATATAATGATTACTTTATCAGAAAGGAAATAGAAATTAGAATACTTGTATTGACCTGGATAAGAGGAAACAGTATAGATTGAATAACAGTAGGAACTCAGATACGATATTGAAATAAAACTGAAGTACTTTGAGAGACCAATGTGTCAAAATCCACTGGAATGAGAACGCTTTCTCCTACAGAAATAAAAACAAAATTATATGAGGATATTTCATGAGGTGTCACTTGAATATATTTCATATAGAATTATTTCAAGTGGGAAAGGCAAACAAACAAAGCCCCAAATCCAAGACCTAGATCAAATAAATGCTTGTTGAGAAGCAAATAGTTATAAGCATACGTTTTTCCTTAGGATGGAATTGTAATCAGCCACCAGAGACTAGAAAATATACTTAGACTATACGATATGATAAAAGTCTTTTCATGAACATTGTTAAGTAGATTTCAGTGAATTTTATGATATAATCTCCTGTTTGTTAGAAATGGCCCAAACTTTATCTCTGGTATACAAAAACTTAGTTATGAAAGCATATGCACATTGTATACATTTTTGTTTGCAATTTTATGAACATGGTAAGATACAAAGGTTGATGAATATGTTGTTAATGTAGGGCTATGGGGAACAAAAGGATTATGAGCAGAGCAGAAGTATTAATAGGTTAAAAAATAGTATAAGAAAATAACAATGCCCTGTGTGATGGCTAATCTTGATTGTCAACTTGACACACCTGAAAAGGGAGACTCCCCACTGAGGAACTGAATCCATCAGACTGGCCTATGAGAGTGTCTGTCCATCACCAGTGATTGACATAGGCATGTCCAGTCCATGGGGAGTAGTCTCATCTTCAGGTAGGCACACCTGGGCTGTATAAGAACGATAGCTGAACGTGAGCTTGAGAACCAGCCAGTAAGCAGCATCTCTGTATGGTCTCTGCTTCCATTTCTCCCTTCAAGTTCCTGCACGGAGTTTCTACCTCGGCTTTGATGATTGGCAGGGACCTGTAAGCTGAAAGGAACCCTTTTGTCTCCCAACTTGGTTTTGGTCATGACATCTATCAGAGATCCAGACACCAAACTAAAACAATCTGTTACTTCTCTAGCATATAGACATACATACACAAGCATGGCTTCATTACATATTATTAAATATATATGTATATGTATGTACACACATATATAGTATATGTATATTCAATGAAATGTTAAAATTACTAAAAGAATCTCTCAAAATCAATACGCTAACCAGATGTAAAGACGCACATCTCTATTTGTAGCATTTGGGAGGCCGACACACCAGACTTATAAGATCAAAGCCAGCCTGTGCATATAGTAAGTTCCAGGCCACACTGGGCTACATAGTAAGCTCCTGTCTATGAATGAATAAGCAAGCAAACAAACAAGAAATGTCTTTTAAGTTATTGGTGTACTTTTCTAGTTGGATTTTTAAACATATTTACGAAAAGACTAGGTTGAATTATGAGTTTTTTGTTTTGCAATTCCCTACATGGCCACAAAGTCTAAATGACACTAGAAGTAAGTGGAAATGGAAGAGGCCGAGGATGTGCCTGGAAATAAATTCAGTATTCTACCCATGGTACTGCAGCCTGCACATTCTTCTTAGACCGCTCAACTGAGCTGGGAAGGAAGAGTCACAGTTGGAAACGTCAGCTGTCCTGAGAGCCTGCCTTGTGACTTACTTGACTTTTCTGAGCTTCTAACTACCCATAGGTAATAATCCTGGTCATATCTCCCTCCTGCCTTAAAAAATGAAATGAGAGGGGTGATTTATGGTAAAGTGCTTTGAACAGTAAAATGTGCCATATTATTATTCAAACAAGGCACTATCCTCTCAAACCTACTTAGAAAAGGTTGTCAATGAAATACTGCATATTAATGGGATCCTGGTTAGCAGACAGCATAGATTCTCTGGGCAGCATTTACAGTCTCGGCTATTTGTCAGCACAGCATAAATTATGTGCTCCAAACAAGTCTTCAATGCCCTCCGGAAGTCTGGGCAGCAAGTGTGAGGCTACTTCGTTCTCTCAAAATAGGTACAACTGCAGAGAAAGGAAGAGTGTTTAAGAAAACATGAACAGGCTCTGCCTGCCAAGTCTGTGCTCGAGCTGCCATTTCTCACGTGATGGGTGTTGAGAATAGAGGAAGCATGTCTCAAAACCAAGTCTAGGCAGGAATTTCCATCCCCTCTGGTTATTTTACCGAGTTCCTAGAATAGATGCATGTCCAAGCCTAAGTGTGAATATATACAAACACGACATTATAACAACAGATTTCTTTACCACGTTCCACACCCAGCTCATGGAATTGCATCAGCTCCACAATCCTCTCTAGCTGTGTGTGTGTCTTTCAGTCTGTTGCGTGCATGCTTTAAGCAGTTTTGACCTTACAGCCCTTTCTCCATGCTGTAGTATACGAGATATCTACAAAGTGCATGTTTTCTTCATCAACTGTATTGCTAGGTTACATCTCAAATAATTATTTTACTACTTGCAAAGTTATTCCCAAATAATCTGTTATTTTATGTGTGTGTTATTTTATGTGGGGGTGGGGGTGGGGATGTTGTTTTATGCTTGGGTGAGTTGTGGTTTAACATCAGAACTTTTTAATATGAAAGACTAGGAAAAAATGGTTGTAGATTTATCTCAAACTGGGAAGCGTGATTCAATCTGGGGATCCTCAGCTGGCAGTTCACTAAAGATCCATTCGTTGGCTAAGATTTCAGAGGACATAAGATGTCTGTAAGGAAAACACTGTGTATCTGTGCACACTCTGGCCTTTATTCTGTTTATCACTCATAAATGTAATACCAAACTCTTACCAAGAGAGATGGTGAAAAAGTTCAATTTCTAATCACTAGTACTCTGGGAGCCTTTGTTATTCTAGGAAATACCAAGCGCACGAGTTAATGGTTTTAGGTTGACATTGTAAGGTTGTAAGGTTGATCATTTGAATTGACATCTCATGTTAATTTCTTAAATGACTAGGTATGTTTCTTAATTTCTGATCCTATTTCTGCCTCTGGAAAAATAGAACATGATAGCTTCTAACTAAAAGGGTGGTGGTGGGTTAAATAAGACTGTGTGGGGAAGTTCTCAGGAAACTACCAGATATGCACCAAACATTCAGCCCATGGTACAAACCATATCTCTCAGATTCGATGCTCACTGTTACTTCAGGAGAAAAAGTAGACAGTGGTAAGGGACCTAAGGTGCAGGAAGGCTTTTATTGTCGGAACTTAAAGGCAGACATACTACCCACTTCAAATAGTAAGAATGTAACTGTGCAGACAGCTTTCCTGTTCATAAATCATTGGTCATGCTACATAAAATCTGTAGGAGGGAATTCAAGAAGAGGGAATCGTCTCTCTCTTGGGTGACTTGAACACCATGGCAAAGCAAGAATGGAAGAATGAATATAAAAATACTTAGTTCCTTCAAAGTATCAATGTGTATAGCTTAAGGTAGAGGTGGTGGCATGGCAAACACTGTTGGTACACCAAGAATTCTAAGCTGTAGTATAAAAGAATTGGTCTCTCTGATCCTGGCATGACTACACAGACACCATAGGGTCTTTATTTTCTAGTTTTGTCTTTTCAAAAAGCAAGCAAACATATTTATGTGGTTTCTGTGGGTAAAGTATTGACACCATGCTCTGAGTGAAGCTGTAAGGACAAACAGTTCTGATCCTCAACAGTCATGCTCCTCCCCTTACAGTAGGGTTAGGTCCTGACAAACCCTCCCTAAGTTGACAATGCAATGAGTAAAAAATGTGTTTATTGCACAACTCTTACTGGACAGCATAGTTTAGCACCACTGCCCACTATAAAGGGTGGGTTAGTTCCCTTCTGATCCCAAGGCTGACTGCAAGCTATGGCTGAAGGCTACCACCCAGCATCAACAAAGACCATCACATTGCATGTCACTTATCCAAGGGAAAATTAAAAATCAAATTAAAATTTCTACCAAAAACATATCACTTGCATACCACGATCAAGTGAAACACATTTAAAAGCCAAACCGCTGTTGTATTGGCTATCTGTATTTGCCAACTCCTGTGGTATTGGTGTAGGTGAAGGCGCTACTAAAGGCATAGTTGATGCACCTCGTCATTTCATGAGTCTGTGCTCTCTGGCGCTGGCACACATGCCCCTGTCTGATGAATTTGCACTGGGATGGGGGCCATTCAGACGAACATTTCAATCTCGTGAGATCTCCCTGCTGGCTTCCATTCTAAAGTCTTTGGATTCCATTTCTTCTCTTTAGACTGATTATTTCTAGTTTCTTGTTTTTCCACTGTCTTCCTGTTCTTGTCCCAGAGTCCTTTCTATTGCTCTACTTCAAAAATGTGGGAAGCTGTGTCCTTCTGATTGTGAGGATAATGAGAAAGGTTAAAAAAAAAAAAAGTGGCATTTAGGAGTCAATAGGGATTCTAACAATGATACTACAAGGTAATCTTATTTTATTCAACACTCACAATTGTATGTGTCCAAAGTAAGTTGAGTCTCTTACAATTGCACATATGGTCTATCTTCAACACACTTTAATATGGTCTATCAACTTCTTCCTTCCCCACCCAATGCAGTCTGCAGGCTTCTGCCAGATATATCTTCCCGAAATAACATTTGGATCACATTTCCTACTTTAAAAAAGTCTCGTGGTTTACCAATTCCTTCAGAGGAAAAAAAAAAAAAAGAGTCCTAACTCTGCCTTGGAGGCTTCACATAGAATTCCAACAGCTTCAGGTGCTCCGTGTCCACAAGTCTTCACCCTAGTCTGCTCACCATGCTTTCTTGGCCCAGAGTCATGCCTTTCTTTGTGAGGAGAATTTCTCAAGCTGTCTTCAATCATATGTTATTAATTAGTCTCTTTTGCATTGTTGGGACAAAAATACCTGTCTTGACTTCACACACTGCTGTTTTTCTGTCACTCTGTCCTAGCCACATCTCAACCCAAGCCCTTACCTCTACCTCAATGTGCTTTGATATACTTCTCTCTGAGTTCATTTGGGGGGGAAGGGGGGTCTTCCCTGAAACCCCAAAAATCTCACTCATTCATAATCCCCTAAACTACAACCAATGTAAAAAAGCATGAGGACTACCCTGGCCAGAGACAGCATACTGTGCTGACGGAGATAATTTTCATAGCTTCATCCAATATGGCAGCTACTAGTTACATTTCGCCACTGAATACTTGAAACATGGTGATTAAGAAACTGAATTTTTAGTTTATGGGTTTTAATTCATTAAAGTTCATATGCAACTGCAGATGACCAGTAGCTACATATTGAAATACTTAGCCTGATACTCTATAGTACAAAAAAAAAAAAATGTATCTTCCAATTTACAGATGTTCAACAACTGTCTGATGAGGGAATCGATGAAATCCCCTTTTGAAAAGTTACAGTAATGACTCCGATGTGCTAAAAATAATAATAAGTGCTGATCTGAGTCTGATGTCTGGATCCTACATAAAGGGAAAAGAAGAAAACCTATTGTACAAAGTTGTCTTCTAACTTCGGTACAGTGTCATGAAACATGTATGTAGTATGTACACATTCACACACACATAACCAACGGTGCAGTAATGGACACAGCTGTCTAAGACTATCGAATATGGTCTGAGCAGGCCAGCATCTGTGCATCCCAGAAAGTGTGCATTTCCTCAAGTTCTTGACTCCCCAAAGCCAGTGTGTCAAGATCTGTGTGCTTTAAACAGTCTCTACTTGGTTTTGCAGAAATTCTCTTACGACTTTGGGTCACCTTTGTTGTGCTATTCAAATATAGCAAACATCTAAATTTTAATGTCGTACAGTTAAGACATGGCTCATCCCAGGTTTGAAAACATAAAATGGTTTTTATTTATAGCAAATGACTTCATGTTTTCTGCATGTTCACTTACACAGATGGCACAACAGTGCTTTTGCGGTTTAAAGAGTCTTTAAAAATATAAATTATCTCCTTAGCAATATTAAGGAAAAATTAGAAAATCCTTCTCAAACCATTTGGAAAATACTCTGCTCCACTGAGAAAAAAACTCCAGCTTAGAATAGAATGTTAAAGTGAAAAGCACCTTAGGAATTGTGGGGTCCCGTGAACTTGTGTTACACTCAACACCTATAACTGTGGTCATTTAGAATTGTTTTCAGAAAGCTACGAGCATCCTGACAGCAGAGATAAACAAAAGTATCTCCAATTTCTGCAGAACTCCCCATTAATGAGCAGACTCTTAGGTTATAGTACTATTAAAATGTCTGTTATTTAAATGAGCACATTAAATTAGATCGCTTAACTTTATGACCATAAAAAGTAAAATGCGAGTTTTATTCTTCACTCCCTAGTAGTCACGTCGAGTCAGGTAATGTAATAACATCTGTCTCATACAAAACCTTCAATGTCTGTACGAAAAGGAAACATTTACTTATTTGCCCTATGTTTTTATTAGACGCTAAGCCCTGCAGATGTCCCTTTCCATGAATAATTCATTCCAGAACTCCACTGGAGCACTACTCCTCATTAGTTCCTCGTTCTTCAGAGACATTTAGTGTTGCAATGAAGTGACTTAGAACATGTGCACACGCATACATGAGAACTCAAGAGTCATGTATGATTAAATATTTCATAGTGAGGGAAAACATACCAGAAGGTCTTTCAAATGAACTTTGCATTATCCGATAGACACTCTTTCTAAGAAAGAGTCAGAACACATTGAGGCAGCGACTCATTTTGGGTGTTGCTTTTCATTTGCACGTAATCATTGACTTATAGCTACACACGTGATGGGGTCTGTTATGCCAGACAATGAGTGGTCTGCTCTACAACAGTCTAAATTTCTTATCAAAAAGAATCTAAATGGACAGGGAACTGGGGGTAGCAACCAGAAAGTCCCAGATGCCAGGAAAGTAAGAGCCTCCCAGGACCCCACAGGGATGACGTTAGCTGAAATACCCTACAAAGGGGAGGGAAAACCTGTTGAGACCATATCCAGAAATTAGGCATGTCCTCTCCCCCCGCCCCCAGGTATGGGCCATCCACCCATCTCCAAACTTTTAATCCAGAATTGCTCCTGTCTAAAGAAAATACACGGACAAAGAGTGGAACAGAGACTGAAGGAAAGGGCATCCAAAGACTGCCCCACCTGGGGATCCATCCTACGTGCAGATAGCAAACCCAGACACTATTGCTGATGCCAAGAAGGTTTTGCCAGATCCTGACCAATACAGATACGGATGCTCACAGCCAACCATTAGACTGGGCACAGAGACCTCAGTGGAAAAGTTAGGGAAAGAACTGAAGGAGCTGAAGGGACCTTATCTGACATCAATGGGAGGGAAGGCCCTTGGTCCTGTGAAGGCTTGAAGTCCCAATGTTGAGGAATGCTAGGGCAGTGAGGCAGGAGGAGGTGGTGGTGGGGGTGATGGGATAAGGGGTTTGCAGAGGGGAAACTGGGAAAGGGGATAACATTTGAAATGTAAATAAATAAAACATTCAATTAAAAAAGAAGAATCTGAACAGAACACCAATGGCTTATGCTCTAAGATCGAGAATTGATAAAGGGGACCTCATAAAATTGCAAAGCTTTTTTTAAAAAAAAAAAGGACATTGTCAATAAGACAAAACGGCAACCAACAGATTGGGAAAAGATCTTTCCTACATCCTATAGAGGGCTAATGTCCAATATATACAAAAAAACTCAAGAAATTAGACTCCAGACAACCAAATATCTCTATTAAAAATGAGGTACAGAGCTAAACAAAAAATTCTCAACTGAGGAAACTAGAATGGCCGAGAAACACATAAAAAAATGTTCATCATCCTTAGTCATCCAGGAAATGCAAATCAAAACAACCCTGAGATATCACCTCATAACAGTCAGAATGGCTAAGATAAAAAACTCAGGTGATACTAGACGCTGGCAAGGATGTGAAGAAAGAGAAACACTTCTTCATTGTTGGATTGCAAGCTGATACAACTACTCTGGAAATCAGTCTGGTGGTTTCTCAGAAAATTGGATATAGCATTACCTGTTGACTCAGCTATACCACTCCTGGGCATATACCCAGAAGATGCTCCAACATATAACAGGACACATGCTCTATTATGTTCATAGCAGCCTTATTTATAATAGCCAGAAACTGGAAAGAACCCAGATGTCCTTCAACAGAGGAATAGATACAGAAAATGTGGCACATTTACACAATGGAGTATTACTCAGCTATTAAAAACAATGAGTTCATGAAATTCTTAGGCAAATGGATGGAACTAGAAAATATTAATCCAAGTGAGTTAACCCAATCATAAAAGAACACACATGGTATGTACTCACTGATAAGTGGATATTAGCCCAAAAGCTCTCAATGCCCAAGATACAACTCACAGACCACATGAAGCTCATGAAGAAGGAAGACCAAAGTGTGGATGCTTCGGTCCTTCTTAGAAGGAGTAACAAAATACTTAAGAGAGCAAATATGGAGAGAAAGTGTGGGACAGAAACTGAAGGAGGGGCTGTCTGGAGACAATTCCACCTGGGTATCCATCCCATGTGCAGTCACCAAAGGTAGACACTGATGTGGATGCTAGGAAGTGCATGCTGACAGCTGTCTGTCTCCTTAGAGGTCTGCCAGAGCCTGACATATACACAGGTGGATGTTCACAGCTAACCATGAACTGATCATGGGGTTCTCAGTGGAGGAGTTAGAGAGAAGTCTGGAGGAGCTTAAAGGGTTTGTGACCCCACGGGGAGAGCAACAATACCAACCAACCAGAGCTCCCAGGGTCTAAACTACCAGCCTGGGAGGACATAGGGAGTTACCCATGGCTCCAACTGTCTGTGTAGGGGAGGATGGCCTTGTGGGGCATAGGTGGGAGAGGAAGTCCTTGGTCTCATAAAGGCTGGATGCCCCAGTGTGGGGGAATTCAAGGCTGGGGAGGTGGGGTTGGGTGGGTGGGGACACATCTTCATAGAAGCAGGAGGAAACGGAATGGGATAGGGAGTTTCTGGGTGTGGGGGGAATGAGGAAAGGGAATAACATCTGAAATGTGAATAAAATATCAAATAAAGAAGAAAACTAAAAAAAATCAAAACAAAAACAAAAAACTAAATAAACAAACAAACAAAACAAAGAATCTAAATATGCTTCCAAGACAGTGGTACTGAAATAAGTTCCCTGTCAACTGATGGTTTCTGTGGCTGGAACTAATAAACATGGAAAGAGATTCTGAATGGCCAGCAGAGTCAGTTAGCCTATTTCAGTCACTACACTGGCCTCACCTTATCCAGATCACACGTATTCAAACTCAGTCCAAATACAGTGTTGTCATGTTTTGCCAGATAGAGACCACTCAGCTCCTCTAACAAGTCTGAATAAAGTATCATGTTAAATCCTGTGTAAAAGAGACACAATGAAGAGTTTGTGCTCTTAAATTCTCTATTATCTTCTATGTTTTACTATGGGTGTGTTTCAAATCCTCCTTGTATACAAAATACTGTTGGTATCCAACTCCCAGTCAATTATTGGGGTCTCCTCCTCTTACAAATAAAGGCAACATTTTATTTGGAATTTTACAGTGTTCTAAGGAGATTTCAGATCATCAGGATGTAAGTTCTCAACTAAACTTCCATAAAACTCAGCCTGGCCTGAGACATAAATGTATTATCACCCCTGATAAAGACCTCCATCATTATACCAGGTAAGTTACTAATACAGCAGAAGAGCCAACAGTTGTTAAAGACGCACAAGTTAGTGGAAAACTAGTCTAGATTGTGAGATACTCATTTTTTCCAAACATTATACTCATAGCCTGAAGACTGCAAGCAGAGAGATTCCTACTTGAAAGGACACTGTGTTTATGACTATGACCATTAGCTGGAGAGCCTGTCTCAGGAATGTTGAGACAGTCCAAACATGGCTCCCTGGAAAATGAATTACTGCTGAGTCTCAGGCCCAATGCCAGTCCCTGGCCCAGGGGAAAATGTATCAATTCCTTGGCTAATAAAATAAAAATAAAAAAAATAAAATAAAATAAATTTCTCAAAGATTGATTGGATGTAACAGAAAGAAAAATCCTGCTAAATGAAGTCAAATGCTTTCTTAATGGCAGAGAGAGTTTGTGTGTCTGTGCATGTGGGTATGCCTCTGTGTGTGTGCCTCTGTGTGTGTTTGTGTGTGTGTTTGTGTGTGTGTTTGTGTGTGTCTGTGTGCGTATGTTCATTCTAATACCTCATAAAATTATAAGATCTGCTAAGTCAACAACAGTTAGAATAGACGAGGAAAAATATTAAGATGTTGACAATGACATAATTGAATCAGGGTAAAATTACTTTATGAAATAGCAAAGAGCATAATGTAATACAGAAAATACACATATAAACCAAGCTACTTGTGATGGTTATCTTCAGAAATGCATAGGCTAGCTTTTCCCTTCCTGCCTGCTTATATTGTTTTCCTCCAGTATATGGGCATTAACTAATGCATTTAGAATAGCTTAAGATGGAGCTAGAGAGGTGACTCTGGTTATGAGCCCTTGCTGCTCTTGCAGGGGACTTCAGTTCAGTGCTTGCCACTCATACGGCAGCGCACAACCACCTGTCATTCCAATTTCAAAAGATCTGATGCCCTCCTCTGACTCCTGCTGGAACATATGCATGCAGACAAAACACTCATACACATAAAATAAATACTTTTAAAAAGACAGCACAAGATTCAGAAATCCCAGCCTGAGTCTACGTCCAGAAATTGATGTCAGGATATCAAAGAGGTATCTGTGCTCGAATTGCTTGTAATCACTCACTACTGGCCACAGTTATAATAAGGAATCGACCTAAACTAAACGGCCATCCACGGATAAACCGTGAAGAAAGCGTGGCATCCATACACAGTAGAATTACTCATCCTTTTAAAAGAAACTCTGTCATTTGCAAAACCATAGGTGAACATAGAAGACATTATGTCAGGTGAAAGGAGACAAACACGAAAAGAAAAATGTAGGTAAATCCCATTTATATATGGAGTCCTAAAATGGTGGTAACCTCAGAGAATTAGAGCATAGAATTCTGTTTAGCAGGGCTGAAAGTAAAAGAGATTGGAGGAAATAGAACACTTTATGTCTTTTAATAAAACTGCCTGGAGCTGGTGGCAACACACTGTGGGGATGGCCACGATGGTAACAACAGTAACCGTGAGAGGACACGAACACTGTTCACCATGTGCCAGTGTTTTTATGAATGTATTCATCTAACAGTTACAGAACTCTGAGGCTTCCACTTAACGCTCAGTCATGGGCACAGCTTGTTTGCAGAGGGGTTTTCCCCTCTGTATCCAATTTGTCTCTCTTGACTTCTCTTGCTATTGCGTAGTCAAGACACGGAAATTGTGGAGTTGACATGTACTACTTAAGGGTTCCCTTAGCCTCTGAGGAACAGTATAGAGACTGTGATGGAAGACTGCTATAGCATCTTCCTTTGCTATAGTCCCTCCTTAGCAACCAGCACCATTAGCAGATTTCCAGAATGGCATACTTACAAGACAGCTGCCATCTTGGTTGTCAGCACTTCATTTCAGATACATAAGTACCAAAGGTGGGAGCCTTTATTTCAAAAAAAAAAAAAAAAAAAAAAAAAAAAAAAAAAAAAAAAATTCTGAACACTTGTTTCTGTTTACAGTAAAAGCATCATGCCAGCTTTTGTCTTGGATTGCAGGTACTAAAATGTCTGTCCAAACATTACCAAAATAAGCATTCTTTCCCCATTCCAAATAATCTTATTTTATTAAGCTATCGACCCAGAACCTCATTCAGTAATTGTAGCTGGTTGAGTAGTCCTTACGTTCATCATTCACGTTGTCAGCCTGGAGGAGACTGTTCCATTTCTGCAACTGAAATTTTCAATCAGCTGTGACTCCTTTTTTATGAGTCAGCCTTGCTGCTGAGTCAGGATGCCCCCACGAGAGACCTGGCATTGATGGGTAAACAAACTTTGCTTCGTCAGTGCCTATTTGCTGAACCGCCGCTGCAGTCATTCATGAGCTGAGCCACTACCATGCATGAGGCACTGTGCCTTAGAGGAAAAATAACGCCCACAGAATTCTCCACTTTATGGAACATGTGCTCAATATAAACGTGGAATGATGCTAAAGGGGAAAGAGGAAAGGTGAAAACGGCTGCTTGCAAAACGATGTGATATGTACAGATCTGGCAAACCAAAAATTACTACCGAATAGGAAAAAATGCCTCTGAAATATAATGATGTTCCTCTGTCTGTTGAAAGTATATTATTAATGCTAGCACACTGGGATCAGACGACTCGCATACCAATAAAACCAGCAAATTAACATACAAGCACATTAGGCATAAAGCTTAATGGGATTTAGTTGCTTTACCCTTGTCTGCCTTTGCTGTCATTGTAGTTGTTGTTGTTTTTTATTTTGAGACAGAATCTCACTGAGTAACCTAGTAACTAGTAACCTCTTTATTTAAGTCTTGGTCAAAAAAATAAAAGGATTTTACATTTTCATTATTAATTCTTTTGGCAGATAAATTAAGAATAGCTAAGATATAAAATTAATGTCCTTTTTTATTTCCAGTTTGGGTTTTTCACACTGGTGGCAACTGAGCCTAGCACCTTATATGCATACTGTGATGATTTGCATAAGAAATGTCCCCTTTAGGGTCATAGATTTGAAGGTTTGGTTTCTCGTTGGCAGTGCTTGGGGAAGTTATGGAAGTGGTGGAAACTTCCTGAAAGAAGTCTGTCCTTGGGGGTGGGCTTTGAGAACCCACAGTTTGGTCCATGTCCAGTTCACACTCTCTGCTCCATATTTGTAGCTGAAGATGTGATCTCTCAGTTCCCTGTCCCAGACACCTGCCGACATTCCTCTCCTACCATTATGGAATCCCCATCTGCAGCCATAAGCCAAAATAAATCTTTCTCCTATAAATTGCTTGGGGTCAGATGGTGTTTTATCACAATAACAAAAAGTAACTAACATCCACACTAAACAGAATACACTTCATTCTTAGGTAATGGCCACTTCTCAGTTTTTCTATAATTTCTTATAGAAAAAAAGAAGCTACTTCCCTAGTGAAGAATTCCTTCATTTGCGTTAAAAGGCTAGTTCTGCCACCTATGAAAGCTAACCAGTGACCCTCACTGAAATAGATGCGCCCCATGAGAAAGGTATAAAGAGGCTACAGAGAACAACCTCTTTCAGGATGGTGCAGGTTGGAGAAGTACCATGCAAGAGCAACCAAACAGGCTTGAACTTTTCCCCCTAACATCTTGGAGACCCTAGACTGATGGAGTTACAGACACTCCCTTGGTAAAATTTCAAGGACCATGAAGCTCTTCCTTTGTGCCCAACATGCAGTTATTATGAGAACACCACCAAGGGTGTCCTGTGAGTGTTAGGTGTGCCACTTTTCTGCCTGAAACATCCACGAATCCAGTACATGCCAACAAGAGCATGTAGATGTGGGGAAAGGGGCGCAATTCTGGAAAAAGTCTGTGTCAAAATCAAGGCATACACAAGGCTGTGGACAATGGCTGAAGCTGAAAACCTCAGGAGTGACAGCCAGTGTGTTCTTTCCTAAAGACCACATAGAGCCAATGTCATGCTAATAGATCCCAATGACCAGGTAAATAATAACTTCTTCACGACGGGTTCTAAAATGAATACACAGAGCAAAACCCTGTGTTCACGGAAGCCCAACATTGTGACACAGAATTACAAGGAGTCCCCTGACACCAAACCCCCAGCATTTGACGCCATCTAGAGGAAGGGCAAGGAGACAAAATAAACGTTTACCCTGGAGAGGCAGAGTCATCCAGAAGAAATTATCTAAACAGGAAGAGACAGAAATGTAGTTAATTAGCAAGATTAAAGCACCTCCGCCCTAAGGACAGAGTTAACAAGCTCAGCAGAGATTCCCTGAAGCTTCTGAGAAGCCCAGAGCACAGACTTTATGGGGCAGAAGTCACAAGACAACTCTGTTTAACCCATTCTAACACCTCACACTCCAAAGTGGGTTCTTTGGGAGCAAGGTGGTTCACTGTATTCATAATTTGGCTTGATTGTGGAAGGAAAGAAGGACCTCTCAGTATTGACATCAGCCAATCTTGGTGTCAGTAAAGACAGTTCTTTTTATCAGCTGCTTGACACCATGTGCCCTGTCCTGCACAATGAATACTAATGAATGAATGATGAAAAGAAAGAACTCTGAAGCTCTTCTTCGCCCTAGCTCCGTTTCTCTCGTGTTATCTTTCCTACTCTCATTTTCCTTCACTGCTATGAGACAGACAATAAGGTTAGAAGGAAAATCTCTTTACAAAATGGTTCAGTGTTTTTAAGCATGAGAAAAAGTCTAGGCTGGGTGACAGAAAACAGTGACTTGTTCTGTCACTGGCCTTAGTGTCTATTATTCAAGGGGAAAATTCGATCAAGTTAATTTGGAACATTAAGTTAGGTATGCAGTGTTCTTATCAGAAGAGCTGCCTCTACCAATGTGGGTCATGAAATCCCAAAGGGTTAAGCACTCAACTTACCAAATTTGTCCAGTGGTGTGCTGATGTATTCCCCTCCAGAAATTGTGCACATCTCTTTGTAACTCAGAGTTGAGTGGTTACACTGGTGATTTGAAGTTGGCCATGATGAGAGTATTTACATATGGTGGATGGAAAAAGACCAATGTTTACTGTTTGTTTTGTTTTGTTTTCTGGACAGTTTGTTCTTAATCATTTATTGATACCACCATCATCTTAAAACTTGTTCTGGCCCCAGTATTACACTGCTGTTACAACATAGAACCACAAATTTAATGACTCAAAATAATAAAAAATGGCAGCATTCCACAGGTAAATATGTGACACAAGCTTCACTGGGCTAAACCTTGAGGTATCAGGATTCCTCTCTGACACTCTAGGGTATAGGTCCCTTCAGCTCCTGTAACCCTGTGCACCCCTGGCTATCTTCAAAACCAATGACAGCAGGTCACATTCTTCTCTCTCCCTTGTCTACTCATAAGGAAGTCTCTGATTATCCAAGTCTACCCACACAATCTAAAATCTTCTTGTATTTTCAAACAAGCTCATTACCAGTCTTAAGGTGACCCTAAGTCATTGCTACTGTGTGCAATATGGAGTTCCATAATCACAGGAGACAGGGATTAAGGTGCTGAAAAAAACCTTACAGTGGCCATTTTTCTACCTACTCTAATCTGTGTGCCAAAAAATAATTTTGAGGAAAATCACAGACATTCTTTCATGGAGAGTAACGGGCTTTCTGATGTGCTTTCTAATTTATAGTTTGTGAATTAGCTATCTCATTAAACCCTATGTGAGAGTATTGTCTTTGTCAACACTGCTAAGGTTTTTATTCAATCAAGATAACAGACAAAATTGAGCTGGGAAGATGACTCAAACTGGTGGAGTCCTTGCCATATATGCATGAGGACCAATGTTAGATCTCTACAAACAATATAAAAATGCTGGGTGTGGTATGGCATTTAGAAGGCAGAGACAGAGAGAGACCCCTGGTTCTCACTTTTCAGCCAGCCTAGTCTAACTGGTGAGGTCTGGACCAGTAAAAGACCTCATGTCAAAAACTAAGGCAAAGAGAGGCTCAGAAGGACAAAAGATGTCAGCCTCTGGCTTCACATTCATGCAAGCACAGGATAATAGAGAAAGAGGACCTTAAAAGGAGATGAGACTTTCTTCATTGTTATCATTGTTACGAATACTTGACAGACTACAGGCTTTTAGGTTGGAAACATACCCATAGTTTATCTTTCATTCATTTTCAACCTATAGCTTTTCCAAAAGACATAGAACTTCCGGCCCATCATCCGAGGGAGGGTATAAGAGAATAACTACTGAGGGCACATCCTTGGTCTTTACTCACTAGATTCTCACCAGAACACCATTCACATTAAGATTCCCCAGATTCTTTTGAATTATAAATCTTGGGGGAAAGGTAGATCTGACTATATTTAAGCAAACTGTTTCTTTCATTTTAATTTCATTTTATGCATATGAATCTTTTGCCCATGTTTTTGCATCACATGCATGTGTAGTGCCCGGGGGATGTCAGAAAAATTCATCAGATCATGCTTGTGAACTGCCATATGGATGCTGGGAACTGAATCCAGGTCTTCTACAAAAGCAGCAAGTGACCTTAACTGATGAACCATCTCTCCAATCCAGCAAAGTCTCTCTTAAGTGTTCTCTTGATATAAAATAAGGCTAAGTGGATTGCTTAGTGGGCAGACCTTAATTAACCATTCCCTTTAAACACAATCTGAAGTCCAGCCTTTTCCATAAGGTGCCAGAGAAACAAGCACTAACCCCAAACGTTGCTTCCTAAGCCAATGTTCTTATCTATGTCTCAAATAAATTTCTATACATTACTAACTATAATGTTTACTATTTTCTGCTTAGGCATTTGGCTTTTTATACCGTTTACATATACTGTTACGTAGTTTAGAATTAGAAGAGAGCTTGTTGGCTCTTGTGTCTGCCTGCCTTGCAAATGTTTTTTCTGCTCCCCTCACCGGCGTTGACAAAGATTAGGTGCATACCTAGAAAACATAACAGAACCTATTAAGAAATAAGTTATTTAATGAATGGTAGATTTTATTTCTAAAAAACTAAGTCTATCTAATGTATGATATCTCAAGCCATTTTATTCTGTCCCTAGATATTTTAGACAGAAGAAAGTAGAACGTTGAGTTGCTGGTTACCAGGCACTGACAACACCCTACTTTGGTTATATAACCCGTCACACCCTAACCCCAGTCCTGGAGATCCTTTAGAGTCTGTGTCATGGTATACTGGCATCTACAAAAACATCCAAGCAAGCTGGTGACCTGGGCAAAGCTAAGATTACCAAAACAGGATCATTTTGTTTTGTTTTGACTCCTTTGTAAGGCTTGTGAGTGTCAGATTTAGAGTCTTTGCTGTTCGGGTGTTTCTGATAACCCCAAGTTCATCTCAAGTGAACCTGTCCCTTCTCAGCTTTACTCCAAGCAACTAACAGGGCATTGGTTACAGAAGCAAAATAATGCCAAAAAGAGTCTTTGCCCAGCTTTGGCCAGCCTGTGAGACTTTCTTTTAGCCGGTTCTGCCTTTTTACTTGTCTGAGGGTATGGAAACTGTTGGAGTAGAAATGTATGAAATGCATATGCAGAAGAAGCAAGCTTTCAAGTCTAGACCTGCGTCTACAGGAAATGAGAAAAGGTTATAAGAAAACGTGTTGAGTGGGAAGAAGGAAAAAAGAATGGTGAAATTCCACGCTTTCTTTTTTACTTTAAAGAATATTTTTAAAGTGAGCGTGTGTGTGTGTGTGTGTGTGTGTGTGTGTGTGTGTGTGTGTGTCTTGTGTTTGGCTTGAGTCCTGGGCTCACTCAGCAAGGGCTTTTATATCCCAAAATAATATATCCCAAAATAATAGAGCTTAATTAGCATCCTGCAACTGCCTGATAAAATCAGTTGTGTTGGTTTCCAAAATGAGTAGTGTTGTTTATGGGGAAGCTCTAGATTATTAAAGGAGAAGGAGAAGGAGAAAAGGAGAAGGAGAAGGAGAAGGAGAAGGAGAAGGAGAAGGAGAAGGAGAAGGAGAAGGAGAAGAAGAAGAAGAAGAAGAAGAAGAAGAAGAAGAAGAAGAAGAAGAAGAAGAAGAAG
>JANHMN010000001.1:244673954-244724442 GCA_030674055.1 Rhabdomys pumilio | reverse complement strand
AGAAGAAGAAGAAGAAGAAGAAGAAGAAGAAGAAGAAGAAGAAGAAGCACCTCTAAGGAGGTCCCCATGGGGACCTCGAAATGGAGAACTAAGATGGCATGAGTTAGTCATGAGAGACCAAGACCTAGCATTCATTCTGGGTCAAATGGATCCACAAAGCAGAAAGCACTAAAAATGGTGAGGTGCAGTTTGCTTTGATGACACTTATGATCCTGCAACTAGCAAGTAGGGATGAAACACAATAGAAAAGAATGCAGTAGACAGGAAACATTTGCAGACTGAAAGAATTAGACCCAAAGGGTGAGTTTAGTCAGAACAGCGCTTGTCTTTGAAAGTGGTCCTCAAAATACCTTTTTGAGACTGAGACTTTTTGACAGGGTATTTTTTGCCTTTCTTTCTTTCTTTTTTCTTTCTTTCTTTCTTTCTTTCTTTCTTTCCTCCTTTTTAATTTGTGTTTGTTTGCTTGCTTACTTTGGGTCGTAGGCGAGTGCACACATGCATGCATCTGTGCATGTGTGTTTTTCTGCATATACATATGTGTAGTATATGTGTGCTCAGTGCCCACAGAGACCAGAAGAAGAAAATGCCAGATCTTACAGGACGTACAGGGGTTTTTTGAGTCACCATAGGTTTGCTGGGAACTAAACCCAGGCTCCCTTAACCCCTGAGTCATGTCTTTAGCCCCCTGTCCTATGATGGACAAGCTAAGTCAGAGGCTTCTTGATGGCACCCTCCTCTTTCTGTTCCTGTGGCGGACTAATAAAACAGACGCCTGCCACTATTTCATTCCCTTATCAATTTTCTCCATTTTCATGAATTCATACTTTGTCTCTCTTTCCTATTATGCTCTGTAGTGGATGAAATCAAACAGCTGTAAAATAAACTAGGAACTTTATCTGGAATCTAGCGTTAGCCATCCTCTCCCCTAGACCCGCTGAATGGAGGGCTGTCACAGATCGTAAGTCCATTGCCGCTGTTGCTGAGTGTTTTTCTCATCAAAAAAACTTAACCTTTAGAAATATGGCCAAAGGTTGTGGCTTTGTAAATTCAGACTGCTAGGCCAACTTGATACTCTCAGCAGACTTATCCAATAAGTAATGGGTAATTTTCTGCAAATACTAGAGTACCACATGTGTTGGCCATATCAGAATACCCTCGTCTATAAATGAAGCACACTTTCTGGGATGAATCATAGATGACATACAATTAACCACATCTGCCAGAGAATGAAGATCCCACATACCTTTTGACTAGTACTAGCTGAGAGTGAGGGGACACAACGTAAGAATGACGTTAAACGTGTTTTAAAATCTGTACTTGGTGTCACATTGTTAAATAACTTTCTCATCCTTTTCCTCTCTATGTCTGTATTGAATTCAAAGGTTGCCTGATACTGACCCGGGTGGTTAATTAAAATTCACTTACTTCATTTTCTGAGTTCGTGCAGTTCTAACCCTGGTTCCCAAAATTATTAAGAGCTATATTCAGAATTATGCTCTTGAAATTTTAATTTGCTAAAATGGTGCCTTCATAATCATTTTCCTATCATCACTTGAATGCACACTGATCCGCAAAGCTATTCAGCTCCCACGGGCTGCACCTGGCAAGAAGGAAATGCGAATACATTCATACGCTCAGAATTATTTTATTAGGCTATTTGCCCAGGTTTTAGAAATACTGTGCCCCACATATTTAAATCATCTCCCTTTCTCTCGAGAGGATAAAACCTGGATTGAAATAGCTTCCTTTTTTTTTCTTTTTTTCAATCAGCTACAAAAGAGAAAGAAATGAATTAAGCACTCGGATTAAATTAATGCTGAATGTAGCTGCTCATAAACACTTCTCAAATTTAGAAGTGCTCGTCAGGGAAAGAGCCCGGGAGAGGCCTCAAAGAGAATCAGCTGAAGATACATAATAGGACAACTGGACCGTGAGTTAATTGCGTAAGGGTCACCTAGGAACCTTGATTAAAAACATTAACATCTTGATGTAACAAATTTACAGGACTTCTTCATGTCTCTTCCCTCAAGCCCTCAGAGGCTTCTGGGGGCCTTCTGGTTGCCTCGGTCACGGAAGGTTTGCTTCCTTTAATCAAATCCCCCTCCTCCCGACTCTCTAACCTCCCGGGAGCCTTTGCTCAGCAGACCAGTTCCGACTTCTATCGATCTTTTTCTCTTGCCTCCAGCAGCCTAGGCCATGGTTGGATGGCAGCTGATTCCAATGTCACCCTAGGACTTCCAGGAGAGCTACCTGCAACGTGGGCAAGAAGACAAAGACCCCTGACTGAGAAAGCTGCCAAGGAACCTGGTTAGGAAACAGCGGCTACAGATTACAAATATCTGATTAGTACTGGTCTCCTGTCCTCAAGCTGTTGAGTTCTTAGTTCTCAGAGTAAGAGAAAGGCAGGCTAGTGTGACAGACACATGAGGGCTTGGCTTTCTGTGGCTAACCTTTGGGGGCCAGCCTCTCTTAAGAATTTCAGCTCTCTCTTTCCAGGACACTCTTCTGTGTGTTATTGTTATTTTGCTATTGTGTTATTGCTATTTTTTTCCTGTCCTTGCTAAATTGATCAATTCTTAAAAACGAAAACGAGGTCTGGTTCTCTTCCGACCCACGGGGGAGCAGACCTTTCTGTGGTGGTCTGCCATGAGCTGTTCCCCTTCTTCCTCTAACGCCACACCCAGTCCCTGCTGGGGCTGAGGGCTGAAATTTATGCCTGGAGCTTTAAACCACTCATACCGTTTGTTAGTTTGTGGGGTTTCCTAACTTTCTGTTTCTCTCTCTCTCTCTCTCTCTCTCTCTCTCTCTCTCTCTCTCTCTCTTTCTCTTATATTTTCCCTCCCTCCCAATTCCCTTTTCTCTCTCTGCCCCTTCTTCTCTCTTCTTTGTCTTCTTTCCAGTCCTAGGTCCTTCCTGGCTTTTAGCACACACTACTAGAAACACAACAAAATACTACTGGAAATAAATTATCGTTTTAAAGTATAAACCTAAAATTGTGTTAGCAGGAGGTTAACTAAGTAAGCCAAATGCCCGTCGCTTATCAGGAGGTTGCTTGTTTTCTTTCTCATTAAAGCTTGGCTAGCATTCTAAATAACCAGTTTCCAAAATTCATATCTCAGTATCACCCTGCAAAGGTTCTTCTTCCCAGTCACAACAAAGTACTGAAACTATGCCCCAGAGTCCCCAGATGACTGCACTACTCACTGCCTCTACCATGAGTACTTACGGACAGTTCTACACACACTAGCATGCACACACTAGCATACACTCATTCTCTTGAATGCCCTACCCTGAGCCTCCTGGGGAACCATTTTCTTCAAGAATCTTTTTCTAAGGCCCTTAGAAAAAAGGGCCTTAGAAAAAGATGATTCAATAACCTTCTGGCACACCAGTTGACAAGCACACAGTACAAATCTCCTGGGGCACTGGCCTCACTTTTGTTTCCTCAGTGGGTATGTTTGGTAAGTGTGTGTGACAACTGAACTATTAAACCTGTCTTTCCTTGTTCCTCATTCCATGGATCAAGGCAAGCTGATAAGAAAGTCTGGATATTTCTTTTCTTTTGACCAGATCCAAAGTAATCATGGGTCCATTCACAGGAACTCGTAGCTTGTAACCACAGTGCAGACTCCAGGTGCTTTCCATGGCTGACTAGCACATCACAAAACCTTTCTGAGAAGCCCCCTCCTTTTACCTCAAAGGTCTAGACTTAGTAAGTGATGTGTCTCTTCACACCCTGTCATTGGACATGTGAAGTCAGCAGTCTCAACATTCAAACCAAGCTTCGGGCAGAAGGCCCGTCTCCCATCATCCGTCACTACAACAGTAATTGTGAATACCAGTTCTCTCCCTTATGTTTCTCTTAAATTACAAATCCTTTGAGGATAAGTATCTGACTCTGTGGTGAGTGTTCATAAAAATGCTTGCTTGTTGAGTAAAATATGTATCTTAAGCTGAGTGCCTGCTTTCATGAAGTAAAATATAAACAAGCTTTCATGGTTTGAAGAAAAGTTGGGTCTTATCAAAGACAAATCAAGTAAGTGAGGCATGTATATTACTGTCAGTGCCTGTTGGGGTACACAAATGTACAGAGGCTCTTGTCTTCTTTAATTTTTCAAGTGTGTGTGTGTGTGTGTGTGTGTGTGTGTGTGTGTGTGTGTGTGGTCTGCTGACCTGTGTATAACTGCACACACAGGGAATCCTCAGGAGTACATCCAATGCCCTGGCTTATCACTTACCATTTTACTCTCTGGAGACAGAATTTGTCACTCAACTCTGAGCTACTCCAAAAGTCTTACCTACACTCTTCTGCACACCACAGTGCTGAGGTTATAGTTGCAAGCATCTACACTAGACATTCTATAAGGATGTTGGAGTCCTCATGTTTGTATGGATAGCATTCTTATTCACCAAGCCATCCCAAAGCCCAGATTGCTGTTGTTTTTAATAGTAAGAACACACACACACACACACCATGCAAAACAAACAAATGAAATAACTCTGAAAATACAGAGTCGTCCTTAGTGGAACTGTTTGCAAGATGATGGGATCATAACCCTGTAAGGCACTGAGAAGGCCTCACTTGCAAGAGTCTATTCTCGTCCTCACAGCTCAAGCACAGTATGCAAGGATTACCGTTGATCTGGATCATTTGAAGAACCTGGAAGTAATCATGGACATGGAGCCAGCCTGCAAATCACATACACATTATTACACATTTTAAGATTAGTTTAAAAACACTTTCAGATGACATTCTTACATTTTCAAAGCAGTTAGTATCAAAATTAAATATTTTCCAGCAGCTGACTTTAACAGATACCGGTAATAGAGTTGGATTATCATCTGTATTAATTATAAGTATAAAAGACAAAAGCCTGGTGAACTGGCTGTCCCTCATGGTGAGATGAGACCTCTGACTCATTACTGCTTTCTAGAGATACACCCCTGCCTTTGCTATCAAGCCTCCCATAAGCCCATGGGCTCTGTGCTGTTGGAAGAAAGTATTACATTGTCGTGTAACTTCTTACATTCACTAGCGTTTTCTGCCACTTTTCCATACTGTGAAAGCCAAGTCTTCCTTCGGCTGCATCCTGCCCCCAACTGCAGTGCTCACCGATCCAGCTGCGTTATTTACTGTCTCTCTGTGCTCTGCCCACTTGAGCTTTTGTGAAGCCTTTTGTCTATATATGCATATATGTATAAGTTCAGGACTATGTATAATTATATCATGTAATTATATTGATATAGAGACATGTAGATTAATATCATCCATCAAAACAACTCTCTGAACCTAAAGCTCATAGGACTTTTGTGCTGCCTTTATGAAGGCAAATGGAACAGTTTTCTTGGACTTTGGTGTCTAGTGACTAAGTTGTCCCTGGTGAGCACCCTGAAGGTTCGCAATGCATTGTAGTTTGATGAACTGACAATAAATGGAACAGAGACAAGAATGTGACCAACCATCTAGTACTGAACTAAGGAAGAATTTACACTCGAATAGCCAATCTCCCACACCCACTCGCATCCCTGCTATTGAGGTTATCAATCTCTTAAGACACTTCTAGAGACCTCCTACTTTTAAGAAAAAGTGAAGCTCACTTATTTTTTCTTCAAAGTCTCTGTCTTATATCAAGGAAGCAGAAAGCACTATGCTATAAAGACCAGTGGCTCCAACCCTGGACCAGAACTCACAGACCCACTCCTGCTGTTCCTTATCTTTGTGGTGTTCTCCAAACCTCTAAACCACTTAACTCACTTCTCTCAGGTGTGAGGTATCTGATGTGCTGAGTTATTCCTAGGCAGCCATCTTGAATTTTGAATGGCTCATCTTACAGAAATTGCAACAATCCCTTGGTTTTGAAGTCCTGTGGCTCACACACAGTTCAAGCAGAGGAATGGTCGTTGTGCCTTTTAGTTAACTGAGCTGCAAGGAATACTGTTGCTATCATGATATGTATAAATAGATAACCATGTTTGAATAAAATGGCCCCAATCCTGTGGTTGAAGTGGAATGCTTGCCAAGGAGAGTGTCTTAAGTGTGTGTTGCCTGCCTTAGGTCTATTGCACCTAGGATACTGGAGTGATGCTTCTTTTACAAGATACTGGCAACCATCATGGTTACTCCAGTGCTTTTGCAGGTAGGAATAATATGGTAGGTCGTACCCCTAATGGTTCACTTCCAGCAGGCCCCTCCTGCCCATATAGTAACAACATGTCCTTGGAGTTGATCTTAAGAGGCATGAATCAAAAAATACAGTGAGGCCTTTCTGATGCCAGTAATGTTGTAACACTTTCCTTAAATTAGTTTTCATGTAGACCCAGAACCAGTGTCGGGGCATTTGCATACTAATTTGCATTTCTGGAGTTTGCATATCGAAGCCGTGATCTTGATTAAGGAAAAAGATTTGGGGAGGCAATTCCTGGCTTCTATGTGGTATTCTCCAATCAGAATAACTATGACAGGTTTGGGGTTTTGTTTGTTTGTTTGCTTGGTTTTTTGTTTGTGTGTGGAGTTTTTTGGTTTGTTTTGTTTTTTGTTTTGTTTTTGCCTTGATTAAATATAAATACAAACTTTAAGGAAGAGGAACGGGGTACCATGTAATTAACATGTCAAAGCTGACTCCCTCTTTACCAAACACACTTACCCTCTGCAGGTGACAGTCTGTGTTTAGCCCTCAGGCCCCATCAGTGAATCCTTTTCATGTGAATTGTCAGATGACCCCTAAAATCATGCTTTTAAGACTGGTAATGTAATCCAAACCCTACCAAAAAGGTCTAAATCTGTACTCCCTCAGTAAGAAGTAAGAAAACACTTCCCAAGTGTTACTTGAAGAAATGTAGTCATCACCATAGTGCTAAGTTTTCGAACAATCTTTGGCAAGGTGGGTCTTCTCCTTGTCCTATTAGCCGGGTGGGGGTAAAGAATTTGGGAATGAATAAGAAATCGCCATCTTTCTCATAAGTGACTCAATAAGGGTGTGAAGAAATGCCAGGATCCCTGACACTTCTGCCCACTTACAGTTAGAAAAGCAGGACAGACAGACAGAAAGTTCACCTGTTAGAAACTGAAGTTCTCCCCTGATGAGAAGAGTCTGAAAAAAACAAAACAAAAAAGAAAGAAAGAAAGAGAGAAAGAAAGAGAGAGAGGGAGGAAGGAAGGAAGGAAGGAAGGAAGGAAGGAAGGAAAGAAGAAAAAAAGAAAGAAAGAAAGAAAACATGATTCTGATGCACATGAAATCCCATCTGGTGATTTTATAGTGTCAAGGGTAAATGAACTCTTGTAAACCAGAAACTTCCAGAAGTAATTTGACAATATCTTCCGAGCAGTGGTGATCTATGAGAATGTTTCAGGAGTATTTAGCTGGATGGGAGAGTATACGCCACCTCCTATTTCTGACTCAGAACCCAGTAGATCATTTGCAATCAAATATATATATTGTTGATCTTTATGATAAAACTGCCATTAAAGTGCACAGAAAGAGGTCATGAGCGAGTAGGACTGAGAAAGTAAGCATCATCCAAGGACAGTGTGTGAACTGGAAACAGTGTACCAGACTAATGCTCATGCTTTACACGAGAGAAGGGCTCAAGAAATTAGAAAATGGGTTTGTTTCTATCAGTGTGGGAAGCAGAGTTACCTATGAGAGACTAGTTATTCATGATTTTCTGCAACTGGGAAGCAATATGTCATGGCTACAAATACTAAGATGTGAGACAGTAGTATCAGGATTGGGATCTGAAACTGGTTTTACATTTTTAAGGACTTTTATATGGAAAACATTGTTGTGATGGTTTGTGTATGCTTGGCCCAGGGAATGGCACTATTAGGAGGTGTGGGCTTCTTGGAGTAGGTATGTCACTGTGGGCATGGGCTTTAATACCCTCGCCCCAACTGCCTGGGAGTCAGTATTCTGCTAGCAGTCTTCAGATGAAGATGTAGAACTCTCAGCTCCTCTTTTGCTAAGCCTTCCTGGACGCTGCCATGTTCCCACCTGGACTGAACCTCTGAACTTGTAAGCCAGCCCCAAATATATATTGTCCTTTAAAAGACTTGCTTTGGTCATGGTGTCTGTTCACAGCAGTAAAACCCTAACTAAGACAATTGTGAAATTTACAAACCAATTTTGTATTAGAAGCATGTAAGTGTAGAGAATAATTCTGAGATACTCCAAACTGACTATGTAGGGTAAATAATGTCTGTCTCCCTAATTTGTCCATCTATTATTCCCCTAAAAGTTACTTTCCATGCTAAAAGGGATGTTGTTGGTGTGATTAGGAATCTTGAGATAGAGTCTGGTAAAAAGCTCTGTAAGTAAAGGTGCATGGTTGGCACCAAGCCTGAGGACCTGAGTTCAATCCCCTAAACATACATAGAAGCTATGAAGAAGAGGCTCTGTGAGTTCAATGCCAGCCTGGTCTACCTAGTGAGTTCAAGGCTAGCCAAGGCCCCACAGTGAGATCTTGTATAAAAACAACCTAAGCAACCCGATAAATTATAAATTAACATATACAGTAATAGAATAAAAAAAAAACCATCATGGCAATTTCATCCGTACATGCCATGTGCTTTGTTTTTATTCACCCTCACTGCTTTCCCTTGCCCTCTCCCACTCTCTTACAGACCCCAGCCCTCCTTCCTGCTTTTATATCAAATATATTTCGTTATCCTTTCATGCTTCCCCACCACACTCCTTTATACATCTTCCTCCCTCTTAGAGCTGCATTTCTTCATCTGTGTTTTCAGAAGTATGTTAAAAGCACATTGGATCTTCATGTGTGACACTGACACTAGCAGAAGAGAGTAAGACATCGAGGCATCCTAACTGATGCTATGGTTTGAAAAAGGTTTAATCCCTTGGAATTTGTGCAGGAAGATAATTCCTACAGTCATAAATTAATGACATTTTGATGGAAACATTCCAACACAGTGTTTAGAGATATAACCTTTGCGCGGTGATTACACTTAGATCCACCTAGATCACTGGATTCTGGGGACTGTATAAGAACAGAGAGCAGATTCATAGGCAGCAATAGATCCCTGCCTTTTGTGTTTTTTGGGGTTTTTTTGTTTGTTTGGTTGGTTTTGTTTTTTTTGATACTTTGCACCAACCGATTCTTCCAGAAAGAAAACAGTCACCAAAATAAAGGTGATGTCAGCATTATGCCCTTCCATGAGCCAAAGACCTTTATTCTTTAAAACATTATCCTGTGATGTGTGGTGGTCCATGACTGGGGAGGAATTTTAATCCAGAACATAGCTACTCTGGCAGGGGATCATCCAAATACCTTCTAGGTCTGTGTGATCTGGCTGGGATAACACACTTTAAATCCCTCTGCCTGGAATACAGGCACACCCTTAGTATGCACCTTTAATCTCAAATAAAGAAAGTAAATTTAGTTTGTAGAAACTAACTTTAGAAGAAAGCAGCCATGTTTGAAAGTGATGTCTAACTGTGGGGCAGGTAAAGTAACAAATCAGAGAAAAATTGGATAGACTGAGTCAGAGATAGAATCTGCCCAGCTCTCATGAGAATAGACAAGAAAGAAAGGCTACTTAAGAGAATAGTGCAGAGGGAGAGGGAAGAAGGGAGGGAGGGAGCGAGGGAGAGAGCAAGGGAGAGAAAGAAGGAGGGAGGGAAGGAGGGAGAAAGGGAGAGAGGGAGAGAGAGCAAGAGAGGGGGGGAGGGAGAGGGAGAGAGAAAGAGAAAGAGGGAGGGAGAGAAAGAGAGAGAGAGAGAGAGAGAGAGAGAGAGCACCTTTACTGCAATAATTTTACAAAGATGGGTTGCAGTGAAGACAGAACAACCAGAAAATGAGAAGGAGCCAGAAGAATCGAACAAATTGCCGGAGAGTTTGAGGCTAAGCAGATCAATTCAAGTCAGAAGGCAAGAGAAGCCAGTTTGAACCAGTCAGTTTGGAGAGGAGTTTGGGCCAGAACAGCTGAATTGAAACAGTCAGCCAGAGTTCAGAAAGAACTAGAAAAGATCAGCTTTTTCAGCAGTAAGCTTCACAGATGACAATTACATCTGGTGAATAAAAGTTACTTTTACATATGATTTTAGCCCCAGTACTCTAGATGTACAGGCAGGCAGATCTCTGTGTTCAAGGCAGTCTGATTTTCACAGCGAGTTCAGAGCCAGTCAAGGGCTCATAGTGAAACCCTATTTCAAATAATATATTATCCTACCACAGGAGCCAGACAGATGGCTCATCAGGTAACAGAGCTTGAGGACCTGAGTTTGAATGTTCAGCACTCAGGTTTAAAAAAAAAACAAAAGCCAGGCATAGTCTCAGGCACCTAAATCCACGAGGGCCAGAGCAGTGAGGATGGGGCCTAGAGTGGCCCAGGCTTCCTCACCGACAACCTAACACACTCTCTCTCATCTTCTTCCTACCTGAGATATTTCCTTATAGCAACAAAAGGGTTCGACACAAAATAGTTATTTCTCCCTTTTTCCCCTTAAACACATATTACAATGAAATCCCAAACCTTCTTAAATTTTCATATTCTAGGTCAAAGAAACAGAAACAGTGAAAGCCCATCTCTTCTACAAACCTGTAACAGACAGTGAAGACAAGACAAAGAAAGGCAGAAATCCGTGTCTCATCTCCACCCGTTTCTCACTCTGTTCCACTCTCATCAATCTCATTTGGAGCGTGTTTCAGAATCCCAACTTTTGAACAACAAGAAACCTCAGTAACGTCCTTGGATCCTATTGGCTGAGTAACTTTTGAACTACAAGAAACCTCAGTAACGTCCTTGGATCCTATTGGCTGAGTAACGTTCCTTCACAACCATTAGCCATGAGCACCGCTTGCCACTTCCAAGTCCCCGCGATGTAGAATAGAACACAAACAAGGCCTTTGAGCAGGTGATACCTTTCAGCCATGAGTGGAGCTATATTGAGCTCTTTGCAGAAGCCAATGATGACGCAAGATTGGAAAAGGGTCCTAAGATTGGCATAGGTAGAGGAACACAGGGAACGAGGAAAGAGTGAGGAAAGGAGACAATAATCAGCCAGGACATTAAAATCGGTTAACACAGCCTCTACCAGACGAAGTTTCATTTCTCATATATTGGCTACGCTCACACATTGAACACCTTTTTTAACAAATGTCCTCTGTTTGGCTTTGATGAATGAAGATTAGACGCGGAGAGAAGTAAAGTTTTTTGGGGTAATTCTAACAAGGCAGAATCCTGAGTTTACTCTTTGGGGAAGATCTGAGTAATGGGAAAAGAAACAGAGCCACCGAGGGGAGCTGGAAAGAGCGTTGGAAGTCTCACAGATGGCATGCTATTCAATCGGTGTTGGAGGCTGAGGGGTCATCTGTGTGTATATCAAAGACAGCGTGCATGGGAGGAAGATGTCTGTGCACAGGTGACAAATGACAGTGGGCAAGGAATGGGAGAAAGGAAATGAGACAGTAAGGATGATTTCTCAGTCGCTTCTAGAAGTCTCTGAGCCCTTTCATAGCATAGGCAGATGATTACACGAACTGTGTTTGATTCTTAGAGGAAAAACAAGATTAAAGGGGCTAGAGATACTCATCATTCCAACATCTGAGAGGCAGAATTTTAAAATGTATATTTAGAGTGGGTTAAGTAACTTTTAGAAGTTATCTTTGGCTAATTCCAGGGCCAGCAGGAGAAAT
The DNA here is from genome assembly GCA_030674055.1 of Rhabdomys pumilio. Classification (NCBI taxonomy): domain Eukaryota; kingdom Metazoa; phylum Chordata; class Mammalia; order Rodentia; family Muridae; genus Rhabdomys; species Rhabdomys pumilio. Next base: position 244,712,790 of record JANHMN010000001.1, on the reverse strand, counting down.
CCAAATTCCCTTCTGTGGCTTATTACTAATCTTTCTGGAACCCTGCTCTGCAATGCCAGGAAAACAATGTCACTCTCTGATCACCAGTATCCAAGCAGGAGGTTAAGAGATTCTACACCTTCAAGACAGCTCCTCCTCCACATGTGTGAAGTTGTAATTAGGTGTTGTCAGGGAAAATAGTCCTTGCAGGCCACAGAGGAGATGCACTGGAGACTGGTTTGAAGCTAAGTTTAAAAACACAGGTGTTGCTTTGTTCAATCAAAGACTAACAAGCACCTCAGTGGGATGAAAGCTTGGTGGAGTGACATCATCCTTTGCCGGAACCCTCTTCTAGAAGGAATAGGCCCTAGAACAGCTTACTAAGCACTTTATAATAGGGGATTCAGAAAACATCCTTAGTACTGGATCTCAAGAAAGAAACAACGTATAGCTCTGGAAATAACCTGTGATGAAAACATATTGGTAAGAGGCAAAGAAGCCATACCAGGTAAAATTAAAATTGAGACTCCTGGTTTATTCTTTCTTTCTTTCTTTCTTTCTTTCTTTCTTTCTTTCTTTCTTTCTTTCGTTTGTTTTGTTTTTTCGAGACAGGGTTTCTCTGTGTAGCCTTGGCTGTCCTGGAACTCACTCTGTAGACCAGGTTAGCCTCGAACTCAGAAATCCGCCTGCCTCTGCCTCCCAAGTGCTGGGATTAAAGGCGTGTGCCACCACCGCCGGGCCTGGTTTATTCTTTCGAGGAGCTTCTCAACATGCTAAGCAAGTTCGCTACCACTAAGCTCCATCCCAGCCTTTATTAAGCTTTGAAGTAGATTAAAATTAATGTGGACTTTTTGTTTTTGTCTTTGGGGGCTGTGCTGTTGTCTTTTGGGGCCGGGCTGACATTTGTACACTGGGGTGCAGTGTGCACATTACTGCCATAAGCACCCTACCTGGGCTACTAAAATCAGCATGAAAAAGGACTTTTTAGCTTGCTTTAAATAATGGTAGTTACAGACTCCAGAGAAGACTCAGCATGTGAAGGCACTTGCCACAGAAACCTGGGGACCTGGTTTGATCCCCCAAACCAACTCCACACTGTTGTCCCCTGGCCCCCGCTGTGTGCTGTATCATAAACACCTTTTTCCCAACATTATGTATACACCTAATAAATGGTTTTGTGAAAGAAAGGTAATTACTTTCCAGAAGTCTCAAAAGCATGCTATTTCAAAGTTGAAATGTATCATATATTGCTGATACATGCTAACTACCATCCCAGTGTACAAGATACCCTGTATCATGTAACCTCATCACTTGCACAGTCAAATCCCCATATACCATAGGCTCGGCATAGAGAAAAGGCAGGCGCGAAGCTTTTGGCCCCAGGCTTTGCATCCCTCAAGTTGAGAACCTGCAAGCTTCTGAGGAATCCTCTGAAAACACAGAGAAGCTTCACTTTAAACTTGAAGCTCCTCTCTGTCCTGCTCCTAACTCAGTTATCTTGGAATCCAGGTACATCTGTAGTAGGAATTTGTTCTGTGGAACCCCGAAGCAGTATTTCCCCTCATCTCTATGGAGACAGCGCCTATCAACTTTTGAAGGAACTTGCCTGTATTGTAAACAAACCGCTCTTGGCAATTGGCCTGTTTTCTTTTCCTATCTGATCTTCCATCTGCTCAAAGGCTTTGCTTCAAAAAGAAATAGGTTGCAGGTGTGTACTTTTTCTTTCTCGACTACCCTCCCCCTTTGTTTCTGAAAGAGGTAGATCTTGGAGACTAAAATCTGCTCCACTGGTGACATTAACAGTGCCACACACTGAGGCCCAGTACCTGTGCGTACCTGTGAACCCCTAGCTGGAGCAGACACTTTGAACTATGGTTAGGTTTTAACAAAGGCCCTCATGGAAACAGGAGGCAGCCTCACGCATTTCATGAAGCAAATTCCCAAACAACAAACAGACCATAGTGCCAGCCAAGGATGAAACCCAATCAATCTTTTAGGCTCTTTCATTAAAGACAAAAGTGATTATTACACAAGTATTTTAATGACAGGAACAGCCTTGAAAATAATAATCACTGTGTGGGGAGAAGGTTTTATTTTCTTTTAGGAAAAAAAAAAAAAGAAAGAAAGAAAAGAAAACAAACAAACAAAAGGCCTCTCGTGTTTAACTTGGGATTTCATGGCTTCAAACTTGAAGTGCTTTTACCTCCAAGGCTTAGGATGTGGGTAAGTTATTTGTCTGATATAATAACTTTAATAGTCTTACAAGTTCACTTTTCTACACGTTTTCCCCTTGGTGTCAGAGCTATCATATCAAGTGACTGCTCGAGTAAATACAATGGCCTGGCATTATTCCGAATAAATATAAAACGTCAACCTAGAAGAAGAAGAAAAAGATAAATTCCCTTCAGCAAACACCAAATTTGAAGAAAGATAATTAGAACTTGGCTAGAATTATAGGAAGATTTATGCACATATGAACTGCAGTCTTAGATGTCTCCTGAAAATGTGCTGTTTGCCTACTTTGTTTTTAATTTCCTTCAACATCCATGAAAAGAGCTACCTAACTGATAATATCTAAGGGAAACTCATTCTCAACTTATTTTAATTGGCATATGAAAACTTCTGTGAATTTGTGATCTATAATGTATTTTCTGATGTACAATCATCCCTTAGTATTGTAGGAAATCAATTCCAGGCTCCTCTCAGATACTACAGTCTGAGATGCTCAAGTGGCTTATGGGAAATGGCCTTGTATTTGCATACTTATGCATATTTTATATGCATACACACATTCCATGCATATTTCAATCATTTATAGATTACTTGTGATTAACAATACATTATAGACACTAAATTCATACTATTTTTGGCATAATGATAAGAGGAAACGTGTATTTTCAGTACAGAGGCAGATGTTTACTTTTATATTTTAAACATTTCTGATCTAAAAGTGATTGCATCTGTAGATTTAGAGATTAGTGAAATTTCACTGTTGAATGATGAAATCAAGCTAGAACATCTTATCTCCCCTGTCCTGGCCATTCTCTGTGGTGACTGCTGATATTGCCCCCAAACCGGAGGTTTGTGAAGAACATGGCAGCCTCTCTTAGACAAATAATAGAAAATAATGCAACTGATACTAAGTTTCCAGTACAACTGATACTAATGTTTTTGGTTGTTGACAATCTTAAGGAGTATATGAACAAGGCATAGAATTAATAAGAATGGGATACTTTTCATTTTAAGGTGATTTTAAGTCCTTGTTTTTACTGTATAGTCTAACTTTAACACGTTTAATTTTGGAAACAATTTCATATTACAGAATGAAAACCCCAAGACAATCAAAACAAACACCAATAAAGGACTACACGTGGTGAATGAACATGTTCATGTGGGTGTGTGTACATATGCTGTGAGTGCACACACATGCATGAATGCCTGGGGAGGTCAGAGGTTAGGGATCTTTCTTGATTACTCGTCCCCTTATTTTTCAAGTTAGGTGTGGTGGTTTAAGTATACTTGGCCCAGGGAGTGGTATCTTTGTTGGTGTGACCTTGTTGGAGTACGTAGGTCACTGTGGGCATAGGCTTTAAGACTCTTGTCCTAACTGCCTGAAAGCCAGTCTTCTCCTAGAGACCTTCAGATAAAGATGTAGAACTCTCAGCTCCTCTCGCACCATGCCTGCCTGGGTGCTGCCATGCTCCTTCCTTGATGATAATGGACTGAACTTCTGAACCTGTAAGCCAGATCCAGTTAAATGTTGTCCTCATAAGAGTTGTCTTGGTCATGTAAAGCAGTAAAACCCTAACTAGGACCGAATTATCTCTCATTAATTGTGGATTTCATTAGATCAGTTATCCAGTGAGTTCCAGGAGTCTGCCTAGCTCTCCCATGCTAGGATTACAGATAGAGTTCACACCTGCTGTGGGTTCAGGGGATTCTAACTCAGGTCTTCTTGTTTGCACTACTGACAGTTTATGACTGAACCATCTCCCCAACCCCAAAATAATCTTTGCATCTGTCTTTACAAAACAATTGTTTCATATGTGCTAAAAATCAACAGTAGTTAAAGATATGTGTGTGTGTGTGTGTGTGTGTGTGTGTGTGTGTGTGTGCGTGTATGTATGTATATATATATATATATTACTCAATAGGATTTTAAAGCAGCCACTTTGTTGAGGAAAAGAGTAAGACTGTACTGGATTACTTTTGTTACCTGTTTCCATCCTGTTCACAAAATGTATTGGACAAAGACTGCTATGGTCAAGTGTATTCTTAGAGTTAGGTGTTGTTTGAAGTCTTTAATATGGTTGTTGCTTTTATGGATTTATTTATTTACATGTATAAGTGGTTTGCTCACATTTGTATCTGTATATCATGTGCATCCTGGAACTAGAGTTGGATTGCTGTCAACTGGTATGTAAGTGTCGAGAATCAAACCTCAGTCCTCTTCAAAAACCAAGTCTTAACCACTGACCTACCTCTCCAGCCACCCACAGTGGTAGTATTGTTATTGCTGTCATAACCATTGCCTGGTAACAATTTCCAAAGATTGTGTGAGCTACTTTCCTAATTACTGTGGCATCAATACCTGAAGACAACCTAAAGAGAATTATTAAATTAGTTTAATGATTTCAGAGAGTTCAGCCCACAGTCACTTGAGCCCAATGTCTTTGGCAGAATATCATGGTAACTGCAACATGCCGCAGAGGAAATTCTTCAGCTCATGTTAAACAGGTCCTGCCTGCAGTGACCTACTTCCTCTAGGTCGGCCTCACCAGGTAAGTTTACAGAGCTGCCATAAAACCAGCACCAGCTGAGTACCGTGTATTGAAGACGAGTCAGTGGGGGCATTTCATATTTAAACCACATCACAGCATTGTATCCCACCCCAACAATACAACCATTATGCCAAAAGCCAGCACAATGCACATAAGCACACTTCACTGTTTTCTCAATGGTTTGCCTCACACCACTGCTAGACACCCCCTGCCTTTATCTGTACACCAAAGTTTAGCATTGAGTCTAAGTTCAAAACACAGCGCCAGTCCCTAAGTGTGTACGTGAATCTCTCCAGAAAACAAGTCAGACTTCTCAGGCAACAGAAGTTGGGGGGTGATGTTAAATTATGCGATGGAAAAAAAAATCTGATGACCAACTTTATGGACCAAATCTACATGGAAACTTATTTGCAAGGCTGCCCTAGTAAGTCTGAATGGGAGAGTCCCCAGTCCAAGAAAGAGTTGATCATGGCTCTTGGCAAACATGTGGAGAGCTGGTTTGTCTCTGGAACTCTCTAGTTTCTTTGTGCTGTCCTTTCCACTTCTCAGTTGGATTTATAAGCTGACCTGTCAGTGCTTTCCAGCAGTCACCTACTCTGCCTCCTTCATTTTGAATTTCTGCTAATGCAGCTGCATCTGTGCAGTTGGTTATGGCATTGGGGCAAAGTGTCTTACAGAACACTTCTTTCTGGAGGTTTGAAGCTCACCTGAAAACTCTGCAGGATAACTCTGTGAACATGAATGGATTTTAATGCAGGAAGTATTTCCTGAGCACGTACTATGTGCCTTGCACTGCTTGCTAAAGGCTTAAAAGGCTGTAAGAAGGAGGGTCTAATGTCTCTCTCCTCATGCAGTGCCCTCAGTAGTAAAGAACACAATTTTTTGTTAAATACATAAACATATGTAGCATTATAATACAGAAACTTTTAACAGATGAATTTGACATTAAGCATTTGGAAACAATTTTCAGAGAAGATGCCCCAGCAGGAAGCAAGGCTTGAGTTAAATTTGCAGAGGACACAGTAATTAAGCAGACAGATAGTAGAATTTGTTGTCTGTTCCTGTTTACTGGGACCTCAGTCTCATAAGAGCCACCACGTGTGGCCTTTGAAACATGACCCATGGGCCTGCAACTGTGTGTGTTCAAGCTTCAGTGACTATTAAATGAATGAGTTTACCTTGTCAAATACAGAGGAAGGGCAGAGTGATTCAGACAGGACTATACAAAACACTTTAACTGCAGGAACTATGGAAAAGAAGACATTGAGGCAGTCCAACAATTCAGAGGCTAAATGCAAGTCTAGGGAGCTGAGGGGTTGGAGAAAGGCAGGATTTCCTGGTGCTGTCAGTCTGAGCCATGTGGCTCTGTCCCTATTTGATTATTGGCCATCCAAGACTCCAGAGCTTAATTTGGACTACAATAGTTTTGTAGAAAAGACCCATAGGAGACATGATGCTTTCATCGCCTATGATAGCTCTAAGCAATTACTATTCTCACACCACACCAGAAGTATAAACCAACACTGGTCAAGGTGGTCCACACCTTTGATCCCAGCACTCGAGGCAGAGGCAGAGGGGCAGAGGGGCAGAGGGGCAGGGGGGCAGGGGGCAGGGGGCAGGGGGCAGAGAGGGGCAGAGAGAGAGGGGCAAAGAGAGAGGGGGCAGAGAGAGAGGGGCAGAGAGAAGGGACAGAGAGAGGGGGCAGAGAGAGAGGGCAGAGAGAGGGGGCAGAGAGAGGGAGCAGAGAGAGAGGGGAGAGAGGGGAGAGAGGGGCAGAGAAAGGGGGGCAGAGAGAGAGAGAAAGAGAGGGCAGAGAGAGAGGAGGTAGAGAGAGAGAGGGGCAGAGGGGCAGAGGGGCAGAGGGGCAGAGGGGCAGAGGGGCAGAGGGGCAGAGGGGCAGAGGGGCAGAGGGGCAGAGGGGCAGACGGGCAGAGGGGCAGAGGGGCAGAGAGGCAGAGAGAGAGGCAGAGAGAGAGGCAGAGAGAGAGAGGGGGGGGCAGAGGCGAGGCAGAGGCAGGCAGACCTCTGTGAGTTACAGGACACAGATCTATACAATAAGACCCTGTCTCAAAAGAAAATAAAGAAGAACTGAGGAGGGGAAATAGCAAGAATGTAAACTATTTTAGTATGCCTTCAGCAGCACAAAGGCCAATGTAATAAATTAACATACTCCCCCCATGTATGTATGTATGTATGTATGTATGTATGTATGTATGTATACCCTTCCTCCCTCCTCCATCCTCAGCAATCCTCTTCTCTTCTCATCCCTTGTTTCTTTCTCTCCACCTGACCTCCTTTCTTCTTTTCCTCCTTCCTTCAGTGACTCTGTAGGAGGTGCTTTGCTCTGACAATCAGTGGCCTGCATATGTAAAATTTAAAAAGAAAGATAAAAGGAGAAGTTACACTACCCTTGAGCTAAGGCAACCTACCTTTATTGAACTTCCCTACAGAACGATTGCTTCTTGACCCCAACTTTGGGGATGAGTCCTCTGTATCCTGAGCAGGATACATACATACATACCCCCATACATAAAGGAGCTGAAACAAAATTCTGCAGTTATTAGAAAGAAATAGATCCCAACTCAAATAAATTCTGTATAACATTGTATCAAAATGCACTGTATATGAGTTAAATTGAAGAAGCCTCTTGAGGAAAACAGAGTTTCAAAAAATCATTTAATGTATAACGTAGATGCATTCAAAATTTAAGGCAATTTGGGGAAACAAAGTTACTCCTACTGCAGAATTCTGATGTCAGATAAAAACATCCAATGGATTTTTTTTCCCTTATTCTCTCTTGATATCAAACAGGAGTTCTTTCCTTGTGCTGAAGAAATGAGAAAACTTTCACCCAAGGGACAGACAAAGGGCATCGTAGTACATGGCCCCATTAAAAACTACAGAGCTGCAAACTCCTTAAAACTGAAATATCTCCACGTAAACTACAAAGTATTAATTTGTCATTAACCTTCATGACATCTTTTCCTTGCTATATGGGAGAATTTAGTGTCTTTATATAGTTGTTTCTCTTAGCACAAATGCTATACCGTCTGCAAGCATCTTCCATGAGACTAAAATGTAGCTGGCTCATGGTCCAGGTATGAGGCATTCTCTACCTGAAGGTGTAGAAATCAATTGACAACGAATTTTTTTTTTTTAGAATATTTTCACCTTTTTTTTTGAATCAACACCTGCTAGTCTGGTCTTGTGTCTCTTTCACTCTCTCAGATAATGTTTCACTGCTTAGAGGCCTTTGAAAGGCAACAGATAACACTCTTTGGTCCCTGGATTTCAATAGAATAACCTGAAACTCCTTATCATGAAGGCCTAAGCAGACCACGATATTGGGGAGTGGCTGAGGTTTCCCAGGTCCTAGTTCCATGAATAATTTGATTTCTTTTCAACAACAACAACAACAACAACAACAACAACAAAATAAATGGGTTAAACTAAATGTATATTCATGTCCTCAAGATAATTTTTTTTAACAGCAGCAACAGTGACCTGCCTAGGTCTTCCCACATGCTCATTTCAAAACCCAGTACTCTGTTTACAGCTTGTCTTCTGCATACAGACAAGGACTGGCTAGACATCAAGGCATCAAGGGTCATGTCTCAGCGGAGACAACAGTGGGGTTGAATACAGGCACATTTTCAGATCTCTTGATGAAGAGGCTTTTAAGTAGTCCTGTTGACTAGCTCAATGCCACGAGGTGAGCTCTCTGTCGATGTCAGGCTGTGTTTGTTGTTAAGCCATGTTCAAAGGCTTTTAAGAAGAAAACTATTTTAAGAAGAAAACTATCAATCTGTCTAAAGAGTTCTGACTTTTAACAAACTTGTGTGTGTGTGTGTGTGTGTGTGTGTGTGTGTGTAAGACAGAGAGAGAGATCTGTTCCCCTCCTCTACCCCATATCTTACTGTGTGTTTGAATATGAGATATATATATACACACACACACACACATATATATTATGTCATGATTCACAAGTACACACACAATTCATCAGAATGCTTTATAACAAGCTTGTGTACTCTAGGCAGTCAGTTTTTGTTAATGTTGTTAAAGAATGAATGACCATTTGCCCATCCAACAGCGTTTCTGGAGACTGGCTAGTATGTGTGAATAGATCAATTCCAACCTGTATTCCTCTTTTTCCAGAGCACACGTATCATCTACCAGGGTCTACTTTAATTCGGGCACAGCAGGCCAATGCCTTTCAGAGTAACCTATGGCAAATCAATTAACTCCTCTTTAATTCCTCTATTTTATAACAATGAAATAAATACAAACTGACTACAGTTCTCAGAACTGGCACAGCACCGAAGCAGACAGAAAGATAGGACAATAAAATTGCATCATACAGGGACCTACATGAAATTCAAAGGAAGAAAGAGTGAAAATGGGGTGTAGAGGGAATCTCTTGTGCAATGTATGAAAGTTTCACCTGTCAATAAGAAAGCCTTTGGCCAATGAGCTGAGGGAGGATTAGAAGGTGGGACATCCTGGTAGAGAGCGATTGGATTTCTGGGATAGAGACAGGCACAGTGGAAGATTTGCTCTGGAAGACTGAGACAGCAGCAAAAAAACTGAGGACCAGGTAACCAGCCATGCGGTGGACCCTAGAACAGAATCACAGGGTGATTAAGTTATGAGCTAGTCAGGGAAGAATCCCGGGCTTTTGGCCTAAGCATTTATTCTTATATGAGAAGTCTCAGAGTTATTAATTTGAGGAACAATGGAGTTTCTTTAGAGATGATATTTTGAGGCTAAGCAGCAACCATGATTGAGCAACACTGATAGACCAAGAGCTATTATATTTTATACTCCAAAATGCTTATTTTTACATATATTGAATACAATTAAAAATGGTTTTGTAAGACTTACAGGCCCTAAAGCACATCTTTCTCACTATTTTGAAAGGAATGCTGGACGTTGTCTACACATTTCAGAAAGACAGTTGTTCCACTGCGATTTCTCAACGTATGCATGGCGTGTTTGGAAAGAACAAGAATGTATTCTTAATGAGTGTGGTTGTGTTCTGTTACACTAAACTGAGTCTGGATCAGAAATGGAGGGAATATTGTAACCTTCCCATTGAAAATATTTCCTGATAAGCAAGAAAGTATTTACCTCTTGGATATTAAAAAAAAAAAAAAAATGAAAACATCATCCATAATCTGAAAAATAAGTGAATAAACAACATTAATGTTGAATTATCATTGACTCTCATGAATTCTGTGATAGCAAGACTTTCTTAAACCAAGCTCTATTGTCATATAGCTGAAGTTAACATTTGTTCTTCCACAAACCAGCAAGTCTTTATTACACTCTGTTTTAAAGTCTTCTACTAAGGGGTAATAGGAAATGACAGAACAAAGTTTGACTGTGATTATTTTATTTACAAAGTCATGTTTGCTTCTCAAACAGATGATATCAAACCCTGGTTAAGAGAAGAGATGCATTATAACCTCTTTCTTCTGTAAGGTTGGCAAGACTACCATGGCATACATTGTTCTTACTGTCACCCCAGGGGGCAGGCAACATTAGATTAGTTACTGCCCACTGTTAGATCACAAAGTTTGAAAGGCCTGGTAAATACTACATCCAGGGTTTGAGTCAGATCTCAGACACCTCCTCATGTTTGCTGTCTCCCTTTAGGTCCTCGAAAATTTTGTTTTTATCTTGTTTTTCTCATTTAACATCCATCAGATGAAATACAGACTTTACCAAGCATGGCAAACACTACATTTGAGCTGCACTATCTCTGGCTAAGCTAACAAGGTCCTACACCCAGTCTCATTGTTGGCTTACACGGGTGTGAAAGAGATAAGGTGGGGTGGGAAACTGACCCACTGACAGCCAATCAGAAGAGCTTTTGTGTGTGGATCTGAACAGGGTGACTCATCAGCCACCAATCCCATATGCCTTCAATAGGAGAACAAAAGTCCACTATTATTACCCCAAAGGCTGTGCTTGGTTTTATTCCCCCATACAGAAAAAAAAAAAGAAAAAAAAAAAGTTAGTTTAACTCTCAAGAACAACTTCAGAATTGCCAGAAAACAAAGGTCAGAGGGAAGAATCCAAAAAGACAAACTAAGTGTGCTACATCTAGGTCTCCATAGTAACAGAGTGGAGAAAAGCGACTGTTATCCAGAAAGAGAATCCTAGTAACCTCATTTATCTGAAAAGATAAATGAAAAGATACATTTTACAATCAAAATTGTAAAAAATAAAATAAAATGACCTGAGCATTCCAGTCACAAATGGAGTCCCCATTGGGAGCTACTTTCTTTATAGTCTCTCTTCTTCTTTTTTAAAGATTTATTCATTTATTTATTATGTATACAGTGTTCTGCTTGCATGTATGACTGGACACCAGAAAAGGGCACCAGATCTCATTATAGATTGTTGTGAGCCACCATGTGGTTTCTGGGAATTGAACTCAGGACCTTTGGAAAAGCAGCCAAGTGCTCTTAACCTCTGAGCCATCTCTCCAGCCCTCCCACCCCCGCCTCAGTTCTTACTAGACAGGAAAATGGGAGGTGTGTGTTCATTTGTCAGTTCTATATGGTCTTTAAAGGTATCTTAAATATATATAATCTTTATTTTCCATCTTTTTTCAAGTGGCATGGAATATGAACTATTATACTGATATATATGAGTTATATATACTGATATGTTTTAGAATCCAGGAAAAAAAACTCTCTCAGAATTTGTACCAGGAAACACTAAAGGTATGGAATGGTTGTTGTTTTCTTCTCTGTAACTAAGAAAGCATTTCTAGGAGTGGCAGGGAGTAAGGGCACCCAATCTGCCTGAAGAACACTCTATCTACCTTTGTCTGAAAGGGACCGCCAGGGTGAGGAGGCGGTAACATCAATCACACAAGGAAAATCAGAAATAAAAGCAAGCAAGGCAACAAGTCAGCCTTTACACTATTTGAATCGTTTCTCCAGCTGTTCACTTCTTTCTGTCATTTAAAAAAAAAAAAAAAAAAACAATCGTTTTATCATCTTTATCATCAGAGGCTAACAGAGCTTGGAAAGGTAATCACGAGACCTAGTTCCTAAGTGAGGCGCCAAGCACCGCATCCCCACCGCATGGCTTATCTAGCTACTCAGCACCCAGATGGCTCAGGAAGTAAGGAGTCTTTCCACATGCTGCTTGAGTGCTGCCTCCGGAAGTCTGCCTCCGGAAGTCCGTCGTGCTCCAGGCATCTTTTGAAGAAAATGGTATGGGAAGTTCTTTATTTGTAGATTCCAGGGACTTGTACTCCATAATCCTGCTATCCTGATCAAACTGGTTTGGAAACTGGCACTAGATCCAAACACCATAGGTTACTGGCATTTCGGCAACATGTAAGACAACTTAAAAGATAGGTTCAAGATATATCTCTCTGCTAGATACAAACCGAGTCGATGTAAGAATTATCCAGAGGGTTTAAATATCACATGCGCAGGAGCTTGTGGAATGGTAAGCAAGGGAGGTTTAACTATATGCCCAAGCCAGGTCTTACTATAAATAACGAAATAAAGGAGGGGGGGGGTGGGAATGTAGAAAAAAGCCATGCGCAGTGAAGAATAGCTAATACTCCGCCAAGAGGAAATGGCCGATTACATCAGTCGAAACACGTCTATTAGGCATCTTCTGTATTCAAAGATTCAAATGTGAGTCAAATGAAATGCCCATCCTGATGAAGTCATCAACACCACGCCACACAGTGACCAGAGTACAGCAAATACCTAAAAAGCCAAAACACACCACATGCTGAAAGCAAAATGCAAGGAGAGAGCTGAGCTAGGGTGTTGGTGAGTCTGGCGAGCAGAAAGCTCAGTGAAGGGTTTCTCACACCGGAAGGCAGATCTAAAGTGCTCAAATAGAAACTAAATAAATGGGCGAGAGCCATCTGGGGAGAATGGTGATAGAATGAAGACATCAGGACAAACGAGGGGCAGAGGAGAGGTTAATCTAGACATTCAGGTAAAGGCCAGATCATGCCAGCACTTGTGGGCCATTTTCACGATTTGACTTTTAATCCCAAAAGCAGAGGGAGGCCATCAAAGGATTCCAATGCAGAGAGACAAGCTGAGATGTGCATCTAACCTGACAACTGGAACCTCTGTGGGAACAGAACTTAGGGTGGAAAAAACCAGTCCACAGGCTTCTGCGGAGTCCAGAGAAGTGATGGTGCCTCGAACTAGGGTGCCGGATGGTATCCCAGACATCCAATTCATGGCTGGGAGACCACATCTAATTCATATCTGCATCTGTTCTCTATGGCATGATTCTAGTACTTGGTAAACACTCAGATTTTCGGTTTTTTGCAGTTGTTGGCTGAATGGAGATAAATTCCAAAGGACCCAGTAATCAGCAGTAGCAGTAGTTTTCTCCTCACCAGCAAGTCCGAGATAAGGAGAGATGTCTAACCCAGCTGGGTTAGGTTCTGTGCTTCTCTCACAGAGGTGCAAGAAGGCGAGGGAAACCTTTAGCCCTGAGATAACCTCTTTTTCTGATAATGGGGGAATTGTTAACACAAGTGCTAGAAGTCCTGGTGAAGAAATACCACCTGCCAGCATGTGCAAGACCCCAATTTCAATTCTGAAAATTACAAAACAAAAAAAAAGGTTAGGCAGGCATGGTCTTGGAAAGCTGTGGCAGGGGATTGAAAGCTGAATCATAGACTCTGCCTCAAAAACACAAACACACAAAACAACAACAAAAACCAACCTAATAAACTGAGACCCTGTCTCAGATGGCCCAGCTGCATTCACCTCCCATGGTAATGCAACAGACTGCTGGTTGAACTCTCTGCAGGGCCAGGGGTGGAATTAAGGCCCCAGATTTGACTACTGGCACTGAAAGAAAGAAATAAGCTGTGTGTCTCCACTTCTTCCTCTGTACAGTAGAACTATTAGCATTTGGCCTATCTGGAACTGCTACAGTGGAGATTAAGTAAGATTACATGTGTTAATCTTTTATCACAAGGTTTGACACATAGAAAGCTCTCGATAAACATTATTATCTTTATTGTCCTGGAGCTTTGCAAAGGGAAGCACTCTTCGTTGGAGGACAGGTCTCCTGCCGTAAGGTTCTCATCCATTCTTCGGAATCTGAGCATTTTATATGTTCATCACAGAGCCATCTTTGGAAAGTCAGGTAGACTAACAATCTCTACTGTCCTGGAAGGGAGCATTCTTCCTACCCTGTAATTATCAACCTCTCCTTTGCCCTTCCTCTTTTCCTGTTCCAAACAAAATTATTCAGTCTGCTTGCCTTTCCCCCACAATCCTGCTGTTTCAAAGTTAATTGTGTCTACTTGCATTACACACCTGCCTTACGTTATTTTGTCTATTAATTTTGCAGTCTTGTAAACAGATTGCATCTACTCTGTGTGTCCCCTTTCCCTTCTTAATAATGAACGTCCTCGCTCTGGCATTGGCTGAGACTTCAACCCCGGCTTCTTCATCCAGTCTCCAAATTCTTTGCTGCTTAGGTGGTTGCTTTTGGCTCCTACCTTGTTCATTCACCTTTGTTAGGCAACCATCTCAGAAAACATCTCTTACTGACAGAATGCACGAGGGAATTATTCCTCCAAAAAGTTTTTTTTTTTAAACTCTCCTTTCCTTTGAGTTGGTTTTTATTGTCTCCTCCCTTTGAATGTCTAGTAACAAGCGTCTTCCAGGTAGAATTGCACATTGTCTGTACTTCTGACAGGTAAAGGGAAGAAGAGGAAGAAAAAAAGCCCCACCTCCAGGCACTCTTCCAAAATGAATCAAATGAAAACCCTCTCAGCTCCATCCCTCTGGGCACTTAGCACGGGCAGGCTTCCTTCGGGAAGAATAATTCTGCCTTTTCCAATTTTCATGCTTTGCTGGCGTCCCTCACCTTCCATATCTGAGTCCTGTGTAGGTTGATTGTGTTCCTTAATTGTGCTCTTAACACTGACTTCATCTACTGATTCTGAACCTTGTTTCATGGCTCATTGCAAACTATTCATCTCCTGATCCATGCCCCTCCCTACCCCACCCTCTTGAATTTCTTTATATAATTCTTAAACAAGATCCTTGGGATTTTGTTTGTTGGAAGAATTTTTTTTCTTTCCTTCCTCTCTTTCTTTTAATGTGAGGCCTCTTGTTTTGCTTGGGTTTGTTTTGAATTCTTACTTATTACTGTGGGGGGATTGTGTTTCCAAGGCTCTGTGCTTTGTTTGCCTGAATTGCTGCCTTCACCCCGAAATGATCAGTTCAAATTTGTCTGCTTATCCACAAGGGATCCCAGAACAGGGGTGGGGTGGGTATGAGTTACTGGGTTAAGAACCAAGGAATCTTAGCACAGAGAGAAGTCTCAATGCTTTACACAAGCTCTCTGACATGATGTCTTCCTGACTGTATATACATACCCCAACTCACAGGAAAACTCAGAACTATGCAAGGGTAACATATTAATCTCAGCATCATTTCACACATGTGTAATACTGTTGCTCTTTACAGTTGTATGGATTATATTGAGGCCACAGTTCCCAATTATAGCTTTTAGTTATTTTAAAAATATATGCCCCCAATTTGGCAATGGAGCCATATAACTTTAATCTCAGCACTTGGGAGGCAGAGGCAGGTAGATCTCTGAGTTTGAGGCCAGCCAGTTCTGCAGAGTGAGTTCCAGGCAGCCAAGTTTACACAGAGAAACCCTGTTTCAAAATAACTAAATATTTATGATATATCCTAAATATTTGACTACTACTCTCTTCTGGGCCAATTATCCTAAATTCTTTGGACCACTGGTCAAGAACTCTGGACTCCACTTTCTCTTACTTTGCCTTATGGAGTATTTGCATATCAATATACCCCCTAATTCACGTAACTTAGAGTGAAGTGTGATGTTCTCCTAGAGTCTGGTCATCTCAGATCAGTGTGCATGGATGATCACTTAGTATGTGATCATATTATTTGCATATCCTCCCTTTATGATGACTCAGGGTATTTGAATGAGAGAATCCCATAAATTTTGGGCCATTTAAAATTCAAATTCCCCGTTGGTGGCTGTTTAGAGAGGCTTAGTGGGTGTGACCTTGCTGGAGAAAGTATATAAGTGGGGTTAGACTTTGGAGTTTCAGAAGAGCCATTTCAAGTTAGCTCCTTCTGCTTCCTGTTTGTGACTGGAAATGTGAGCTCTTGGTTGATGCTCTAGTCATTGGCTCCCTGCTACCTCTGCTCTGGAACCCTCAGAAACTGTAAGTCCCAAACAAATGCTTTCTCTCTAAGTTGCCTTGGTTATGATGTTTTACCTCAGCAATTGGGAAGTAACCAATAACTCCCAAAATGTTATTTCGTAGATACTAGTATGAGTTATTCTTGAATAATCCCTGGAATTACACACCAAGTTTTGAAATCTGAAATTAAAGATTCACATGTAGATTTATGAAGTGCATTTTGTGAGTCCTAGGTTATTTTTTCAACTTTCATTTTTTTTTTTATTTTAAATTTCAGCTCCGATATTCAAGTCAGTTATCCTGCCTCTAACCCGCTTCAGTCGAAAGTATAGGAAGCACACAGCTTCTGACTTCATAATTCAAATTCTTAGAAAAAATTCTGACAGCCAGGGCCAAGAACACAAAGCAGGTAGTGATGGCTGAAGTTGTTATCAGTTAGATAGCCAGCATTCCTGAGGTTACCTTGATCCTTGAGTCCTCTGAAGCATACAGTACTTCTCACATTGTCCAGGGAATGCCTACAAGGAGAACACAGACATCCTAGTTATGATGACAGCTAACACGTAATCTGGATCCAGTCTATTAGGAGCTAAAACATGTTTTAAAGAGGTTTCCAAGTACTGTGTCTCCATTATAATGCTATGACGTTGAAGGCTGTGCTGCTGTAACTAAGACACTGAAACATGGAACACTGAAAATGTTCAGTGAGACAGATGATATGGAAATTTCAACTCAGCCATCAAAAGCTCTAGGGACTAAATTCATAAGCCCTCACTGAGATTTTGCCAGATAACATGCTGAAAAACTAAATTTTTATGACTTTCTTGATGAACTAGTATAGTACGTCTCAAAATAATAAATGTGTGTGATTTAATGTAGGTGCCAAGCTATTTAGAGATCACATTTTTCCCTGAAAATAAACCCAGACCTCCATCACCTCAGGATTCACAGTGGTTTCACCTGCACATACTCACACAGTATGTGTATGCCCCTGTCCTTACAGCTAGTGACAGTGATCAAGGGACCAGTCACCTCTAAGCTTGTTAGTCGCCCCCCCAGAAATTGAGCTTAACTCTTTAACCCCTTACTCTCTACCAATCCACATTTCCCCTCTTTTTATTATGTATATATGTGCTTGCCTACGTGAATGTATGCCACATGTGTGTGGCTGCCCACAATGGCCAGAAGAATGTTTCAGATCCTCTGTCACTAGACTAGAGTTACAGGCAATTGTGTGCTGCCCAGTGTAGATGCTGGGAATGGATCATTCGTTCTCTGAAAGAACAGTAAGTGTCCTTAACCACTGTGCAATCTTTGTGTGTGTGTGTGTGTGTGTGTGTGCGTGCGTGCGTGCGTGCGTGCGTGTGTGTGTGTGTGTGTGTGTGTGTGTGTGTGACTGAAACAGAGGACAACTTGTAGAATTGATTCTTTCAGTGCAGCACCTGGGCCCTGGCATCAAGCTCAAGTCCCTTCTGAACCCAATCTCATCGGCTCAGTCCACCTTTCTTAACCTTCAGTTCTCTCTTAACTGTGACCACTATGAACCTCAGCTAAATAACGCATGCCCTTGACGGAGGGGTAATGTTTCTCTTCTCTCATTTTTATCAGAAAACATTACAGCATCTTCTTCCCAAGTGGGACGAGAGACCTTTCTTTACTGCCTTGAGCACATAGTAGAGAAAGCTGGCTGGAAATGTGGCTCAAGGAAAGATATTTTCAAGGCTGGGAGAATATTAGGGTATTTCAAGGACAGGGTGCAGTTCAACCCCTGTACCATTCTCATAAGAGAAACACTCTGATGGACCTACCCAGATACAGTTCACATCAAACAGAGCAGCAATGGCCAAGCAGTCAGAGATGATGAGCAGGGACACAGATCCCCAAGGAATCAAGAAGGCGAAGGGCCACAGTCACTGGCAAAGGAAACAACAGGAACCAAAGAAAGAAAGAAATCTGAGGAGATAAAGGCTAAAGAAAAGGGATGAAGAGTGCAGAGAAAGGGATTCTTGTGGGTGGAGATAATTAGCCTGGGTCACAAGTATCTTTTAACAGTGAGCTAGCTCACCTTTCCAGCTTCAGCTCCCAGTGTGCTCCTCCCATGACCCCAGTGGACACCCACACCTAAATGTGGTCTCTGGCTGTGCGTCATGACATCACAACTGTTTTGGCTTTGTTGACTGAGGACAGCTGTGCCTATAGCTCTCACCTCGTTACCCATTCCCTTAGTTGTTTGAGAATACTCAATCGGTGGGAAGTTCCTTCTGTTGCTGTCATTTTCCAGTTTTGAGACAAGTCTGCCCTGTGTTGCTAAGATGAGCTCCAAGTTCCTGCTCTAGTGTTGTGAGTTTAGGTTTGTGTCACCACATTCAGCTTTCATTTTGAGTTTTAGATATCAATTGACTTTAAGGCATCATAGAAAATGACTGAAGTCATCAAAATCCCAAACTGACTGTAGAATGATCTCGAACTGTGCTACGTGTGGCCCATCCCCAAAGCGTAATCAGGCTGTCTGCCCACAGCACCTCAACACTTATTTTATGTCTACTAAGTATAACTTTTTTTAAAAGAGCTTCTAGAAGCCACTGTCTAAAAACACAAATGAACAAAATCCTTTGATCCAGAACGCAGAACTCAGTGGAGTCGAACAAACTTCTTATTGCTGCTTCCCCAAAATACATTTCCAAAGACGATTTTCCAAGGGAACTCATACAGCCATACTCTGTTTTGAGAGCACGTTCTCTGGGGCAGCAGCCTGTGTGAGGAAGATGGAACAGCAGCAGGAGCTGCGCTGTGCGTGGGTTTGGCCGTGTGAATGTGGGTCAGTGAAGACAACGTAGAGATCACAGCTTTAGGAAAAGCACTGGGGAGCTTCTGCTCCTCTCTTGCTACTGAATAGCAGAAGTGGGTTTTGTCTCTCCGTGTTTCAGGACGAGTAAGATCCAAAGGAAATAAAGAAGGAGCATATTTTTCCTGGCTACTCTTCAGGCAGCTCTCAGCACCCTGGCTTGGTAGGGGCAGAATCACGTGACCATCTTTTTGAGCTGGAGAACATGGGAATAGCCCGTTCTCAGATTGTGCCTGCAATCTACAAATTCCAGCCAAGCCAGATTTCAGACTCTCTCCAAAACTGTTGCCAGGCACTAAAAAACGAAAGGACTGCGCTGCACAGACTTTTGAAAGAAATCAATTACAGACTCCCTTGATTTGCCAAACAATCAACCACTGGAAATATTTTTTGTAAAACATATAAAGGCTTGCAGTTCTTTTGCAAGGTGTTTATGGATCAGCCTTCTTTGGGTACCAAGGTAGAACATAATGAATGAAATACTACTTTTCACAACACGCAGCGGGTTCCCCTCCCACCCCCCCTTAGGCTTCTGCTGTGGAGGACTGTGAATGCTAAAGACCAGTGATGGGGGACCAGCAGCCAAAAGAGAATTCAGGGTCATTCTTGCTGACAACATTGTGGAGTTACTGAGGGAACCGCAAGATAAAGCTTTCAGCTTTTCTACTGAACGCAGGAGTAAAAAACTTTTGGAGGAATTGTGCTTAGGGACAGTTTCTTAGCTTCAAAATCAAGTAAATCATGGTATAACTCAGATGAAGAAGAAAACTCTCTTCTACACAGTAAAACAATTTTTAAGCTCACAAATCAGACATTGAGATTGCTTTAGAAATGTATCTGTGAGCGAGCGCGCTGTGGCGCAGCGGCTTGGGCGGAGAGGTCGGGCGCGTGCCTTCCCGTGCCGATTCGAATCCCGTCGGACTCTGTTGCGGAGTCTGATGGGGAAAAAAAAAAAAAGAAAAAAAATGTATCTGTGGAAAAAATGTTTAAATTATAATATTAGCCTTTTTTTTTTTTTAATTCTCCAAGTTCCTATCAGTCTTGGTTACCTAAACAGTTGAGCAAGATCATAACCATGATTGGCTATAGTAGGCCAGTTTCTATATGCAGGGCATGTGCAGTATTGAAATAATATTAGTAGAAAGTGAGTTAAGTCTTGTACAGGTAACCTAGCTCTCTAAATCAAAGGAAAAATGAATGAGAAGCAAAATGTCTTGAACCATTCTTACAGACCACTTCATGTGTTAATTAACTTATATACCTAGATTAACCAAAATCTCTCACAATTTCTCAATAATAAAAGCTAATAGACATCTGAAACTGTTTCCCCCTATTTTCATGCCAGTTTTGTTCTTCGTAGGTCTCCTGTCTCTATAGAGAGGTCTTGGTGTTCATGAGGAGCTTACAGACACGTTCCCATCTGGTTCCTCCTGGTGCTGCCTCTGCACATGCAATCAAACCGAACATCTTTCCTCTTCATCCTCACTTGAAACTCTAAATCTGACACAGTTCAGATCACTGAAACAGTCTCTGCACAGAACTCCCCATTCTCTGTCACAACCATGACCCTCCACCCTTGATTCCTCTTTCCTTCCCAGAGTTCCTTTCAGAATGTAATCATTTGAAAAGAATGTATTCTCCTTGTAGACGCAGGTCTGGGAACTCTAGAAACCCAAATCAGATACTGAGAACTGCTTAGTTATAATCAACCACATAGTAAGCCTTGTTCTACGGTGTATAAGGAACTGAGTTGTAATTGAAATGGAACCCAACATCTGAAGGTTTCCGGGATGGAAAGAATGTTCTAACTCATATTTAAGAACTTTCTGAGCCAGGCGGTGGTGGCGCACGCCTTTAATCCCAGCACTTGGGAGGCAGAGGCAGGCAGATTTCTGAGTTCGAGGCCAGCCTGGTCTACAGAGTGAGTTCCAGGACAGCCAGGGCTATACAGAAAAACCCTGTCTCAAAAACAAACAAACAAACAAACAAAACAAAACAAAACAAAACAAAAAACAAAAGCTTTCTGTTGTGCAGTTTCCTTCAGAATCTTCTCAACATTGCTCATCAGTGGATGTCACTGAACCTTAATGGGGCCTGGAGGACAAAATGAGTGTTTTGTAGACTGAGTGTAAAGTGTAGTCTTGCCTAGCATGCAGAGTCAATTCAAGGCTAGCATGGACAACTTAGTGCAACCTTGTCTCCAGGTAAAAGAGAAGAAGAGAAGGAAGGCTATAGCTCAGTGATAGAGGAATGCTCGTCTACTATAGAAGTGATAGAGGAGTGCTTGTCTACCGTAGACTTGTATAGCACTGGGTTCCATTCCCATTGGCACAGATTCATGAGCACACACACAAAGACAGAGACAGACAGAGAGACAGAGAGAGACAGAGACAGAGACAGACAGAGAGACAGAAAGAGAGAAACAGAGATTGTGGAGAGAAACAAACTGATCTTTAAAACAAATTCAGTAAGTGGATTTACTAAACAAATTGTTCTTCACTGCAGAATATTCAAACAAAATAGAGAAGAAAGAGAAGAAAAAGTCTAAGAGTAACTTAATCACAAACAAGGTACCTAATTTAAAATTTAAGTCTTAGAAAATGGTCTGACCCACAGAAGAGTTCTGGGGACATAGAAAAGAATACTGATGGCCTTTTATGATGGAGTTTATGATAGAGTTTATGATAGTCTCCCCAGACACCAGACACTGATCAACTGTCATCGCCATAGTAGCTTAGATGAGATCAAATCTGGATCACTCTTCTATCACACAGTTGAGTGTGGGTCTTGCTTCTGCCTGCCTCTCCACCACCAATAAAGGAAGTAATGAAAACTGATTTCTCTATGGGCTGTGCATCTGAGTTTACACTGAGATCTCAGATCCCACAGTGAAGCTTGATTTCGGTCTACTTCTCAGACATTTTTTGCTTGACATACTCAGCTCCTTTGATCTTGCAGTAGATCCAGTAAGACTCAAACCCTATCCTGTGATCATTCCCCCAAAGCCTAGGGAGTAGATCAAATAGCTGTCTTTAATGATCTATGACCAGTCCTTATACTGGCTCCTGACCACAAAAGTTGTAATAACTAGTACAACTCACTGATTCAACTCTTCTTTACTCAAAGAATACAGAAAGCAGTGCCATTTTCTGGAGAACTTAAAAAGATTATACAATTAAAAATCTAAATGAACCCAAGCAAAGTGGCATAGAACTTTAATCACAGCACTTGAGAGGAAGAGGCAGGTGGATCTTTGAGTTCAAGGCCAGCCTGGCCTATAGAGGATATAGGGAAACCCTGCTGTAAAAAGTCAAAGCCTACCATGTCCAGATGGCTCCTCTGAGCTCTGTGCAAAATGGAAGACTCTCCTTTCCAGTAGGGCTTCCTCTTCCCTGCCTGACCTTATCTGGGGAGTCTAATGACCCCCATACCCTCTGCCTGAGGAAGGTCACATAGTCCTTGGCCAACCTACAAGTTCAGCTTCCTCCTTCCATGATAAGAACCTGTCCAGTAAGTACCTGAGATTCCTGGACTGCCTCTCCATGCAAATGAGGCATTCCCGGTACTATAAACTCCAGCCAGTGATTTACATCCACCCTGCAAACTCCTTCCCACTCTCCAAGGTCCATGGATACATATATCTCCTCCTTTGTTCACCCCAATGGAGGAAACAGAAGACAGAAAACTACAGTCTGGACAGCACAGAGAAACCTTGTCTCTAAAAAAACAAAACAAACAAACAAAATAACAACAACAAAAAACCAAATCAAACAGAAAGCAAAGCAAAGAAAAATTTATATGGGCAGGCATGGGAAGACCTGTAATGCCATCACCGAATTATTTTTCTGCCTTATCTGCCTTAGAGATAACACAGACAGGAACTGAGTAACAGAGGATGCTATTAAAGGGTGGGTCTAAAACACAGAATTCTAGAACAATCCTAAATGGACAGTGTGTCTTCCTTTTGCCTGCAAGACCTGTCACAGTATGAGCTCCTTTGGATTTCTGAGATGTACCTGTCGATCTAGTTATGTAGTCAAGGATTTGAGGAGTGTTGTTTGGAGTCATTGATACATAAAATTTGAGAACAATTTAGGTGAACTGTGGAGAGCTTTTGGGGCAGCCTTCTAGGAATTTTGCAAGAATTTGACATTGAGCTAGGACGAGGAAGTAGGCTCATGCAGGAATTTGACCTTGGGCTAGTACTCAGAAGTAGGCTCAAGATGAATACAGCTGAGGAATGTGTTCTTTGTATCTTGATGGGTCTTGTTAAGACTCTGAACACAGTAATCGTGGGACCTTCCATCTATGCTTTGTTCCTTAACTACTTTGTTTATTGCTTAGGACTGACTATATTCTTTGTATGTACCTAGAATGATAGAAAAACAGACTGGAAAAAATAAAGCAGCTTCAGCCTCAGCACTGGCTGGAGTCATGGTATAATGTTGTCTAATTGTCTTTTTCAATCCTTGCTCCCTCCCTTGAGACCCAATTGACTCACTGAACTGGCTTGGTCAGTGAATGAATACGTCAGGAGAGTCATTGAGTTGAAGACATGAAAGGCATGCCCCTCTGGACAGAACATAACCCCCCTGAAGGAGATCTCCACATAGGATAGAATAGTCACATGTCAAGGTCTGACTCTTTATGTCCCTAAGACTATCTTAGTTAGGATTTCTATTGCTATAATAAAACACCATGACCAAAAAGCAAGCTAAGGAGAAAGGCTTTATTCAGCTTATACTTCCACACTGCTGTTCATCACTGAATAGGGCAGGGACAGGGAGGCAGGAGCTGATGCAGAGGTCATAGAGGGTGCTGCTTACTTATTTCTTCCCCATGACTTGCTCACCCTGCTTCCTTATAAGATCCAGCCTTTAGCCCAGGGACAGCCTCACCCATCCTCCATTGATCACTAATTGAGAAAATGCCTTACAACTGGATCTCTTGGAGGCATTTTCCCAACTGAGGCTCCTTCTTCTCTGATGACTCTAGCTTGTATCAAGTTGACACAAAACGGGCCAGTACAGAGACATATCTATAAGCGTATCTATCTGGCCCATTTGACAGCACTTCTCACCCAGGCAGCCCTGTGTTTTCCCCATGGGGTCATGAGGATGAAGTGATGCTGTGTCCTATGTATCTTATTGCCAGTTTGCCAGTGTTCACAGGGTTGTTTCTACAGCCATGTGCCCAATGTGACACTAAGAAAATGACTGACACCATTGTGCCATAGTTCAAGGAAAGCAGCCAGTGAGTGACAGACTTCCTTCCCTAAGCCTCTAAATTGTAGCATTTGTCCCTCCCGAAAGAGACCACTGTAGTGGTTTTCCTTGGCCTTTACAATACTTTTAGCAGCATGATCCATGAAGTTACTAAACATCCCAGGGGTCATGTGACACTCTTCTAATGAATAAGGCGCCTGCAGAAGTCTGATGGGAATCCGGAGGAAAGTTCTTACCTTCTTGATCCCACTTCCTTTCCTCTGGGAGCCTCTTGACCTCAGCAATACAGACAAGATGCTTGGTGTCTCAGTCAGCCAATGGCTTAACCATAAGGACAAGAAATGTGGAAGGAGCCCCGATATCATCTAGAGCCTTCATTTGCCATCAGACTTCCGTTGTACAAGGCAAGCAACACCTTGACCTATTTAAGGCCCTGGACTGAAGTCAGGAATATTTATAACTGTCCTCTGTCCTGCCATTTAGACAAATCACCTTTGAGAACTCTAGTACCAATGAAGACATAATTTTGTGAAACTGGTGTCATAGAGGTTTTTTGTTTTTTGTTTGTTTGTTTTTTTTTTTTGTTTTTTTTGTTTTTTTGTTTTTTTTCTGTGTAGAGACACCATGATCACAGCAACTCTTATAAAAGGAAACATTTAATTGGGGCTGTCTTACAGTTCAAGGATGTAGTCCGTTGTCATGACGGGAAGCATACACATGCAGACAGACATATTGCTGAGAGGTAGCTGAGAGTTCTACGTGCTGAGGCAGCAGGAAGACAGTGAGCCACTAGGCCTCACTTGAGCTTCTGAGACCTCAAGTCCACCCCTACGGTGACATAGTTTCTCCAGCAAGGCTACACCTACTCCAACAAGGCCACACCTCCTAATAGTGTCACTCCCTATGGGCCAACCATTCAAACCTACAAGTCTATGGGGCCAAACCTGTTCAAACCACCACAGTCACGTTTTTTGCTCTGTGAGGTTTATTATTATTCAGTCACATGCTGCTGTCCATTGCCTATCCTCCTCTCACCCGAAAATGTTAAGGTAACATTCAAGCTAACAGTTGAATTTTAAAGTAGAAATAAGATAATAGAATACAGTCTCATATAGGTGTGGACACATATAAACATATATATATATATATATACATATACATATATATAGTGTGTGTGTGTGTATGTGTGTGTATGTGTGTGTATGTGTGTGTGTGTGTGTGTGTGTATGTGTGTGTATGTGTGTGTGTGTATGTTTGTGTGTGTATGTTTGTGTGTGTGTGTGTATGTGTGTGTGTGTGTGTGTATGTGTGTGTATGTGTGTGTGTATGTGTGTGTGTGTGTGTATGTGTGTGTGTATGTGTGTGTGTGTGTGTGTGTGTGTGTGTGCATGCACACACATGTGGGACATCACAAGACAACTTCTGAGACTTGATTCTTTTCTGCCATGTGGTTTGTGGGTATCAAACTCAGATCATTAGGAATGGTGGTAAGCATCTTTACCTGCTGAGCCACCTTATTGGCCCTAGGGTGAGTAGTTATGTATGGGGGTATGAATAAGTGACCTGTGTCTGTACCACTAGAAATAAAAGGTAACTGTCGTCTGTCTATAAATTCTCAGGGAGAGGTATGGTCCCTTGAGCCTCTTCCCGTGTAAAGAATGCTCACAGACCAGATCCTACATGTAGGTCTTGTGATGTAGTCACAGCTTCTGAGAATTTAAAAGTATGTCAGCCATATCATGCCTGAAGGATGGTATTCCGTAACACTCCACTTCTCACTGTGGCTCGAACCTTCTGACTAGTCTGGGCTATTTACTGAGCCTCGGAATGGGTGATTTGTATGTCACATTGCATGCACACAGCACCCAACAGTTACTTGTTCTCAGCACTTTGTCCATTTATAAGGTAACCACTGCCCACTACCAAAAGAAGCTTCTTTGAGCAAAGCTGATAACATTATCATGACATTATGCGAAGAGTATAAACACAATGTTTAGAAGGCAATTTGAGAGGCATATTTGATAGTATCGCTTTATCAAAACGGCAGTAGCTTCTTCATCTGAGCCTATGACCTTCACAGCCATGGATTTATACTATCAGACATGAATTCCCTCCTATGGAGCAGGTCCCAACTACAAGCAGAAGGTAGTCAGTTATACCCATAATATTCATGCTGGTATCCTACTGACATTCATATCTCGTATGGAAGGTCAGTAGTATAGCATGCAAAGTACTCAGCCAAGTGTCACTATTGATGACACTTCTCCAATAGCTGAACTTTTGGACATTATGAAAGCCAGTAGGGAGGATATAGTCTCCTTTTTTTTTTTTTTTTTGTCAATAAGAACAAAGCACAGAGCAATAATATTACTATTGGCCCAAGTCAGCGGGTTGTGAGGACCAAGCTAAGAGCCACCATATCCCCTATGCATTAATATATGGAAAGGATAAGAAACTAAGGCTATGAATGCAGACAGATTCTTTTCCTCTTGAGCCACAGAAGACTCCGTTCTCATTCAGTATCCCCCTCCCCCCATGTTACCGGCGTATGAACTCTAAATGACTTTGTGTGTATTAATTAAACATCTTGAGGGAGACAAGGAAAGGGATCATTCCCATTGTTTTCCCAATGATTTTTCTTTGCTGGAAAGTACCTTTACAAACACAATAAATACAGGCAACATTTTTTTTCCCATGTAAAAAGGAAATAAACTATACGTGTTTTTTTTTTCATACCGACTACTTCCCACAAAGAAAACCAGATCATACCAGCTAATTTCCAGGAGTGTTGAAGGGGTGCAAAGGTCCTGTGCCATGGTGTCCCTTCCATCTAAAAATTCAGAGAATGTCCACACAAGTTGTTTTACAGACATTTCAGAACAGGTGTTACCAGTGGCAGAAGGTAACCAAGCTGACAGCAGTGTTAAATTATAAGTAGGGTATTTAAACAAAACAAAACAACCTCTGCAAAAGCAAGCACTTAATTAAGGGCATTCAAATCCCTTGATACTTCATCTAATTCACCTGCTCCCCTTTTTGACCTAAAGTAAGCCGTCTAATCCAAAACATGAGTTGTGTGGTATTTTTTTTCAAGCCAACGAAGCCATAGTTTGTCACTCAAGTCATTTAGTGCTATATATTGCCATTAGTCACCCTAATGTAGTACAAACTCACAGTTATGACATTTAAGATTTCTTGGTAGGCTATTTTAATAAGAAATAAGCCATTTCCCTGTTCAGCTAATTCTTGCTCATGTAGAGAGGTAATCCAAATGTCACTGCTCCTTCTCAGTATGCTACAACAAGAGTAACGAGCAACATCTGCTTTGAATCCATTCCTAGGGAAAGAAAGCCTCAGGTCTTTTTTCTGTTCTCAAATGCCTCTCTGATAGCCATACTGTCACTGAAAGGAGAAAAAAAAAGTTCTGAGCAAAAGACAAGGCCATCCTCAGCTCATCTATGCACACTTGTGCTCAAGAACATGAAAAACGGCACAGAGGAGGAAACTGCACAATAAATGTGTTTACTGCCTCCCTTTAAGAAATGGCAGCGATCGGAAGAGCTCTGATGGATACATTCTGCTTCCTTCCAGCTTCAGCCTTATCCACAGATGCTTGGAACACCTGCAGGACACTCATAAATAGAAAAATTTACAATCTGGCTCTGTAAAGTGCCCTGAGCCACATCTCATCCCAGCTGCCTTTGTGCTGCTTGCCCACCTGTGATGCGGGGCCACAGGGTCAGAGCCCTTTGGTCTCTCCCCCACTCCTATCGGGGCACACATATGAGCTTGCTTCTTCTAACGGGGATCAAGCTTTTTCCAGTTGTCTGAAGGTTTCTTTTGATTTCTTGGCTTCTAATTTTGCTGAGATGTCTGGATCCTTGTTTATTTTTACCCGTTTGGAAGCATATCCCCAGATTAAGGAAGAGAAAAATAAACTCAGAAAATGAAGTAACAAGACATGATTCCTTGGGGAACCTTCAATATCTTCTTTTTTCTGTTTTGTTTTAAATTTGGCCATTCTTTTGTACAAACTTGAAATAGGCCAGTTTAAAGCAAACAAATAAATAAGACTTTCTTTTACATAACAAATCGCCCACTGTAATATCTAGGACCCTGTATTTAGAATATGTTAACAAGTCTGACAATTTCGTTATTAAAAAATAATAACTCCATTATTTAAAAAAAATAGCTCAACTGTAAAGTAAGTAAAGGATCTGAACAGATTTTTCTCCAAAAGAAAATACGAATCATCAATAGATTTGAAAAGACGTTTGATATCGTTATCAAATTACTCACAATCCAAACCACATTATGATACTAGTTCATACTGGGTTGTTTAAAACCAAAGAGTTAAATGAATAATAGCATTATTACCATTCATGGTAAAGATGTAAAGGCATCAAAATCCTTTAAACAGCTAGTTGGTATGGAAATGATGTGGCTTACTTGAGAAGTCAGTCCTGAGAAGGTTTAGCATAGACTTAACAAACATAATACTGACCTTGCATTTCTTTCACCAAACACTTGACGGGAAGCAGCTTGAAGAAAGAATTTGTTTCAGCATTTGCAGGGGATACAGTCCATCATGGAGGGAAGTGATGCCACCAACGTGAGGCAGCTGCTTACGTTGTACCAGCTTTAAGATGCAGAAAGGGATGAAGGCAGGTGCCTAGCTTGCTTTCTTCTTTGTATGTAGCTCAGGATTCCAGTCCATGGATGATGTTGACAATATTTAGGGTGGGTTTTCCTTACTCTGTTAAAACTTTTTATAAATACCTTCATTGACACACCCAAAATCCATATTGATTCTAGATCCCAATAGAATGACAATGTAGATTAACCACTGTATCAAATTATTCAGTCAACTCTACTCCGAGAAACCTGTCAGGAAACCGGGAAACATGTGTCTAGGCAAAAATCCCAGAATAGTGGGATCATTTATAAGAGCCAAAAGTGAAAACAACTCACAAGTTCTCATTGATAAAATGAATAAACAAAATGTGATATGCTACTCATAGAGTAGAAATTTTTTTTTGGCCTTGAAAAAGAAGTACTCTTATATGTTATAATAAGGATATACGTTGAAAATATGACTATACACGAAAGAAAGCCAATCGAGAAAGGTCTTGATTACATATTATATGATTTCGCTTGTATGAAGCACAAATAGACAGTTCTGTGCAAGTGGAAAGTAACGAGTGCTAGGAATGGCAACAGTGTGAACAGATACGACTATAGCTGTTTAAACATCTGCGTGTTCAACCTTCACGGCCTACAGGAATGCTGGTTATTTTTATTTTGGAGAGGCACATGGGTGTCTTGATCATGGTGAAATTCATGCCTCCATTTTGTGTCAATATTTCCGAAATACAAAGTTCGTGTGGCACTGAGGCAGAACATAAACTTAAAGTATAGCTTACACCTCTCTGAGGATAAGACTCAAGCTTATTGAGTCCCAGTAAAATCCTGAACATAAATTAGAAAAACTGCCTTCTTCGTGAATTGTGATTTCTCTTCCGTTTTCGGCCTCCATTCTTCTAGAAACAGCTGCGAGGAAAGCCAAGTGTTTTCATTCACGAGAAATAACGGTTCTTCTGCTATTAACCACCGTTACTGGCGAAGTGCGATAATAACAAACTCAAGAAACTGGACTAGTGAAACCCACATCGTCTTTAATAGACAGCCGTGCAGGAAGGTAACGACCCCAGAGAAAGAGCACAAAAGGCTGATTTGGTGCAAGACAGTAGTAGTTTTTATAACCCTTGCAGAGGGAGACTTTCTCTCCTTTTCTCCTATAGACCAGGTTTGCACCTTCTAAACGCCTCATCCCAGTGTTCTAGGCCACAAAACTTTATGTAGCGAGCAATTTGGGATACATACACACACACACACACACACACACACACACACACACACACACACACATACACGGATCCCTTTCTGACCCTGAGCTCAGACATGTAGCAGAACACCTGTACATGTACCTCTCAGAGGCCCTAGTCAAGCAAGTACCAGCCACCAGCTAATGACAGGAGGGACCTAATGCCTGCCACCTACTTGCCAAGTAACTCTTAAGTGATTTCATATTGAAAATTGGCAATTATAATTTGGGTGACACCCAATATTGTTTTGATGCGACTTAAGCAGAAAGTGACAGAAACCTGTCTGAGGAACAAAAGAAAAAGAGAGAGAGAGAGAGAGAGGCCCATTTCACTGATGCATCTATCTCGCTTTAGTACCAGCACCCTTCCTGTCAGCCTAGGTCCATCTTCTGCCCTCCTTCCTTTGGCAAGCTCTCTTTAGCTCGGACCTGACAGGTTAAGAGGCTACAAGGGCATTTATGGCTAATAGATACTCTCGTGGTCAAAAAAGAAAAAGCATTCTTTACATTCTTTTCATTTTTAATCCACCAGGTTCTGGCGGAAAAAACGTGCTGCCTTTTTATTATATGGGGTAAATAATAATGGATATAGCTAAACCCGAGAGAATTTCCATGTCTTCTTTAACTTCACCGTGGAGAGGTCAGTGCCAGTCTGATGGTTTGTGCCTGGACAGGGAGGGAGGAAGTTGTGCCTGGGTTATGAGCAGTGGTGAGGGTGGCTCAGAAGTAAGAAAGCAGATTGCGAGCGTCTGCAGCATAAGAAGCTCTTGAATCTAGAGGTAAGCTTGGAAATCACTGGAGGTGTTTACCATGCTACCTCACTAAATGCTTTTAAAGAATTCAGGAAGGCTATGAGAGACAGTCTGTTATCAGAAACACACAGTAAAGGTGACTTTGAGAAACCTCGGGCTTTAAAACAGCATCAAACCTCCCACCTGTAAAAACTTGGAGATAACAAAGAACCCAAGCAAGAGGGGAGTCCTGAACCCAGGAAGTAGAGAGTGGCATGCTGGAGACCAGAGACCCCTAGGCTGCCGGGGTCAGCCAAAGGACAGAGGCTTTCCAGAAAAGGCGCAACCTTCACAGTTCCAGCAATGTCACAGCTGGACCTCAGAACGTTCCTCAGAATGTGAACTTCCGAAGACGAAGATAAGCAACAGCCTCGAGCCATAGATAACCGGACTAAGGACACTGGGTGGGGATGGGTGTTTTTACTTCCCTGTTTTAATTTTGCTTATATACTGCAAGCCTTGCCTCTAGTAAATAAGACCTTGACAACAGCTAGACTGACTCTGTCCGTTCTTAGCCGCTTGGTCTCCCTTCTCTCTCCCACCCGTGTCTCTTTCAGGTGGTGGCTACTCAGGGACCCTGTAATAACTTTGCCCGCTGGACGGGACAGTGGCAGAGATGGTCCCACTCCAGGTTGTCCTTAACAGTTGAATAAGAACCAGATTTTCAGTGAGAATCCCCAAGTCTTTAACCGTAAAGGGTACAAAGCGGAGTAGAAAGGTTCTCTCCTCTGGGAGCATGCGCCCACTGATCCTCCTTGTCTTTTGTTCCAAAGTCTGAAGTGAGGTGGCACTGTGCAGACCAGTGCTCTCAACGATTTTCCTCAGACCCATTCATCTGGCTTCACCCCTGGACACCATCCCCGTTGAACAGATAGCACTCACTGGCTGTTAGCATTTTGTCTAAACTCCTCCCCACAGTTACCTGGCAACAGGTAGGCCTTACCCACTATAAAAGGGGCTGCTTGCCCGCCCCCCCCCCCTCATCTCTTTCCCTCTTGGTCTCTTCCCTTCCCCTTGTCTCCCCATGCTCATGGCCAGCCTCTTACTTCTCTACTCTCTCCCTCTCTTTGCCTTTCTCTGCCTCTACTACCCTCTTAACTCCCCTCCCCACGCCCTAATAAACTATTCTATAGTAACCGTCCTGTGGCTGGTCCCTCAGAGGAAAGAGATGCCTTGACATGGGTCCGCTGAGACAGCCCCTTCCTCTTCCTCCCATACCTCACCACACACCCATAGATATAGAACATATTCTATATCTCTATCTTTTTTTTTTATATGTATATAAACACATCAGTGGCTACTGTGGGTGAGGGCAGGCAAACAAACGTGTCATGGAATCACAGACGCAGTACACACCATTAACCCAGACGTTGAGGTCAGAGTTTGGAGACCGTAAAGCTGACCTTCCTGGATAAGGGGTGGGAGACCCTACGTCTGTGAGAAAGGTTGATGAAACAAAAAGATCGAGGGCTCCTAAGACGCTGTGGTCAAGGGCTCTAGTCCTCCATCTGCAAGATGCAAGAGAGCTGTAATACAGAACCGCTCTCCGGAACCTGTGCT
The DNA here is from genome assembly GCA_030674055.1 of Rhabdomys pumilio. Taxonomy (NCBI): domain Eukaryota; kingdom Metazoa; phylum Chordata; class Mammalia; order Rodentia; family Muridae; genus Rhabdomys; species Rhabdomys pumilio. Next base: position 244,680,516 of record JANHMN010000001.1, on the reverse strand, counting down.
GGGGATTAAATGAGGCATTGTAAAGAAAGATCTCTGCCCCGGACGCGGCACTTTAGCAGATGCTAAATCATTATTATCATAACAATCCCATTACGCTCCGTGGACTATTTAAACAAAAATGTTTCCTCTCAGTTCCATCTACTCTAAACCCTTCCTTCTGGAGCAGACTCAAGGTTGATGTTCTCTTGGTTTTTGTTTTAATAGTCTTAAAACACCGAGTGAAACAACCTCTCTTAGACTTCAGAAAGCCAGTGACTTCTCCGCGGCTGCTCGAAGAGGTCTCCTGTGCCCTGGGCTTCAACCATCCTCTCAAGGCATTTGGCCTACAACCCCTCCTTCAGAATTGAAGAGTCAAAGGAGACCTTGCCCCGGGTGCTCAGACTCATTAAGATGAATTGCCTGTCTCCTCTTAGTGGAAATAAGGCAAAGTGAGCCGAGGGGTCCCAGAGAAGACAAAGAGCATGAAAGTCTAATTAGGAAAGGGGAGGCTCATCTAGAAATGTCAAGGGATGGGGGTTAGGGAGGGCTAACTAGCAAAGCCAGGACTCAGAGGAAGCTTAATGCGTGTATCACGTCAGCACTCGTCCACGAAAACACCACCTCCCAGAAGGGCTCTGAACTCAGCATATGGCCTTTTTCCTGTTCCCTGAACGCAAATTCTAACTCAGGAAAAAGAGAACCACTGACAGCTCTGAGCAACACTGAGTTCGGTGCTTTAAACCGTCAAGAGCTGCGTTTAGAACTCAGTTCCTCCAAGTCAGTTGAAGAAGATTCCAAGATCGAAGTCCCAAGCAATCCTACGGATTTGTGATGAAACCTTTGCGTGGGACATTTGAGGGCTATTTTTCTTAGGAAGGAAAACTGCACTCGTGTAACTGCCATGAAGATGAGACCGGAGGGGGAAAGGATGTAAGCTGCGCCCTCCTCCCCCCCCCCCCCCCCCCCCCCCCCCCCGAGAGCTTAGGTGCTTTGCAAGTCTGATAGGCGTAAAACACCAAAGGCAGTGTTGCTTTCTGCTGGGGCAGAAAGAAACTGGACTTCAATCAGAGCCAAAGCCAGGCTTCAAAGCCAGGCCTCCAAATCCTCCCCATCCAGGGCTTTGCAGCACACCAATTTGCTTCCCTATTGTGTGCCTGCAAGCTGGGCATGCGCATTCTGTTTCTAGGTTTTTTTTTTTTTTTCCCTGCCTTTTTCTCACTTATAAAGTGAGGAGATTAGAATAAATCACCTCAAAGTTACTTCCCCCCGGCTCTGCAATTTATTAAAAGGAAGGGCCTTCCTACAAGGCAGAGGCCCCGAGAATAGCAGGGGTCTTTCCACATGTGGAAACACCCTGTCCCCTCCTCACTCAGAGGGAGACAAAGCTAGGATCCATGGGGGAGCTGGTCCCTGGGCTGAGAAACCAGGCAAGTGTGAATTCTAATCCTGGTGCTGACATTGACTTCCTCTTAATCCTCTGAGTCACTTTGTTTCTGAGTTTCCATCTAGGCACCAAGGTTAGCGGGACTCATCAATCTCCCAGGAGGGTGTTCAGGCTGCTCTGTCTCTAAGGAGCCAAAAGCTTCCTTTCTGAAGGCCTGCGGTGCTTTCACAAGAGGTCTAATGAGACACAAAACTCATGAACGTTTTAAGACAGGTTTTGAAAACCACCCTTTAAAAAAAAAACATGTGCTTGCCAAACGTGTGTTTGATTCTCTTGAACACAAAGTTCATTTTGAGAAGCAGTGGCCCCCTAGTTGTTGATCCATTAAAGGGACAAGAGGTAGCTCAGAGCAAACCTATCAGAAAGTATATGGCAATCAAGGTTCAAGATTTGGAATCGAAGATAACACACAAAATAACATACATGTATTTTACTAAGGTAAACAGGGTTCTTCCCTTGATCATTATAGAATGAGTCAGAGCAAACTTTCCTTAATCGTCAGATTTTTTTTTCCCCAGAAGAAAATTCTGGGAAAAAAAAAATTATTCAGACTTTTTAAAAGTGCTCAGAGCTTTTAAAAAAAAAAAATAGAAATAACTAAACAAAGTAAACCTCAGTTCTTACACTTGTCTGTAAAGTTGAACACTCTGTCTGGCATGCCACATTTCGACACCTTTTTGTACATGAATTGTATACAGATGCTTATGTATGCATAAGGGTGTGTGTGTGTGTGTGTGTGTGTGTATGAATTTTTCCTACACTATCACGGAAAACGCTCTCAGTTGTACAGATTTAGGAATCCCATTTCTCTTTCCCTTCTAGCCCACTATGATGAGCACATCTTGGAGTCTTGGGGAAAGAAGCCAGTGGGTCAGTGAAGAGTATGTCTGTCTTTCCACCCTAATAGATAAAGCAAGATTTTCTGGTGCTCTCACAGCTTCTGATAATGTCCAGAAAGAAAATTGTGTACACCCCCTTAAGAGCAGAGAGACTGACTTTTGTGTGGTTCTTTCTTGTGCCTGTCTTTCCCCTCAGTGTTTAACTGAATTTCCGACGGCCTGTCTCCGGCTGTGATAAATCAGGAGTTTCTTTTTCCCACTCTGGACTCCATTATGACATCACAGTAGCTATACAAACCCCAGAGTGAAGCAAACAAAAGAATTTTTTCATTTCTCCTTCATTCAATAAGGCCCCATTTTCTGTCACACTACAACCTTTTGACCTGCGTCCTAATGGCCCTGGTCACTCAAGGGCAGAAGTCCAGCCATAGGTTAAGTCTGTGTGTTTATATTGAGGAGGGGTCTGTTTGTGCTCACTTCCTGTTGTCTAGTGGCAGAATGCAATCACTGTTCCAGAGCCCTGAGATCCCGCCTCCTGAGTGAGCTCCTTCCCCTGACGTGTAAAAGGAGGTTGCCTCCCTTGTCTCTGTCCCTTCAGTAGCCAGGCCTCTTTGTCTTTCTTCAACTGAGCTGACAGCAGAGCCATCTTACCTTGAGCGGGTTGGGGGGAGTGGGGAGTAATACTGACTATTCCACTCGGTTGCAGCCGTTTCCCCGAATTGCACTTTAACACCTGCTAGCCTGAATGTAGCTTCAAAATGTACAGCTTATGTTTGGTTCCTTTTTAAATGTTCAAAGCAAATGCAAAACATAAACAATGGACATATCAGGTAAAAGCAGACTATTTGGGCAACAGTCGGATTTAAATAAATAATGATATGCAACTCCCACCCTCCTCTCTGTCTATCTCTGTCTGTCTCTGTCTCTCTGTCTCTCTGTCTGTCTCTGTCTCTCTCCCTCTCTATCTCTATCTCTCTCTCTCTCTCTCTCTCACACACACACACACACACACACACACACACACACACACACACACTTTCATTCTATGTCTTCTCTGCCCACCTTACCTGCCCCTGCCCTCCTCCACACTCTTTCATTCTGCTTCAAGGAGACAAGGACAGTGGCCACTGCTAGAATGTTCGCTAACAAGCTGACTAGTCACAGAAAATGTTGAGTCATGTGAACAATTATCAGTTTATGCATGCACTCATTTGGTCAGCCAACCCAACTGGCATTCATCTCTTCCTCTTTCAGATGGGCCCACGTTCTACAGGGTAAAATCCCTCGGCATGTCCGAAGCAGAAAGCGGTACAGTAGATGAGTGTAGATTGGCCTGGAAAGGGACATAGCATTTATCATCCCGCAGGGGAAGGAAATGGGGGACCTGTTTACGCTCAATCTCCTGTCTCACCCGGGCCTCTCTACCTATGGCACATGAGCGGGCACTGCACACTTAGGATATTTAACTTGGTACCTTTCCAAAACCAGTGACTTACTCTCTCCACTCCACTGGATCTCGGCTTCCCCTTCATGCCCGTATAAGACCTCAAGATGAGCATATAATTTACCACTCGGCCTCTTCTTGGTTATGTGGACAGACAACATGGGATCCTTCCTTCTTTATTTCCTTTTTTTTAAACCACAATTCCAAATTATGCATATTCCTCTGTTGAGCAATCTCATGTTCCACTCCCCACATATTTGTGACAGATCTCCATAGCAGACCATTATGAATATGCCCCCAGGTGGGAAGCCTGCCCCACTGAGGCAGATGAGTGATCATCCTGGAATGGTTCCATATTCCTTTTTCCAGGAGCCAAACCCGAATGCTATAAAAAAAAAAACTTTAAAAAAAGAAATGCAGACACGAGTATAACTCGTGGAGTGTTATACTTCCTGGTACCAGCTGTTCATCAAATTATGAGAAGAAACGAGAGGATTTATAATCCTTGAAATTTCATTTGAGCCCATGTCGTCACAAAGGTACCTCCTAACATATGGTCCATCCTTTTTGCAAGGTCCCAAGAAACCCATGAGAGCATCAAGTCCTGAGGGTTAATTTCATTTTGTCTGTTTTCTTTCCATGGTAGCAAGATAGAAGCTGCAATAGAATCCTCCTATTCTTCTTATTTTTTTTTCTTCAAATATAAGTGGTTCTTTTCTTAAAAATAGAAGATTCTCCTTCCCAGCATGGTCTAGGATTTTTTAAATTTTCCTTCACATAACTGCATAAAATATGATATGATGTCATTTTCATAAAAATGAACACAAACGGGCATAATCATATTAAACAAATTTTGTCATTCATAGAAAGACAAATATGTTTTCTTTCACTTGTGATTCCCAACATTTATATAGACACATAAAATAGTGTGTGTATATGATGTGAAAGTAGAAGAGAAACACCCTGGTAGAATAAGAAGGATAATGGGAGGAAGAGGGCCATAAAGATAGGAAAGGGCATGAAGACAAGGTGTTCAAAGTATGTTTATACACTCGTATGAAAGCTTTATGATCATGTATCATGTATCATGACTATACATAAGAAAAAAGGGTTTTTATATATGCATATATATATTTATATATATATTTATATATACATAAATATGTACACACACACACACTCTTCTGTGACTGAAGAGACAACTCAACAGTTAAGAGCACTGGTTGCCTTTTCTAGGGCCCCAGGGTTCTATTCTCAGGATCCACGTGGCTGCTCTCAGCCATCATAACTGTAGTTTCAGGGGCTCTGACGCTCTCTTCCGGTCTCCAAGAGGACAAGGCACATATGTGGTATATATACATACATGCAGGCAGAACAACAATAGCCGTAAAATAATTTAAGTTTTAGAAAGCAGAACATAATTCTGCTGGAAAAAACAAAACAAAACAAAACAAAAACACCTAAGATATCTGGTGTTTATTACCAGCATGTTCAGAAGCCAGATCAGAGCCCCAGTTTCTACCATCTATTGAATTTTATCCTCAACCTCACTAAGAGAAGATTTTAAAAAGCAGAGACTGATAGAAAAATGACCAGTATTAACGGGACCGGCTTGATCAAAACAGAGAAGAGGGAAACGTGGGAGAAGACAACGTATGATTTAAAAAGCAGTGCATCTTGCAGTGTGAAAGGAAAGAGCACATATGATCCACGCCAAGGTTCGGCGGTGCGCATCCACAGAGGAGGCAGAGAGGAGACCGATATGGAAGAGGTCCATCGGGACCTCTGAGGGAGAAGGCTACTAGCTGTGCTCATAGTGTAGCAAAATGTCTAGGAGTCAAAAGACCTGCTTCTTAGAACTTCTCTTTCCCATGTCACACACACACACACACACACACACACACGTGTGGAACCTCAGCTGTAACAAGCGCCACACAGGTGCTTTTAAAGGATCAAAATGGAATTACAACAGTCCTAGAGTGGAGAAATCAGAGCAAGAGACCGACTCTGAATGTACTACCATTCCTGCATCAGGAGTCAGCTGCGCGCATTTCCAGTCCTATAATAAATGAAGGACAGCTGGAATCTTCACAAAACATCACACGTATTCTGCAGAGTGCTGAACCCTGATGAACCTTATAAAGATCCACTACCACTGGCCTGGCAATCATTTCTCTCTTTCCAGGTGAGTGAACAGGTGAAGAAAACAGGAGAAAGGGTGATTGATTTCCTCTACTGCCCAAGAAATTAATCGCATATGAGAGTTAAAAAAATATGGAAGTGTAATATATAATGGTAATCAGGGGGTATATTATCTTGTCTAATTTTAATCAACCCTTGACATTTATAAATAGAGACTTAACTAGTTGACTGATTAGTTCTTTTTCAGTTTGTGTGTTTTCAAGTGATTTGTGATCTTTTTTTTTTTTTCATGTCTTTCTCTCTTTCTTTTACGAATCTCTGGCAAGTTGACATACATATGGTGAACATATGGCCTGCCCCTAATTGATTTAATTCAAAGAGGACCCAGGGGAAAGCTCTGAGCACTATCTGTTTGAGAGCTTTGGGGAATGTTTATTTCAGAGTGAAGGGTGAAAGTGTGATACCATCAGAGTGGTACAACTGGACAGGCCAGGCATTACCCACACATGGCAGGGAGCAGCAAGGGTGTAAATCACTAGGGCTCCAACTCTCTGAACTGGCACAGGAGCTAAAAAGGTGATGCCTGTTTCAAGAAAAAAGTACATATATTGCTTACCCTGAATTTCCCAGGAGAAAGCACATTGCCTAACTAGCCAGCACCCCAAACACACACACACACACACACACACACACACACACACACACACACACACA
>JANHMN010000001.1:244649184-244673944 GCA_030674055.1 Rhabdomys pumilio | reverse complement strand
ACACACACACACACACACACACACACACACACACACACACACACACAAGCATTTATAAATCAATTTGTCTGCATTCCAAAACAGTTCTGAGTTTTCCTAATGCGTCTTCTTCTGCCTGATAGAGATGATTCTGCAGCTAAATTATGGCGGAAGAAATGACTTGCTGGCTTGCATTCCTTCCTACAGACTGTTAGAAACAAAGCCATGTGTATATTGTCTGTTTATTAGAAGGCTCCTAGATAACAATCCAGCTACAGCTAAACCCAAATCAAATTTAGTGGACTCTATCGTCCTCCCTGGTTTGACTCCATCATTAAAGTCAAGTATCTGTGCGGGCTAGTGATGAACTTGTTCATCTGGAGGTTATTGGAATCTTAAGAAAGGAAGGGTGACAAGGTAAATTTATAAATATGTAATACCTGACCAGGATCTATTTTTTTTCTCATTTATTTTGTGGGTAGAGGAAGAAAGTAACATACCACGGTGTACATGCAAAAGTCAAAGGACAACTTACAGCGGTTGCTTCTCTTTCTCTATCATACAGGTTCCATCCAGGGATTGAACTCAGGTCAATAGGCTTGGCAGGAAGCACCTTTATCCACTGAACCATATTGCTGGACCCTCCCTTATCAGTATTTTCATGTCAGTAATTTTGCATTCAAAGTTCATTTTGCCATGTGATGAAAACAAAGGGTGTGACTGACATTTCAGTACTTCTGAGCCAGGCATAAGAAATCTACAATCGATAGATTCATTTCTATTTCAATATGTATTTATAAAATATATTTAATATCTTATATATTCATAGTTAACATATGTACATGCACACATACATGTTTATATGTTACAAATATATAAATTATTGTATGTATTATAAATAGATGATGTCTAAATGTGCATGTTAGACATAAGTTTAAATATTTATATGTGTTTATGTTATAATGTATTTTATTTATAAAGATGTGCTATATATCATATAATTTAAAGCTATATGGTATCTTTATATATGTTACATATGTTTCTACACACATATAGTTTTATATGTATGCCTTTCAGTTCTTATTTCTTTTGCCTTTATCTTAATACCTCGAACGTTGGATGATGTACGTAATTGTTATAGGAGGATAATCTCCTAGTGGTAATACAGTAGTAATACAGCTTCTGCTTAGGTCACCTATACCACCTCTGGGCCATGATGTACATATGTTTCCAAAGAAGTCCTTTGTCTCAGTAATCCCGGTACTGTTCCTGAGGAGGATCTTACTATTCTCCAGATCACAAAGTTGGGAGTTGATTGTAAAGAGGTTAAATAGAGTTCTTCGGAGCAGATAGTGTTAGGTCAACATTGGAAACACTGCTGATACCCAACAGATCCTTCCAGCTGAGTTCAGAAAGTGCGCTCTGCTCTCAGTCTCCATGCCTGGGTTGGTGTGACTTTGCTCATCCTCTGCCCTGAACCTCATTCCTCTCCTGGGAGTTACTTCACGCATTTTGTATTGATTTTGTGACTCACTAAGAGCCCTATATTCCTGGATAATAAAGGAGAGAGGACTGAGGTGGGGACATCTGATTCTGGCAACCCACCACAACCAAGAACAGAGTGAAAAGGAGCCAGGAAGCATTTCTATGATGCCTTTGTCCATTTTTGTGTGCCTGGGAATTGCTCAGACAAATTACAGTTTCTCCAAAATACCAACTATTTATTGGGCCATCATCAAATCCTTTCCAATGGATTAAAGTTTCATGGCTTTGATTTTAAACCTTTTTTTTTTTTTTTTTTTTTTTTACATATTTTAAAAATCAAATTTAGCAGACTCTCTCTATTGTCCTCCCTTATACTAGGGGAAAACTTAGAGAGCTGCTCCACGGTGGGATCCGAAGTGCCTGAGGATATTTAAATGTCTCATAAAGTACACTATGGAAAACACAAGTTTGCACCCAAAAATCAAAGATTTGATTCCCAAAGCTTGTATAACCATAAAATCAAGAGAAAAAAACTTGATAGATAGATACAATCAAATGCCTAAGGTGGACACACACTGTACATTGAAGAGTTTCTGCACAGTCATGCCACAATGACCTAAGTCCGTATGACAGGAAGGATGCAGACTTGTGGAGCTGCCTCTTCTGGACACCTAAGTTGCCATCTTTATTTGAGAATGAATATTCAATGGAACTCAATCACCTTAGAGTCTTTTCACAGAATTCCTTCTACCCAGACATCACAAACTTTTCTTTAAGTGCCCAATACAGTCAGCATTGCAGAGTTTTCTACACAGCAGTTACCAATACCCTTTAACTATAGGCTACATCAGCGCACGTAAGCTATAGGTGATCCAAAGTTTGAAAACTGGATTATAGAAAATGCAAGTGACAACTGAGCAGTGTTCTCTGTCGGTGTCTGGTGTCTTGAAGGAAGTTGGATAGGGCTGAGGGACTGCAAGGGAACCACAGAAGCTGCTCGTCCTGATTACCGTAATCCCACTGCTAAGGAAGGAAAATCCAGGTCAATATTTGCACAGTGAACAATTTACCTTCTCTTTTTCCCATAAATGTCTCTACCTTTCACTAAAACCCATCTATCACCTATTCAAATTGCAGGTATTAGAGCCAGATTTGTGATCCCAGGAACATCTTTGCCATTTCTGAATGACCTACGCATCCAACAGTGTGCCCTATAGACACAAGCAGTTGAGTTTCTGGAATTTGCTGGAAGGAGCACAAAATCTATGTCATTTTGCTGGCTTATATGGCAGCTCTTAATTCAGACTACTAGTATCTGAAGTGCTCTCTGGTTTTCTCATCAAGAGGGACCTGTCACATGAGTTGAACACTTGGGGACAGGGGCATGGAGTTGATGTCAATGCCCAGTTATAAACCTGAACTGGACTCTAACTGGTTCCCTTGTATATGGTTGCTCTTTGCTGCAAAGCTCAGGGCCTTTGATCACTATGCTTTAGTGTCTGTTCCCACTTCAACACACCAGTGAGTCTGAGATTTCAACCAAGCTGGATCATGGTAACTGACTCTAATGACTGCTGAGAGTTTCTTTGGGGTTGACTTGACATTAGATGCCTTGAAGAATATTTCTTTGAAGAAAATGATTTTTGCTGTGTTTTACTTAGAAAATTGATCACATGCTTGCCCCCCAAATAAAAAATGCCTTGTAAATATTGTAAAAGTTTATGTGCATGTATGCACACTTTGACACACATACCATGTAATTTATTCTCTAAAAATGAAGCAGTTTTGAGAATGAAAGGGATTGGTATTAAAACTCTGTTGAGAAAAATATGTTGCACTAAGATTCTCCCCTGTCATCCAGGAGGAGCTGACATGACAGAGAGAAGGCACTCTGTGGGGGTTCTCTGGAGTTAGTGTGTGACAATGCAGAAAATCTGGAAGGAACAGGAGGATAGATACTAAGATAGAGCTGCGTAGGCTTCAGAATTCAGTGCAGTAACCTTGGTAACCACACGGTGAACAAGCCAACCATGCCAGGTACAGGAATTCTTTCTACTGGCTTCAATAAAGGAAGATCCCAGGAGGACTGTTCTACATTTCAGAGTTCATACCCAGAGAGTATCTGTTTTTGAGAGGCTAACCTTGAATCTTGTTCCACGCAGGGCACCATACATTTCTCTCACGTCAGAAGTCCTTTCCCCGAACCCTCACTAGCTTCTTCAGAATGTCTCAGGACCAGCTGACAGCAGAGTCACAACAGAGGACCTGCCTCTGTTCCATGCTTGGGATTCACAGGTGTCTATAGGATGGATTCTCATCATTTCTACAACTGGAAAACATGTTTAAAGTTTCCACCGTGACAGGCTATATGATTTTGGGATAGAACTGGATTTTACAGTCGGTGGTATGTCTTTAATAATTCATGTGCTAAGAGAAGAAAAAAAAAACATGTTGTGTGAAATATTTTAGGAGGTTTATTTGGTGCAGTTTTAATGGAGGAGGAAAAACTACATTCTTTGTTAAATTTAATTTGTCATGAAAATACTGCTTCTTGCATGGTCATGTGCCATCCCAAAACAAACTTAAGAACGTTATGGGATCCTGTGTCTCAAGCAGTGGTAATTTTCTGTTGGGTGGTGGCTTTTAAATTAAACTGCTTCTCAGACCTCAGTCATCTTGATGCTGCTACATCCCGTATTGGCTGATACCCTTGCTCCACATTGTTCTGAAAAGCTTCTGATATTTTCTTCAAGAACCGTGGGTAACTCTAGATCTTGCCACAAATTCTGGCTGGATAACGAATTCTGTTCACTTAGATAGAAGCTTCAATCAGACAAATAATCCTTTGCTTTCTCTAGTTGAGCTTTTCCTGCTAACTACTGTGTATCTACTGGAGTCAGTTTGTACAACTGAACGTTAAGCTGAGTGAGTATGGCCTGTTCCTTCCAGATGTTCTGCGTTGTCACACACTAACTCCAGAGAACCCCCACAGAGCGCCAGCTCTCTGTCATGTCAGCTCCTCCCGGATGACAGGCGAGAATCTTAGTGCAACATATTTTTCTCAACAGAGTTTTAATATCAATCCCTTCATTCTCAAAACTGTTCCATTTTTAGAGAATAAGTTACATGGTTATCTTTTCTGGATCTTACTATCCTCCCTTCCTCCTTCCATAATATCTATTTGTGTATCAAGAAAATATCACATCGCTAGGGATGCACACCTTCCTCTCAGAGGCTGGGCAGGGAGATTGAATTCAAGCTCCATGACAAGCCCCTATCTCAAAACAAATAAAACTAAACCAAAAAGCTTCTAGCAGGAATGTTTCGGAATTCCTACTCTACCCATGCTCCTTCTTCTAAGTGCTAAACATCCTTGTCTGTTTGATGTGAGAATTCTTCTGGAACCATGAAGCCAAGCATCTGTCAAGTTGCCTTCCCTTGCAACGTGTGTGTGTGTGTGTGTGTGTGTGTGTGTGTGTGTGTGTGTGTGTGTAGTTGAGACTAAGATCTCATGCATGCTAGGTAAGTGCTCTACTACCAATCTATATCTCCAGTCCCCCCTGAATTACAACTTTTACTAAAGATAACCCATAAAGCCTGAGCTCTTGACATTATATTGCCAATTATCTATTATGTCCCATAAATTCTTCTGGGTCAGGATGTCCCAAACCTACAATTCTGTTTTCCCCTCTACCAGAAACATCTTCAGTTCTGGTCTTCTCTCAAGACCATCACAGCTGCTCAGAAATTAGCAGGGATTCCCCAGAAATACTAAATTAACTTAAATTTCCTACACTGGTGTTTGAGGACTTTTATAATACAGCTTTAATTTAACTTGATCTAAAAACATGATAGTCTATTGTTTTATCATTCTACTGTAGCTTCTTGTGTTATGAATGCTAATTACATCCTCCCACCACCCCCAAAACTGTTTATGCAAGTACCTTTGCACTTAGCTTCTGGGAACCCGCCCCCTGTTGGTTCTGATTGGTAAATAAGGATGCCAACAGCCAATAGCTGGGGAGGACAGACAGAGGCGGGGATTTTAGGATTTCAGGGATTGGGACCTGGAATAGGAAGAGAAGGAGGAGATCTGCCATTCTGGAAGGGTGTGGAGGAGACGAGAGATGCCATGTCTGAGAAGAGTGCAGGACAGAGAGGCATAGCTGCCATGTGAAGGTGAAAGGGAAGCAAGGCCCAGAAGGCTGCCCAACTGGGCCCAGAGCAGCCATGATAGAACATAGAATTAGTAAGTAATAACTCGGGATTAACTACATAGAGGTTAGACAGTGGGCAAGCTATTGTGCTGTTTAAGGCATATTAAAATATAAAGGCTGTGTGTGTGTGTGTGTGTGTGTATTCATTTGGGACCATAAACCATTGGGGTGGGTAGCAAACCACACTGATGAAATTTATTAATATTTATTTCTATACCATAGATCCTTTCTTGCTGGTACTTACGATTTCGAGTTCTGGACTTCACATGAACTCACCTACCTAGAAGACAGGCTGTACTAATAGAAAATAGTATCCCAACCCTTTTCTTTTTTTTCTTAAGAGATGGTTTCCAGTAAGAAGAAAATATAAGCTGCAGCTAGCGAACACTGAGCAAAGGGTAGCTAGCAAGGATCTCCTCCATCCTCTGACCTTTGGTGGCTAAGTCATTTGTCCACCACCTGAAAATGAGAGGAAATTTGGGGTTTGAAAATTTTCAACTTCTGAAACACTTATCCTGATTACTCAATTCTTTCTACTATATTATATTCAACACACTCTGTTCTTTTTATGAAAAATCGAAAAATACCCCCAAAGACATGATGTATTGTGAGAATGATTTGAATTTCTTTCTTTCTTTCTTTCTTTCTTTCTTTCTTTCTTCCTTTTTTCTTTTTTCTTTCTTTCTTTTTGTTTTTATCTGTTCCATATCTTTAGCCTGGAATATCATCATCCCCATCTCTACTTTTGTAATCTATCCATTCAATTTCCTGTTCAAATACCATTTATTTAGAAGGCATTTTTTGTTGTGTTTTATAAAAAATAAGAAGAAGAAAAGAATATATTCGGTGGAGGCGCTGTATAGTGTTGAGGGTGGTCTCTCTGCGGGCCCATGCTGAGGCATTCCTTCCTCCTGAGGTACCAGTCACACGATGGTATAGATGGTATAGTATAGAAGAAAGTTTACTGAGGGCATGGAGAGGGGAGTTGAGGAGTAGTAAAGACAGAGAAAGGAAGAGAGAGAGAGAGACAGAGAGAGAGAGAGAAGGAGGAGGAGTAAGGAGGAGGAGGAAGAAAAAGAGGAGGAGGAGGAGGGGGGAGGAGGAGGGGGAGGAGGAGGAGGGGGGAGGAGGAGGGGGAGGAGGAGGAGGGGGAGGAGGAGGAGGAGGAGAGGCTGGCCATGAACATGTATATAGAAAGACATGGGAAGGAAATGGGGAGAGAGGGGGAAGAAGTTAAGGGAAGAAGAGAAGAGAAGAGAAGAGAAGAGAAGAGAAGAGAAGAGAAGAGAAGAGAAGAGAAGGAAGAGAAGAGAAGGAAGAGAAGAGAAGGAAGAGAAGAGAGCAAGAGAGTGAGGAGGGAGAGAGCAGCCCCTTTTATAGTGAGTAAGGGACACCTGGCTGTTGCCAGGTAACTGTGGGGAGGAGCATAGGCAAAATGGCAACACTTTCCCCCTTCACTTTTCCCAAATAAGCACTTCTGTTCCATCACCTCCATCTTTACCATCATTATCATCATTCAGTACTTTCAGAACTCTACAATGGCCTCTAGAGACACAATCCCTGTAAAGCCCACCTTCAAAGGCTCTGACCACAATGCTGCCCGACTGATCTTAATAGACGTGGGCCTCATCACAACATTCCTGAGTATAAAAGACTGTAACAAGTCTTTCCGTAGACTACACAGGAAGTGCTCTCCTCCCTGTCCACCCAGCCCTGATGATGACACTCCGTGACACTGCCCTCTACTCTCAGAAGAGTCAAATACGTTCTTCTTTTTGTACCCCAAACTATGCTTATACTATTGCACTTGTTACGACATATTTACTTTTTAGCTTTCTTTTGTAATTTCTATAGGATTATAAGTTGTCTGGGAGTGAGAGGTCACAAGGTTGTTAAGGACACATATTCCAGAGAAAGAATATACATTCAAGTCCTAATTCTCCTACTCACAGTGTGCTAATACACAATGTTTTCACACCCAGCAACCCAGTGATATTGAGCAACTGACTTTCTAAAATCCAGTTTGATTAGTATTTCTGTTGTTTTTTTTTTTGTCAGACATTGGTAATCTGGGATGAATTTTCCATAAATTCCTAGTTTAACTGATGAGTATAGGTATACACACACACACACACACACACACACACACACACACCCCAAAACATCAAATGAAACACTATAAATACATACAACTTTTATTTGTCCTTTGCAACTCAGTGAATCTGATGAGAAAAATAAATCAAAGTTGAGGCCTTGCAAGATATGGTAGACTAATTTCAGAAGTCACTCCATTATTGGTCTTTCTTTGCAATGTGCCTTTGCAGCTCCTTCCACAAAGACTCTCTGTCTATTTCCCATGCTTTGAATTTTTTATTATCCTGCAGCAAATATGGCATTTTCCTGGTTCCTAGTTTAGGATTAAAGAAGTCATGGATAGTCCTGCAACTCACTTGAATCTCTGCTATAGAAGGAAGACAAGACCAGAAGAGTATAATGGAGGATAAAATAACTAGACAGAAGACATGTAACATCTACTAAGTTCATCCATGATCAGTTAGACCTAGATGCATGAACCAGACCAGCTTATGGACGAATGCCCCAAAGCTTCCCTAATATCAGACTGGCCCCGTAGTACTGCAGCTGGCATTGCAAATAGGCTCTGGATCAGCACCTACACATAAAAGTTCCAGTGACATCATCAGAAATATTGTTTGTTTGTTTGGATATCAAACCCAATCTCTCATATAAGGCAGAGTTTTACCAGTGACCCCAGCCCTATATTCACGTTTAAGAACCAGTTTCGTATACATAAGCCAACTCCCAAACCAGATCAACATACCTCTCTTTCATGAAGCTGGTCTGGTGTTGACATGGGAACCAGAGCTCAAAGAGACTGGAGTGGACCTGGTCATACAATGGAGGCTTAGTCTGCAAGCACTTGCTCCGAGGCTGAGGCCAAGGTTCTGGAGAACTACCTAGAACTTTTTAGTTTTTCTTTCCCTCTCCCCTTTCTTCTCTTTTCTTATGGACACAGATGCTAGGCATGCCCAGGCCAGGCCAAGGCTTTATGCTCCCTCAGAGTCCAAGCTCATCCTAGTAGATCTCAAACCCTTGAAATCCTCTGGACTCAAGTTTCAGGCTAGGACTTGAGGATCTAGAATCCAGGCCAGCTTTTGTGAACTTAGTTAGCTTCAAGCCCAGATCTGATAGGTAAAGCTTTTATCCCAATAGCTGACCACTACTCATGCATTTCACCTATCTGAGCCCCATGTAAGCCCTGAGAAATCAGAAGGCTTCTTTAGATACTTTCTCTAGACTTACCATCATAGATCTAATCAACAGGTCAATCCTGGTAGATCCAGACTCCATGCCAACACTGCTGGTCTTACATGTAAGCCTCCAACATGCTAGTCAGCCATCATTCAAGCCTGTCTGAGGAATTTCACTTCAGACCATGCCAGATGGCCTGCCCATCAAGTCTGAGTAGACAGGAATATGTCTACGATGACCAGAATAAGTCTTTGCTTCTTCAAATGTGCAGGTCTCAACTTTAAACAGTGAGAAATGTGAAAAACCAAGGAGATATTATACCACCAAAGAGGCAGACTAATCTCCCAGTAGGTTATCCCAAAGAAATACAGTAACACAAATTTCTCAAATAAGTCAAAAGAATTTCTCTTGAGTGACAAATGACTTTGAGAAAATATACAGAAACAGTTTAATGAAATCAGAGAAACAGTGACTGAACAAGAGATTTAATAGGCAGATAAAAGACAGGTGGACATACACACACACACACACACACACATACACACAGAGAGAGAGAGAGGGGGGGGAGAGAGAGAGAGAAAGAAAGAGAGAGAGCAAACAGAAAATTTCAAGCTGAAATACCAAATGAATGTTAAGAAAAAATCCCAACAGAAAACAATACCAGATCTTATCAAGTGCATATTAATTGCTTTTCTGTTGCTGATACCATGGTTCTGATACCATGACCAAAAACAACTTATAGGAGGAAGAGTTTGCTTCTATATGGTTTCAAAGGGAACCATTATGGACTCTGTCTATAGTGTCAGGGAAGGCATGGTACCAGATGGTCAGAGGAGGAAGCTGACTGATGACATCTAAACTGAAGAAACATGAGCAGGAAGCAGGGAAAGGCTACAAACTCTCAAAGCTTGCCCACAGTAACATCCTCCAGCAAGATTCTACCACCTAAAGCTTCCATAATCGTCATAAACAGTGTATGTGTTTATTTTTGTGTGGCTATGTATGTATGTATATGTATGTGTATGTATATGTGTATGTATGCCCTTCTAAGCTGCCCAACACTGTAGATTAGTACTACTGTTCTCCCTTGTGATGGTTTGAATATGCTTGGTTTAGGGAGTGGCACTATTAGGAGATGTGGCCTTGTTGGAGGAAGTGTGTCATTGTGGGCATGGGCTTTGATATCCTCCTCTTAGCTGTCCATGAGACAGTTTTCCCCTGGCTGCCTTGAAATCAAGATGACGAACTCTCAACACCATGTCTGCCTGGACACTGCCATGCTTCCTGCCATGATGACAATGGACTGAACCTCTGAACCCTTTAAGCCAGACCCAATGAAATGTTGTCCTTTATAGGAGTTGCCTTGGTCATGGTGTCTGTTCTCAACAATGGAAACTCAAACTAAGACATCCCTGTTTAACAGATGAGGAGTCAGAGCTACAGAAAACTGGATCACTTTGCTGTAGCTTTGTCTTGCCTGGGTGGAGGGGAGTAGACCTGGACTTAGCTCCTCCCACTTTCTGCTTGCAGAATTGCTTATCTTTCTGTCTAGTGAATGTGAATTTGACCCATTGCCACTGGGATGGGAAAGTGGAAGTCGAATGGAAATACCTGAATGTGACCCCCAGGAACATGTTTCTATCTTTGCCATATTGTCAGGAACATCAACAGCCGTGGCAGCTGCTGCTGTCTCCTCTTTCCCTGGAGCATGAAGTGAAAGCCATGGAGAGTGGAGGGAGGCAGAGCTGGGAACTCACAGTAAACGCTTCCTAATTACTTAACTATTTTAGACAGAACCATAGACAATGTAGCAACGTGAATAATGTAGGAGAGGGTTTTTCTTTTTTTTAATGACTGATAGACAAATGTTCGAAAATCTAAATGACTAAAAAGAATTAAGGTAATGACATAGTACAATGTATTAATCACCAATTGTCTATTGTACAGAAGGTGACAGGAAAATAATTCACCACTTTGCACAGAGTCACCTAATGTCACTTGGAATTCACTGCACTCATCTCTCTCTCTCTTTTTTTTAAATTAGCATTCTTTCTTCCTCTATTGGGGAGTTGCCTCTTTTATCATAGCTTTAAAGGGGTCATTTTTTTCTTAAGGATGAAAATCTTTTATTTTTGAACATGAATGTAACACAATTCCCATAAGAAGGGAACCAGCTGCTGGAGTTATCTGGCCACTAGAACACCTTGAAAACGGACTTACAGGTCTGGGAAATTCCTGCCCCAGGTTTTATATGAGATGGTCTGTAATTCAAGATTGCCCTGATGACTACACAAACACACTTAGAAGTACATTCAGAAGCATATACTAGAGATACTACTGAGAAGGCCACCACTCAGAGAGTAAGAAATAAATATTATTTAAAATTGTACTTAATATCACTATACCCAATAATAATGTATACGGAGTCTCCCACAGGACTATACGAGCTAAGTTTATACAACTGGAACAATACTTCTATTCTTAACATATTCTACTTAAACCATCCTAGCTAGAAGCCTAAACTAAAAAACGATTACAGCAATCTCACATATTTATAAGATAATTCCACGGGTTGACTTGTTTTTGAAAAAGAATATGGTAGCATGAAAACTGTACAAGAATCCAGGCACACGGGTTTTTCCTTGTACACATGATGTCCAAGAGAGTAGAATGTGTGGGCAAGCCTGACACTCTCGTGAGCATTCTTCTGTGCATAAACAACAGCTTACATTGTGTGGAGAACAAGAAGATTTTTTTGAAACACGGGGCTATGCATAAGAACATTGGAAGTCAAAATAAAAATCCATCCTGACTTGTCAAAAAGGCCAGAGAGTCTGATACACACTGATGGCAACACTTACAGCCCATGCATGAGTAAATAGACTCGCCAATTCAAATCCGCAAGCACGCACCGATACCCCAGACCAACGTGGGCACAGGCGGCCCTTTATGTCTACCCGGACTTGGCTTTTGCAGCTGCCGTTTTCTCAGTGTTGTCTCCGGGGCAGTTTCCTGTTGCCATAGCTGATGGCCTGCCCACGCCTGCCTGGGCCTTTCAAGTGTCAACACTCCCAGGCCGGCTGCAGTGGTCAAATGCTTGTTAATGAGATATAGCAGCTGGGTAGGGGTGAACCACTGAGAAGGATAAAGGAATGCCGCTGGTGCAGGAAGCGATGCCTTTTGAATCTTTTCAGCAGGGTGAACGCTTTCAAATCAAAGAGGGTATGTTGTATTCATTAATAAACCCGAGTTCCCATGCAGTCACATTAAAGCCAGCAGTTTAACTTTGCATCAGACAGGTGAATTTCCACTAGATTTTACCCCGAAAGACAATGAAGAAGAAAACAAGCCTTTAGCGTGGGACAAAGGCGCACTTCCTCATCTGCAGGGCTGACCAGACTGCTGAAGCAAACAAGAGGGTTACTGCTTTCTTTTTCAATTTATCCCTTTGTCGGTGTATTTGTGTGCGCGCTCGTGCACGCTCGTGTGCATGTTGCAAAGCTCATAGCAACCACGCCTGCTCTCTTCAGCCTCTCGGGTTAAACATTACACACACACACACACACACACACACACACACACACACACACACACACGCTTTTTAAAACCTAACTATCAAAAACAGAATTAACAACTTAACAACTACTTGTGAGGAAAAGACTACACAGCATGAATTCGGGGCCATATGGCTAGTGGCTCAGATAAAACCTAGCTGTGCACCCCCCACCCATCTACTCGCACCCCAACCCATTACTGGGACAGTTTCCTCCAGGAAGCTGTGGGAGGTGACAGCATCATGAGACAGTGCTAACAGCTGGGAGAAGTCAGAAGAAGAAGAATAAAGAAGAAAAGACATCTAAAGCTAAAGCATCTAACTGACAGGGAATCCTGAAGCAACTGTTCATTGTCGTTATCTACTATTCATCTGCTAGGAAACTGGGTCCAGAGGAAATCTTATTAGGTTAATAAACAGTATCAGAGACGAATGATCTATTTTGGGGATTGGTTGGGAAAAACCCAGTATCAATGATGTGATTTTAGACGCAGGGGTATATATGTTAGACCAAATATATACATTATTTCACTGTTACTATTTTTCTTCACAGTCTTATTGATAAACTAATCGTTGATAAGGTTTAACTAATCACTGTAAATAGAAGAGTCTATCTATATATTATCCTAATAAATTATCCCAAATTGCAACTGCAAGCAATTAAGAAAATAGGGGAAGAGGCATCCTTCAAACCTCTTCAGTTTTCAAATTCTCATAAAGTATTTTAAGTGTCAATTCTTAGGAGGTCTTCCTAATCCAGTATGGGAAGATAAATGGAAATGTCATTTATTGGGTACTATAATGTATCAGTCATCAAACCAGATACTTTAACATGAATATATACTCATTATATATAAAGTTATGTAAATATAAAATATACATACACATATGTGTGTATATGTATGTATGGATAAATAGATAAGATAGATAAATAGAAAGATAGAGATATATGTACGTATCTATAACAAACTCTTGGGGAGGGGGAGATGGCTCAATGGGTAATAAATGTCCTTGCCTCTCCAACAAGAGATCTGAGTTCAGAACCCATGTAAAAAAAAAGCTAAGCATAATGATACATGCTTGCAATCCAAGCTGTAGGAAGCAGACGCAGGCTGATCCCTGGAACTCACTGGTCAGCTAGCTTAGACTGCACGGTGAAGGTACAGGCCACTGAGAGAACTTGTCTCAAGGAAAAAACGAAAAGCACTTGAGGAGTGGCACCCAAAGATGTCAGCTTAGCTCCACCGGCACAAGCATGCATGCAAGCATGTACCAGCAGCCATACCTGCACCCCTTAACACACACAGACACACACAGACACACATAGACACACACAGACAGACACACACACACCACACACACACACACACACACACACACACGCACACGCATGCATGCACACAAGCCTTGTAACAACATTCCTAATACTGTGAAGTCTTTACTGATAAAGAGCCTCTGTTGTGGAGAGCTTATATCAGCTCCCCAAGGCTGCAATTCATAACCAAATTTCACAAGTAAAAGCAATTTTCCTTCCTCTGCTTTTGTTTAGCTTTTTTGGCTCTCTGGCTGGACTACCAACCCCCCCCCCCCCGGCCCCCTCCCCACCACCACCACCACGTACTGGTAAAGTCGGACAAAGAGAAGGAACCCCTGCAACATGTCAGGATTTAATGCCGTTCATAAGTGTATCTGTGAGTGTAGTAGGTTGAGTGCATATTGGGGGTGGGTGGTGCCGGATTAATAAATAATCCGAAAATTAAAAAAAAAAAAAAAGCCGCTGCCGGGCTTCCATGAAGCCTTCATTTCTTTTAAGTTTAACAAAGATATTTCTGTGAGGTATGTTTGTTTACATTCCAGAATTTAAGCAGGTCCCCAGGGTTAAGTACCTTTAAAGCTCCCAGGATGGGATTAGAACAAGAAATCAGAAGGGGAAGAGGCTAGTCTGGAAAAGCCCTTGATTAGAATTTGCAGCTTCTCACTGCTCCTCCTTCAGACCCAGCTTCTCTTCACGCCCATACTGGTATCTATGTGCCTGCCTTACAAAGATGCACCCAGACATTCTCATACGGGGTCTCCACCAGTCCCTTCCTCCTGCTCAGGGTCGGCCTGTATTCCACTGCCTTTGATTCACTGGAGCTTAGTTGTTCCCTAGGAAAGCCAAACCCCAAGCATGCACAACCATCGAAGTTCCTGTGTAAGACAGAACCCTTGCTCCCTAAAGCGCACGTGCACGGAATGCAAGCTTGGCATTGGGTCACGCCTGTCTTGTTTTTCCTTTTCTGCCTCGTTCACATCGCCTCCTCTTTATGCCGTATTTTCTCGTTTATTGGCTTTATTTCCATATATAAAAAAATATTTCAAGTGACAAGTAGGTAGCCCCTTCTCAAATACAACCTGCAACAACATGCCTGGATTACATTAGAGAATGCTGGAGGGGATCCCAAAAACTAGTGTGTGAACAGTCGACCTGACAGCAAGCTAGGACCCCAGTGAGAGAGCTCCAGTTACCTAACTCCCCCAAGCTAATAGGTGTAATCTGTTCACGACAGGCTCCAGGAACCTGCAGTCATCCTGGCAGGAGGGGGTGACCAGTGGGAGCCACCAGACTGTCCACCCTTTGCTGTCAGCCCTTGACATCAGATGCTTTTGCCTCTGTCTCTCTCTGTCTCTCTCTGTCTGTCTCTGTCTCTCTCTCTCTCTCTTTCTCTCTCTCTTTCTTTTATTTAATTTTTTTATTGGATATTCTATTTACTTACATTTCAGATGTTATCCCCATCCCCCCTCCCAGAACCCCCATCCCATCCCCTCTCCTCCTGCTTCTATGAGGGTGTTCCCCCACCCATCCACCCACTCCCGCCTCCCCTCCCTCATTTCAGACAATAGGAACCAGGAGGTCTTACTGAGGGAGATAAATTTCGTAGAGCAAGTAAGTAAGCTTAACATGGAGGCCAAACCACAGAAAGAGATCAGCAGGCAGTGTCCACACCCCAGCGGGGGAAGCAGCAGCAAAGGAAACCAGATCGATCTGCCCATAGAGTGGTGGAAACATCTGAACCAGCCTCACCGAAGTGAAAATGTTTCCATATGAGCCCTCTGACTACACCCTCCACGCACCAACCATGTGAAGAGCGAATAGACGAACAGTAGAGGAATTATTAAAATCTATTAACAGAGAAAAGCTGGCTGGAGAGTGAGGGACACCGCGTGTCTAAAGATTCTTCAAGCAGTCACGGTGTCAGCCAACAGAAATTCTACATTTATTTGAAAAGCTGAGACGCCATTTGTCCCTACTGAAATGACAGGTTTTGTGGCGATCGTTGGATACAGGTTATGTAAAATGGAGAGCAGGAGAAATATGGCAATATCCATTGACCCACTCCACATGCATGTATCAGCCTAGGACTTGTCTTGGTCGTCATGACTCTCAGAATGGCTAGAACTGTTGTTGGGAACTGTGGGCCAAACCTGTTCTCTCTGTCTTGTTGGAAGTGTGTGCTTCAGTTTGATATCTCACTTTGAGATTACACATTAATGTCAAAATTATTATCACAAGTGGGTTTAGACAATTAAGAAAACTCCCTTAAAGATAAAGTGACCTTTTTCTATGGCTAGATTAGCCCATTTCTGGGCATTTACATAAAGGCCATCTATAGCATGAGAATATAGCGAAAGACTCTCAAACACACAGGGTCTCTTACCCTGCTCCCCAAAGCAGACTGCAGGTGTAGGTAGCATACTATATGTCTCAACATCAACAACCGTGGCTTTATCAAGTTTTCTTAGTTGGGACAAGTCTCCCAATGTCTATGACTGACATTTTTTTTGAATGCTGTTGGATTCTAGTTTGAAGCTATTTAGCCAAAAAGAAAGATATGTAAAATTCCACTCTGACTATTTAATTTCAAGTAATACAGCCTCAAAAATGGAGCTGATGTAGAAAACCACCACTGTTTGTGTTTATAGATTGCAATATGCCTCAGAAAAAGGCAGGGGCAGGCATTAAAGGAATACAGAAGTGGGAGAGGAGTTTGGAATTTGAAGATACGTTCTACGGCCTCTACACAATGTGGGGGTGAGTTTTCCTGTTGATTGGAAAACCACATGGAAAATGGTATCTAATGGCTTAACTCGCAAGAAGGTCTTGTTGGCTATCAGTAGGGGCTACGGCCAGATAACTATTTCTTATCTTTTGTTCAAAGCTCCACATCAAAGGACCATTATGGGCTGCTCAAGTGGACAGCGTTGCTTTGCGAATGCCTTAGAGCCCTCCAGTGTGAGCAGAAGCTGAGAGCTTCCTTTCTCAAGTTTGTGAAGATAGATCTGTTGAACACACAGAGAAAAAAAAAATGGTGCCCTTCTGGTCCCAGAACTAGAGTACTGGTGGGTGAATAAGAAGAGGGGAGGAGGTCTCTGAGAAAGAAAGGGATGTAATGAGCAGAATACCACTGTGTTTGCAAGTCTGAATACTAGACTGGAAATGATAGATATTTTTCTTTCTTTTTTTTCCCACAGCAAAATCATTATATCTGTTCCAGGAGGTTTCTTAGGGATTCACTCATACATCAGGTGATTGTTAAGCAATTCTCTGGTACCGAACTCCATTAATGTGCTAGCAAAACCAAAGGAACAAAACAGGTGGAATTCTTCCCTTGTGGAGCTGATACCCACCCTAGAGATTAGGACTTAGATTCATAATTAATACAATGATACTGAGGCCACATCTAATGACACACATTTAATATGTTATGCTAAAACCTTACAGTTGGGGTCTGAATAAAGGTTTTGCTTCACAAGCATGGGGACCTGAGCAGGTCCCCGTCACCTACATCAAAGTCAAGCCTATTCTATTTTCAGTATGGGGTGGAGAGGCAGAAACAGGCAGATTGCAGGGACTCAGTGTCTAGCCAGTCTATTGGAAGTAGTTTGCTCCTTATTCAGTGAGAGACCTTGTATCAAAAAGTAAGATGGGAAATGATGGAGAAGCATTTCCAAAGTACATGTCTGGCCTTCAGATGCTAGTGCACCAGCAGATGTACCTGTTGATGCACACCCCCCCCCCACACACACACACACACGCATATGCCCCACTCCCAACCTTACAATCAATCTAATTGATGCAGAAAGAGACCCTTTGTGTAAAGTACTATCACTATTCATTGTAGCTTAAATAATGGTTGAGTGTGAACATATATGCAGATATGTATGAGTGTGTGTTGATTAATGTTTGGGCAAAGGAAGGATGCATCTTAAAATGTGGAATTCCAGAAAGACGTCACAGAGAAGGAATTGATCTGGGAAGAAGGCATTGATCTTAGAAGCATTTGATCTTTTTCACCTCCAAAATAACAGGGTTGTTGGAGGGGAGAAAATTTATTGTCTACCTTGCCAGGGTGGCTGCAGGTTACCCA
Source organism: Rhabdomys pumilio (assembly GCA_030674055.1). Lineage (NCBI taxonomy): Eukaryota > Metazoa > Chordata > Mammalia > Rodentia > Muridae > Rhabdomys > Rhabdomys pumilio. The sequence continues at coordinate 244,656,032 of JANHMN010000001.1, read as the reverse complement.
ACTCAGTGTAAGAGAGAAGACCATCAAGAAGATGCACTGACTGCAAGCAAGTCAGAGAATATGAAAAATGACCCGCTTCCCGGAGGGAAAGAATCTGTAATGGAGATGTTTATTAAGCAGTAATTCTACTCTCTCTCTCTTTCTCTCTCTCTCTCTCTCTCTCTCTGTGTGTGTGTGTGTGTCTGTGTGTGTGTGGTATGTGTGTAAGACCTAACATACATATTAGCTAACAATAATAAATTTAAATTTGCCAAGTACAATAACAGTATTCTTTAATATCTATAAGCTGTGACTTGTTATACTTTATGTAAGCTTTGAAGCAATAATAAAACAATCTTGTGGGGAGGTTCCTTATCTTTGAAGATAAGGATTCAGAGATTAAATGAGACCTACTGTATTTTCAAGTGCAAAGACAACAAGGGAGTTCCCTACAGAAAATGCCCATCTGTCTGAAGCCCTCTCTTTCATTTCTCCTCCCCTACTCGCTGCATCACTCAGCATTGCCTATGTCATGTGATATATCTGCTTTCCAATACCTTGTTCTTGGGATCCTCAATAATTTTTACCCAGTAACACAAACTGAATGTAGCTCACTTGACTGTGTAAAATATCTGCCTTCATGAGTCAGCTTCTATGTGTCTGCTGTCTGTTCTTTTCCTTCCATGACAAAGTGCTCAGCAAAAAGATAATGCTGAGAAAACACAAATTAATAATTGCTGAGGGGAATACTAACCCTCTAATTTTAATCTTAGACAAATACCAATACAAATGATATTCAGTTGTTTATACTCAATTCCCACCTTAGCTGTATTCCAAAATAAAATTTACGAGATATTGCCAAGCTTATAACCTAAAATGTATTGACCTAAAATGCCTTACTTAAAAAAAAAATCCTGTTATCTATAATACAGTGGTATTTATTTCTAAGTGTCTATTATCTGTTTCTTTAAAGATGTTTTTAAAATTATGTGCATGTGTGTGTGTGTGTATGTGTGTGTGCATGTGTATATGTGTGTATGTAAGATGCGCAAACTATGTGCACAGAAGTGGAGGCACTCCTGGAGGCCAGAAGAGGGTGCCAGATACTCTGAGGTTGGAGGCATATGTAAGCTGCCAGACTTGGGTGCTGGAAACTGGACTCTGGTCCTCCAGGAGGGTAGTACACATTCTTAACTTCTGAACCATCTTCTCACTTGTTCTGATTCAGTAAATCTCTTGCTGTTGGCACATTCTAAAACTTTCTTTATAGAAGTGACACTATATTTTATTTTATTTTCCCAGTGAATCTATTTCCTTGCACCATAGAAATAATCCAACTAAATAATGCCTACAAAAATTCTTTTTGACTAAAATTTTAAAATTTGACTTTTATTTAAATTATTAAATTTAAACAATTTATCTGTGCTGAATGGCCAACAGTCTATATTTGAAGAAGCAAACTTTTATTTCCTATGGTATTTTATATCCACGGGATAAGGAAGGCTCATCTAAAGCTGTCTTCAGGATAAGGAAACATAAAGGCTGGGTCTAGCTGGCTGAAATATGGCTGATACAATCCACTGTCTCCCAATGGATTAAGCCACAAGAATATAAACTCTGAAGATGACTGATGTGATTGGATTAATCATGCCAAATATAGTTTATCAATCACATATAGACAAACAGCTCAAGTTCATATTTTCTCGGCTCCTCCAAAACCTAACTAATAGAGCCTTGGAGAACATCATTGAAAATACAAGTGTTCCTCACCTGGAAACCAGATAGTGTTTCATGCTCTCAAAAATAAATAATTAAAAAAAATAATAAAATAATCCAAACTATAATAGAATTTTCTATTAATTTCCCTTAAGTCATATGCCAATTTATGCAAATTAGCATTTTTTGACTTGCAAAACCTTGAACTATGTCGATTATTTTTATGGCACATCCACAATCAGTGGAACAGATGAGGTATGAGTTAAAACCCCAGCATTTATTGAATGCTTAGCACAAAGGGGGTTGATGGCTATACTGTAGGTTACTCTAGACTAAAAAAATCTTTTATACACAATGATTCGTTGGAAAAGAGCCAATCTTAAACCTTAAAGACTTATCCTAACCATCATTGCAGAATAAACCTCTGGAGGCAGACTATCAGGCCCCTGTGTCCTGTCTAATCTCTGTAATGTGGATTATGGAGAATGATCTACTCAGAAGTCACAGGTTAAGCTTGGCTTTTCACTTCCTTATCTGAGAAAATTTCATTTGTGAATATCAAAGAATATTTAAACTATTCCAAGTATTTCAAGAGAGCTCTTGGTCCATAGTCCCTATCTCAACAGTTTACAGTTGCTGCCACCTAAAGGCCCAATCTCAAGAGGAAAGGCTGGGGCTGGCACAGGCTAAGAAAGCAGCTCCACAAAGATTTTTCTTACTTTAAAAAAAAAAAAAAAAAAAAAATGTGGCTGGTCACCACAGACTTCCTCTGAAGGGAGGGCTGAAATGATAAATAACATTGGTTTTATCGGTGATGTCTCTTTAAACCACCTACTTGTGGCAGAAACATGAAAACACCAGCCTTCCTGCTCACAAAGTAAGCAAGCGGAAAAGCAGGACCGCGGTTGGCGACATCTTCAGGCTCAGGTAACTGTGATTGCCCTGGCTTTGCAGCTATCTGTCTGAGATTCTTTGCAAACGCAAAGAGTGGGTGTGAGGAGCTCTCATCCCCAAATGGTTACTCCGTGAATTAGTGCATCTGAAGGAATCCATTTATAATGCATACGGACTGCAAACATCATGTTGCACAGAATTCACACTCATTTTTTTTTTTTTGTCTAACAGGTTTTTTTTTTTAAAGAATAAAAATACTTTCTTAGAAAGTTAGAAAATTATAAATAATGATTTTTTTTTTAGGAGTGGCTTTCATGTGTCTAACGCAAAGAGATTGCTCAAACATTAGTCCTTGCCCTGCTTCGGCAAAGACTGAGCCATCTTTGGAAGGTAATTTCTTCAATTTTTTTCCCTCTCGCAATAGTAATCTCGTCTTGGCGTATATTAAAAGTGCACTGGTAACTTGACAAAATATTTTCAATAAATATTGACGTGTAAGAGCATATATTAGATATAGTTAGCTGTATTTTGGCAAAATATATTGCTTCAAAGGATAAATTTGAAAAGACCCTGACTAGTCAGGAGTGCTAAGGTGCTCCCCTGGTGCAGTATTAGGTTGTTCTACTAGGCTTCATGGTTTTCTCTGCCGTTCAGGCTACACTTCCCATATGGTGGGATCTTGTTGATCACAGCTGGTGAATCCTGGGAGGAGACCTAAGGCAGAACGGCTGGAGCTAAAAGACTGCATGCAATGGTGCGGATGGCCACTTCAGTGAGACCGCTCGTTTTCATGGGTCTATTTACAGGGACTATGGGGTGAGTTTACATTGTTGACAGGGCCACTGTACTGGGGATGCTTCGTTTGCGTAATGAGGAATTCCTGCTGCTACAAGACTTGATCTTATAAGGGGAAAAGAAGGTTTAGCCTGGCTACATAACCTCCTCCAGTGGGGCGGAGTCACTACAGTGGGGCAGGGCTACAAGCAGATATGAAGGCCCAGGACAGGGGAAGCGATCTTCAGTTTATCTCCTCTTGCTTGGAAGCTGATATGATGATGCGCAAGAGCGCAACATTTCTTTGAGACTATGAGAGACAAACACGTGAAAGAGACATACGTACCTACGTATCCACATTCTTTCTACGGGAGACAAATAAAGCTTTTGCTTAGTAAGCTGCTATATCGGGCTTCCTAGGTAAGGCACCAATGACTCTCCAAAGGAACGATTACCCCCCACCCCACCCCACCTCATCCCAAGTAACCAGTGACCTCCAGTTAGCCTGTCATTCTATATATACCTTAACAACTCCTGAGACTGGATGCACCTGAGCAAGAAATCCACACAAATAGGAGTGGAACACTGGAGGGAAGGAGTGGCTGCAATCAGGAGAGTGTTTAAAGCACAGTTTCTCAACCTGTGGGTCATAACCCCTTTGGGGTCAAGTGACCCTTTTACAGGAGTCATTTAAAACCATCAGGAAAACAGATATTTATCTTACAATTTATACAGTAGCAAAATTAGAGTTGGGAGGCAGCGATAGAAATAATTTCATCGGGTTCACTACAACACTAGAACTATATTAAAAGAACTGTATCCCAGGATTTGGAAGGCTGAGAACCACTGAACTGAAGGTTCCCCCTAACCCCGCTATGGGGAAACAAGCCCACTGTGTTGAGGTTCTCTTAAATGGTCACAGCTACTCTGATTAAGGCATTGATGTCTGTTGTGAACTAGTGACAGCATTCCACAACACCATTCCTCACAGCCAAACATACAACAGAAACAATGTCCTTAAACAGGTTTATAAGATTCCATTCACAACATAAGAACAGTTTGCTATAAAAACGGAATAAGAAAACTTGAAAGAATGTCTTTGATTTCAATATGACTAGGAGATTATGAAATACAATAATAGGAGCTGAGAGGGTGAAACCAGTATCTCTCACAGTAAAACGAAAGGAAGAATGATAAAATATAAATAAAATATTAAATATAAGAGGAAAGTTTGGATAACTGGCAGACAAGGCTTAAAGCAGACAGTCTTCTCTAATATCTCCAGAGAGAAAACAGTAACTGCAAGGGAATCTAGTCAGTACAACTGAAAGAACTTGTTTTTTCCTCTATGGACTGAAGGAAAGCATACATGTCAACTAAAACCTGTTACAGAGTATCAAACCAACAGGAAGGGAAAACAAAACCTATGTCTTGATACATTCTATACAAGCTTCAGAAAGCTGAGACAACGAATGGGATCATTACATTTCCAGAAAGAAAATTGAGGGTTGTACTAACAAAAACGTTTTAATAAAAGACGCTATTAGGAAATTTAGTAATGTACTGAGTGAAGTTCTGTAGTTAAGAGATTTCCAATGTAAAATTGTGCATTCAGTCCACCTGACACTGGAGAAGTATCATAATGATTAAAATAGAAGTCTGACTCCATTTTTGATGTTCATCACTGATGGTTTTCCAACTGCACTCCTCTCTCTTCCTTTCTGCTTTACATCTTGGCAAACTGGCGAGGACCAGGAACCACTCCTGAGGTCCTAGTGTGAACCTTTACACTGAGCTTATCCCATGGTCATGATAAAAGTAAAAGCTACTTGTTCCTTTCTTCATGGAAGCCGTTTCTCACTGGCATTGAGTGGTGTTTCTCTTAACCCCAGAAATCCTTTTCTTTGTATAAATAATAAGCATCTATATCATCCTGGGGGGATTTATGGAACCAACAGTCCTGACACGCAATCTGCCATTGAATGGAGAACTGGTCCTGCCAACTTGATGCTCACTGCAAGGCAACCACAAAACAAAGCTAGAGAGATGTATTTCCTAATAGATAAGCTTCAGAAAACCAACTTTTCATTCAACTTTTCTGGGAAAAAAAAAAAAACATTTTAAAGTTGTGCTCTAGGAACATATTCCCAAGAGGCACCCATCTGAAATTGGAGATGTGACTCAAGACATAAAGGACTTAATCCAAACAAACAAACAAACAAATAAGATGAAGAAAATAAAACCCAAAATTCCTATGGCGGGTCCAGCTACTGAGTCAATCAGATTAGAATAAAAGCCACAAGTCTAAGAAGTCATGGTTTATGAAATAAGGCAAATGGCAAATGGCAGATTAAAAAGTTGAAACTTCTTAGTAAGAAAATATGTCAATGGCAATACAAAGAGACACTGACAGTTATTTAAGAAAAATGCTCAAGAGGTCCCTGCCATATATGTAGCAGACAGACTTGTCTTGTCTGGCCACAGTGGGAGAGGATGTGCCTACTATAGAGATTTGATGCACCAGGAAAGAGATGCCAGAATGGGGGCAGCATCCTCTCAGCAGCGAAGGGGAGGAGGTGAAGAACACAGGGAGGGGGGACCAGGAAAGGGGGCAACATTTGGGATGTAAATAAGTAAAATAATTAATTTTTAAAAAGAAAGAAAAGTGAAAATGTTCAATAAAAATTTATAATAATATGAACACGAAGTAAATTAGGAAGAGAAATGATTTTGAGCAGTCAGTAGCATGAAATACAAAACTTTTGTTTGTGATTCAGAATTGTTTCAGCTTTAGTACCCCGGGTTTTGAAGGTGTGGATTCAGGCAGACTAAGTGGGGAAAGGGTGTATTTTTAAAATTACATCTGAACTGAGTATGCATGTAGGGAAAGCTGAGGGCCTGTGCACCTCATGCGGGCAGGAGCAGGGATCTCTGAATCTTGTTGGGCGGTTGGTGGTTCCCACTGCTCCCAGACTGGAGCGCAGGAACCTTGACTGAGTTCCTTCTGCTCAACACTGGGCAGGCGCTGGGCCATGAGAGGTCAAGAGGCACCCTGGGCGGGGAGTGAACTCAGCCTAATTCCGAGGGGGCACAGGGCTCTCGAGTGGGGACCCCCAGGCCTGGAGGCGGCCAGGGGCCGATTGGTCTCAATTCTGGGCCTCCGGGAGCTCTGGGGCTCTGGTAGGCTGCAGCAGAACAGAGATGAGGACCGGCATGGGCTCCCAGCCGGCCACCGGAAGTGCTTGCTTGTTCTACTCTCTTGGCTTGAATGGCACTTCTTGTGGCTGGAACACAGAAAAGTCCTCCACGACAGGCCCCAGTAACAGAAAGTCCATGGCAGATGGATGATAGGTAGTCTGGATATACAACCCCCCACTTAGGCCAGGGCGAGCCTGACTTAAATAGGGAGGGAGGGAAGGAAAGAGAGAGGGAGGGAGAGAAGGAAAGAGAGAGGGAGGGAGAGAAGGAAAGAGAGAGGGAGGGAG
>JANHMN010000001.1:244625753-244649084 GCA_030674055.1 Rhabdomys pumilio | reverse complement strand
GGGAGGGAGGACTGGGAAAGAATTCTTAATTAGCTCTGGCCTTTAGGTAACTTATTAATATGGAAATCTCTCAAGGCCTGAGGCCTGTAGTCATGCCCTCTACCAGTGGAGGGTGATAGACTGCAAGGCACAAATCAAATGGAGGTCTTAGACCATGTGTCAGGACCCTGGGTTCTGGGGGTGTGGCTGAACACCTGCCTTGCCCCGTTGGGGTCGGGGGTTCAAGGCCTATGCCACACCAAAAACCAAGACACCCTTTCACTGCCCCACATATGCACAGACATTTTCACCGTTCCCTCAACAACACAACTATTTATGTACCATTTACAATATAATATATAGCTAATTATACATTATATACAGTACATTATGTACTATGTACTATAGTGTGATAGTATGAAGAATCTAATGATAATTAAGGGTTACAGGGATAGGTATGTATATAAATACTCCCCATAGTGTGTCAAGAACTTGAAGATTCACAGATTATGGTATTCAAAGTCTTCTGGAATCAATCCTCCCCAGGGATCAAGTGATGACTGTCTTTATTTCTGTGCATCTTCATGCTGGCATGTTATTCCGACAGTAGATATTAAAAGATATGATGGATATTTGAAGAGATAAAATAGATTTAAGTACATTATTAAAAGTCAAGTTAAAGAATTGAACTAAAAATTAACTAATCAATTACATTTTGGGAGTAAGGGAGAAAAAAGTGAATGGAAAGATATATACTAAATTCAGCATCTTTTAGATCTTTGAAATTTTAAAGTTACTTATGATTGGAGTTGGAGAGACAGCTCAGTGGTTAAGAATACTGGCTGGTCTTCCAGAGGACCTAAGTTCAACTCCCAGTATCTACTTAGTAGCTCACAACTGTAACTCCAGGTCCAGGAGATCTTGACATCCTTACACAGACAGACACACAAACAAGCAAAACATCAATGCACATAAAATAAAAAATTAAAAATTATTTAAAAATTACCTACAATCATAAGTCAAAAGAATAGGTCATGTTTTGGTGGTGGTGGTAGAGGGTTTGAGTTCAAATAATCTTCACTAGAAAAAACAATAGCAGGAAAAAGTAAGAGGTAGTTTTTAACCACTTTAGTTATTTCTAGTGAGACAATTCAGAAAAAAATATTTGTAAGAAGAAACCTTTTATTTTATCCTAGAATGTTTGCAGATTTACATTATGTTCTGATACTTGCATGCATTTAGTTTGAGAACATTGATATTCTGGCCCTGTAACACACACGGTATTTTCATATTACATAATTCTTCTGCATCTTAAATCATCTCACCTCTAAAAGAGGGACTAAAATCGGAAGACATCATGTAGAATTGGTTCACCCTGCCATTCCTTGGTAGTCATTGTTGGACTTTGCTGATGCTGGTCTCCGCTGACAACACTGTTGTAGTGACTTGCCTTCTTTGCTGATCATTGTTCATCATGACTTCATAGAGAAATGCAACAAAGAACCTCTGGTGGCTTCTAGCCAATTCAGTGAACTCCAACCGATTAGCAGAGCCTAGTGGTTTCTTCTGGATCAAACCTCTGTTGCTGATTCTTGAATGGTGTTTGCCAGTAGATCGAGCTACTGCTGCTGATTTGTGTAACTGAACTGCTGATATCTTAACAACACAGATTGAATTCTCCCCAAATAATTATTTCTAAACAGGTCCACATCCTCTTTCACCCTATTAACCTTTCCTTTCCACCCTCTCTGGTAAATGATGGGCTAGAAGGGTAGTTAAAGCATTTAAATACACCAATTAAAGTAGGATTAGAAAAATATAAGCCTACACTTTGGCAAACCAGAATACAGAAAGGAAGCAATTATCATAGCATCTCTTGTCTTTCAGTGCTAAACTAATTCTTGGAAAAGATCAAATCAAATCAATTTGGGCAACTGTTAAAATCAATATAAAGAAATGTGTTCTGTTTCAGATTCTCCTTTTCTAGATGGTGTGTTTTCAGCCAATGATGACATCCAGATGGTTGAAAATAGAAAGATGAAGACTGCTGACTAACAATATTAGATAAAATAGATTTATACATTTAAATTAATTTATGTCTCTTCAATGTCTGACAAATAAATGTCATTACCACAAACTCTTTGTCAAGAATACACCACTATTTCTAAAAGATGGATGCCTTTGATCTATAGGGAACAGTTGATGGATCCAGGATAAAGAGACAATATCCAGAGTGTCTAACTGTTCAAATAAAATCACTTTATGATTTCTCTGTACTTAATCATTTTTATCAGCTGGATTATGTTGGTGACTACACTTAAAATAATATTGGCATTAAAAATACATGTTTAAAATATGAAAAACCAACACGACTGTAAAAATAATATTTATCCAACATTTTGTGGCACTGGCAAAATAGATGATTTTGTATTGGATTGCGTTCAAAGTTCAGAAGTATTTCAACATTCGTCATTTGTTTTGACTCCTAGCTGACAACCCATTTCTAAAGAAAATTTCTTACCTGTTTAGAATATTGAACATGATTATGTATTACCTTAGACACTGCTCAGAGTCTCTGAGTTTGTTTGGTACCTGTGCAATCTCAGTATGTCACTGAATAACGTTGAAAGTGTGATGGATAGATGTCCAAATGAGACATAGTCAGCGACTGTAAACCACACACAAACCTGAACTGGACCCCAATGTTGCTCACTATACTTGCTTTAAAGAAATTTATAGAGAAAAATAAAGAGAAACTGAATTTTAATATTGATGAGTAATAACTGTAAGTTACAAAGAGATCAAAGAACACATTATTTATATTTTTAACACGTAATTTATATCCTAGAATTCATCTATGAACTATAATGAAAACTGGAAATATATACTGAAATATATTATATACTGGAAGATCATAGCATTTTTTGTTTCTTAATTTTGAAAAATCTTATCTACTATAAATTCAGTGTTAAATCTCATTTTAGGAGTAAGTAGATTCTATTTCTTTGAAGACAAAGTATTAAATTTTGTTCAAAGATTTTCTTTCTATCTGTCTCTCTGTCTCTCTTTTTCCTCCTCTCTCCTCTCTCTCTCCCTGCCTCTTTCTCTTTGTCTATCTCTTTGTCTGTCTATCTCTCTGCCTCTTCTCTCTCTGTGTGTCTCGGTCTCTCTCTCTCAAGAAACCTTGGATTTCATGAATTAAGAATCACAAGATTTTAAAGGATAGAGGAGCTAGGAAATAAGAGAAATATTTTCTGATGGCTGAAAGATGCCACACAGAAAGACTATTCTGGTAAATACATTCTTTCCTGAACTTGGGAGCAGGCAGACAAAAGTAATACCTTGAAGGATTTTGTCCTAGTAAAAATGTTAAGTTGCTCCAGGCCAAACTAGATTAAGAAAGAGAGGTGACCCATGTCAAGAAAGAGTCCACCAGGAGCTTGGTAGAGATGCCCATGGGAAAGAGTCTGCACCTGGTGATCCTTCAAGCAGCCATGACCAATAATGTCCAGTCCTGACACCTGGGGTCAGAGCACCTCTTTGATTCTAACTCTTTAGTCACACCATAGGAGAGTTTCTATGTGGGTTACATGTTGAAATGATAATATTTTGCATGTTCTGTGCTAAAGGAAATGTTATTAAAGTAAGTTTTAACTGTTCCTTGTTTCTTTTTAAAAGGTGATTAAGTTCTGCTGTGAAGAAATCAGGCCAGCTTGGGCTACTAGTATCAGAGCAAGGATAAGGGCAACAGCAACTTTTAAGTGAGCTTACAGTGACCCAAAGTGACTTTCAGAACTGGGAACTCACAGATAGCTACATATAGATGCAAAGATAACCAGGTAGGCTCTGCAATTTGGAAAAATCCCTACATATTCCTAGGAAATTTGACTGAGAGAACCTGGAAAGGTGACACTTTCGGTGGTTAAGCAAATTGGAGAAGTCCTACAATTGTACCTTGAGTATTAAGGTATGAATGGCCTTATCTGTAATCAGTGCATACTGGTGCACCTTCTTAGAAACCAAGTTTATTTGCTGGGTACTTCTTGTCCAAGAATTGAAGTTGCCTGCATCTTTAATAATGACCTGCTTTTTTTTTTTTTTTTGAAAAAAAAATTAACACAAACATAATTCTATCTCTAATAACATACTTCTATCTCTAATATCTCTTAACATCAATGGATTCAGTTCTACAATAAAAAGACTAACAGACAGGATACTTAAACAGGACCTAGAATTTTGCTACATACAGGAAATGCACCTTTATGACAAAGACAGACACTACCGTAGAGTAAAGGACTGGAAAACAATTTTCCAAGCAAATGGTCCCAAGAAACTATCTGGAGTAGCCAGCTAATATAGAATAAAATTGACTTTCAACCAAAAGTTGTCAAAAAAGACAAGGAAAGACACTTCATACTCATCAAAGGTACCAAGATGAACTCTCAATTCTGAACATCTATGCTCCAAATGTTAGAGCACTCATATCCATAAAAGAAATTTTACTAAAGCTCAAAGCACACATTGCACCTCACACAATAATAGTGGGAGACTTCAAGACTGCACTCTCAGCAATGGATAGATCATGGAAACAAAAACTAAACAGAGACACAGTGAAACTAAGAGAAGTTATGAACCAAATGGGTTTAGCAGATATTTATAGAACATTTCATCCCAAAACAAAAGAATATACCTTTTTCTCAGCACCTCATGATTCCTTCTCTAAAACTGACCATATAACTGGTCACAAAACAGGCCTCAATAGATACAAGAAGATTGAAATAATCCCATGCATCCTATCGGACCACCACAGACTAAGGCTGGTCTTCAATAACAGCAAAAACAATGGAAAGCCCACATACGCATGGAAACTGAAGAGAATTCTACTCAATGATAACTTGACCAAGGAAGAAATAAAAAATAAATTAAAGACTTTTTAGAATTTAATGAAAATGAAGGCACAACATACCCAATCTTATGAAACACAATGAAAGCAATGCTAAAGAGGAAAACTCATAGCTCTAAGTGCCTCCAAAAAGAAACTGGAAAGAGCATACATTAGCAGCTTAATGGCACACCAGAGAGCTCTAGAACAAAAAGAAGAAAATACACCAAAGAGGAGTAGACAGCAGAAAATATTCAAACTCAGGGCTGAAATCAACCAAATAGAAACAAAAAGAACTATACAAAGAATCAACAAAACCAGAAACTGGTTCTTTGAGAAAATCAACAAGATAAATCTTTAGCCAGACTAACCAGAGGGCACAGAGAAAGTATCCAAATTAACAAATCAGAAATGAAAAGGGAGATATAACAACAGAAACTGAGGAAATTCAAAAAATCACCAGATCCTACTACAAAAGCCTATGCTAAACAAAACTGGAAAATCTGGATGAAATGGACAATTTTCTAGACAGATACCAAATACCAAAGTTAAGTCAGGATCAGATAAACCATCTAAACAGTCTCATAACCCCTAAAGAAATCAAAACAGCCATTAAAAGCCTCCAAAACAAAACAGAACAGAACAACAACAACAACGACAACAGCCCAGGAGCAGATGGTTTTAGTGCAGAATTCTATCAGACCTTCAGAAAACACCTAATACCAATACTCTTCAAACTATTCCACAAAATAGAAACAGAAGGAACACTACCCAATTTGTTTTATAAAACCACAGTTACATTGATACCAAAACCACACAAAGATCCAAGAAAGAAAGAGAACTTCAGACCAATTTCCCTTATGAATATCGATGCAAATATACTCAATAAAATTCTCACAAACTGAATCCAAGAACACAGCAAAGCAATAATTTACCATGATAAAGTAGGCTTCATCCCAGGGATGAAGGAATGATTCAATATATGGAAATTTATAAATGTAATTTACTATATAAACAAATTCAAAAAAAAATACCCACACAATCATTTCATTAGATGCTGAAAAGCATTTGACAAAATTCAACATCCCGTCATGCTAAAAATCTTGGAAAGATCAAAAATATAAGGCCCATGCCTAAACATAGTAAAAGCAATATACAGCAAGCCAGTAGCCAGCATCAAATTAAATGGATAGAAACTTGAAGCAATCCCACTAAAATCAGGTACTGGACAAGGCTACCCACCCTCTCCCTACCTATTTAATATAGTACTTGAAGTTCTAGCCAGAGCAATAAGACAACAAAAGGAGGTCAAAAGGATACAAATTAGAAAGAAAGAAGTCAAAATATCACTCACTATTTGTAGATGATATGATAGTATACTTAAGTGACCCCGAAAATTCCATCAGTGAATTTCTACAGCTGATAAACAACTTCAGCAAAGTGGCTGGATATAAAATTAACTCAAACAAATCAGTAGCCTTCCTCTACTCAAAGGATAAACAGGCTGAGGAAAAAAATTAGGGAAATGACACCTTTTACAATAGTCACAAATAATATAAAATATCTTGGTGTGGCTCTAATCAAACAAGTGAAAGATCTATATGACAAGAACTTGAAGTGTCTGAAGAAAAATATTGAAGAAGACCTCAGAAGATAGAAAGGTCTTCCATGTTCATGGATTGGCAGGATTAATATAGTAAAAATGGCCATCTTGCCAAAAGCTAGCTACAGATTCAATGCAATTCCCATCAAAATTCCAGCTCAATTCTTTATAGAGATAGAAAGAGCAATTGTCAAATGTATTTAAAATCACAAAAAACCCAGGATAGCAAAAACTATTTTCAACAATAAAAGAACTTCTAGGGGAATCACCATCCCTGACCTCAAGCTGTACTACAGAGCAATAGTGATTAAAAACTACATGGTATTGGTACACAGACAGGCAGGAAAATCAATGGAATAGAACTGAAGATCCAGAAATGAACCCACACACCTATGGTCTCTTGATCTTTGACAAAAGAACGAACATCATCCAGTAGAAAAAAAGCATTTTCAACAAATTATGCTGGTTCAACTGGAGGTCAGCATGTAGAAGAATGCAAATGGATCCATTCTTATCTCCTTGTACAAAGCTCAAGTCCTAGAGGATAAAGGACCTTCATGTAAAACAGATATACTGAATCTAATAGAAGGGAAAGTAGGGAAAACCCTCAAACACAAGGGCACAGGGGAAAAATTCCTGAACAGAATATCAAAGGCTTATTCTCTAAGATCAAGAATTAACAAATAGGACCTCATAAAATTGTGAAGCTTCTGTAAGGCAAAAGACACTGTCAATAGGACAAAACATCAACCAACAGATTGGGAAAAGATTTTACCAATCCTACATCCAATAGAGGGCTAATATCTAATATATACAAAGAACTCAAGAAGTTAGACTCCAGACAACCAAATAATCCTATTTTTAAAAGGAGGAACAGAACTGAACAGAAAATTCTCAACTGAGGAAATTTGAATGACTGAGAAGCACCTAAAGAAATGTTCAACATCTTTAGGTATCAGGGAAATGAAAATCAAAACAACCCTGAGATTCCACCTCACACCAGTCAGAATGACTAAGTTAAAAAATTCAGGTTACAGGAGATGCTGGAGAGGATGTGAAGAAAGAGGAACACTTCTCCCTGCTGGTGGGATCGTAAGCTGGTACAACCACTCTGAAAATCAGTCTAGCGGTTTCTCAGAAAAATTGGACATAGTATTACTTGAGGACCCAGCTATACCACTCCTGGGCATATACCCAGAAGATGCTACAACATGTAATAAGGAGACATGCCCCATTATGTTCATAGCAGCCTTATTTATAATAGCCAGAAGCTGGAGACAAACCAGATGTCCCTCAACAGAGGAATGGATACAGAAAATATGGTACATTTATACAATAGAATACTACTTAGCTATTAAAAACAATGACTTCATGAAATTCACAGGCATATGGATGGAACTTGAAAATATTATCCTGAGTGAGGTAACCCAGTCACAAGAACACACATGGTATGCAATCACTGATAATTGATATTAGTCTAAAACCTCAGAATAACCAAGATACAATTCACAGACCATATGAAGCTCAAGATGGAAGACCAAAGTGTGGGTGCTTCAGTCCTTCTTAGAAGGGGGAACAAAAATACTCATGGGAGAAAATACAAAGACAAAGTTTGGAGCAGAGACTGAAGGAAAGGCCATCCAGAGACTGCCCCACCTGGGGATCCATCCCATATACAGAAGCCAAACCCAGACACTATGGCAGATGCTTGCAGACAACCATTGGACTGAACATGGTGTCCCCAATGGAGGAGTTAGAGAAGGGACTGAAGGAGCTGAGGGGGTTTGTAGCCACGTGGGGAGCAACAGTATCAACCAGGCAGACCCCCCGAAGCTCCCGGGGAATGGACCACCAACCAAAGAGTACACATGGAAGGACCCTTGGCTCAGGCTACATATGTGGCAGAGGATGGCCTTGTTGGACATCAGTGGGAAAAGAGGCCCGTGGTCCTGTGGGGGTTCAATGCTCCAGTGTAGAGGAATGCCAGGGTAGGAAGGTGGGAGTGGGTGTGTGGTGTGTGGGTGGAAGAACATCCTCTTAGAGGCAGGAGGAGGGGATGGAATAGGGGGGTTCCAGGAGAGAGACCTGAAAGGGGATAACTTTTGAAATGTAAATAAAGAAAGCATCCAATAAAAAAAAAAAAAAAATGAGGCTTTCCTAGATGGCAGCAGCTGTGCTCAGTGGTCTCTGGGAACCTCCACAATTTCTGAAAAAAAGATTTATTTACTTTATGTGTATGAGTACACTGTTGCTGCCTTCAGATACACTGTAAGGGGGCATATGATTCCATTACAGATGGTTGTGAGCCACCATGTGGTTGCTGGGAATTGAACTCAGGACTTCTGGAAGAAGGGTCAGTGCTCTTAACTGCTGAGCCAACTCTCCAGCCCCTAAAAAAAATAAAAAAATAAAAAAATAAAAAATAAATTTAAAAAATCTTTTTTTAATACTCTAGATTTTATCCCCCTCCCAGCTTGCTTTTTTAATTTAAGAATTATTATTAATTAGTGTGTGTGTGTGTGTGTGTGTGTCCATATTACTGCAGCACCAATGTAGAGATCAAAAGTAGCCAACTCCCTCCTTCCGCCTTCACTTAAGGTGCCAGGGGTTGAATCTGGTTGCCCTGTGTCTGTAACAAACTCAGTGAACATGTCCCTGGCCGCTAGGGGTGACTTTCTTAAAATGTCCTGTATACTTACTAGATTTTCTTTAACCTCCATGCGTTATTTTTAATGGTCCACCAAATAGAATCACATTGAACACTAAGTAAAAGATTTCCTTTTACGTTTTTTTTCCAAAAATCTCCTCATCTTGTGCTGATTTTCAAGATTTTATTCTTGTCATTTTAGTCTATGACACCAAACAGTAACTCACCCCAATTGTCATATTCTGCTTATGTGGTCTGATAAAAATTAATGTAGTCAGACTGATTATGCTTCAGGTAATTGACTCTCAGTGTTCCAGGCTCTACCCCAAATACCCCCAAAATTTAAAACAACAGAATATTGGTTGATAGCTAAGACTTCCTCTGTCAGCAGTGGCTAGTAACTGTATCTAATAGCTGGTCTATGGTGATAAGTGCACGTAAGTTACAGTCTAGATTTTGAAGATTCTAAGAAACCGTAAAACATTTCATTAGTAATTTTATGTGGATTGTGTGTTGAGATAATAATGTTTTATATATTCTGAATTAAATGAAGCATTATCAAACCAATTTCAGCTGTTCTTACTTTTTAAATTGTGACTAAAAGAAAAGTTTTAAATTTTCTATATGGCTCCTATTATATTTTTTATTAAAACACACTGTTCTGAATTACAATATTATTCCCTACTAAAACGTAATGCATCTGCTCTGGGTGTAAGGGGCCCTGCTTTGGGTTTCCAGTCCAACCTGCCAAATGGTGACATGTTTCCCAGTCACTTCCCTTTGTCACTTCATCACCTTTTCTCAGCTCTTCAGATTACTCTGATTAAAAAAGATAGCATTCCTTTGACACTTTCACAACCATTTCCAGTCATGGTCTCTACCTATTTTCTCCCTGAATTCATTATTTCTTTATTGTTATCTCTCATCTTAGCACTGGAACTTGACCTTAAACTGCACGCGTTCACTGGAAATGACTGTGTGGCAAGCAGACTCCCGTTGTTTCTGTAATGGACAGGCTGAAACACTGAGATGTCTTGGTCATCTCCTTCATGTCTATCCTTAGGTGGTGCTGTCTTGGGCTATGGGGTTCTTCTTATATTCTGACTAGCCTACATTGGACTTCTTAATCCCTGAGTTATACTCACATTCTCTTATCCTTTATTTAAGGAATTTGGAAAATAATTTTATTAATATCTTCTTTTTTTAACACTATTGTCTTTATCCATTTTCCATCTGACTTCATAGGTTGGCCCCAGGACTCAACAGTCCAGTTAGGTATGTACCCTCTTCAAAAACCTTCTGCATCTGGAATATTCTACTCTAGGTGATACACTGCCTCTCTCCTAACTCCTCAGTCTCACACAAATGCATCCAGCATAGCAGCAGTTTGCGTATGAGATCTGCCCCACAGATGCAGCTATTGAATAGTTGGTCTGCAACTGGTGACACAAACTTAGGAGGTGATGAAAGTTTTGGAAAGTGAGTCCTAGTTAGAAGAAATGAATTATTGGGTTGAGACATTGAAGGTTACCCTTGGTCCCTTTCCTTCCCTTTTTGCCTCCAGTATCACATCAGTCATGAAGTGAAGAACCTTCTCCTCCACAAGCTTCTACTGTCATGATGTCTGTCTGCAATCCTGGAGCTAATCAACCATTAGCTAATGTGGTGGTTTGAATAAAGTGTCCCTGGTAGTCTCAAGGGTATACGACTTGTTTCCCAATGGATTTCTGTATTTGTCTTCTAATAAGAGTCCATGGATAGTATCCTTGAGCTTCTAAAGACTATATGAAAATATTAGCATTAAATATATTTTCCCCTGGGAAATAATAGTATGTTTTTAACAGTTTTTCTTTTAATCCAATGTCCCCACTGCAACCTCAAATCCAGGATTAGTCTCACATTTCAAATAAAAGAGTCTGCTTTATTTTCTCCTCCTTTGCAAAGCTCATTAGTAACCTGACTTTGCCTTCTATAGGATAAAAATTAAGGTGTTTGGTCATCAGCCTTAGAACCCTATAGATGCATTTCACAGTCACATTTTGAATTTGTCTTAGAAGGCCATTGATTTAATCCTAGGTCCTCAGCATAATCTTTTTTTTTTTTTTTCTTAAATTCCCTCAGCATAATCTTTAACGCAACTTTAAAAATAATTATTGTCTTAAGATCTTATTGCTGTGAAGGGCACCATGACCATAGCAAGAAAAAACATTTAGTTAGTGCTGGCTTACAGGTTCAGAAGTATAGTCCATTTTTGTAGTGGTGGGAAACATGGCAGCACACAGGTAGACTTGGTCCTGGAAAAGGAACTAACAGTTCTGCATCCGGATCAGCAGGCAGCAAGGAGAGAGTGACCTGGCCCTTGCTTGAACTTCTGAAACAGCAAAGTCACAGTGACACGCTTCCTCCAACAAAGCCACACCTACTCCAACAAGGCCACACCTACTCCAACAAGGCCACACCTACTCCAACAAGGCCACACCCACAACACTGTCATTCTGTGAGTCTATCGGGTCCGTTTTCATTCAAACCACCACAGAGACCTTCATGAACACTACTAATTTCCCTTTGGACCCCAATATTTCTTCTTTATTGATTGGAACCTACAATGGTTGTTAAGTGTTGACTTGAGAATACAGAACTCCAGCAAGAACTTCTAGAATAGTCTTTGAAATTTACAAATGCTTACAAGACTCATTGTCCACTTTCTTCTATGTAGTAACTCAAATTTGGGAGAACAGTATTACGACTTTTATCTGTGAAAATCGTGCATGTTTAGATAGCTGTAATGAACTGTAATGCAGAGATTCAACATACAGATCTTTGGACTCCCAGCACTTTGCTCTTTACCTATGCATAACCCAGCAAACACAGAGCCAGGGGTCCTTCCCATAAAAACAGTTTGTGACCCTCTGGTCCATGCAAGCATCAGGAGCTGATGAGAACCTGACTCACTTCCAAGAAAGCTTTTAAAGAGGCCTCCTCTAAGGAGTTCTCTCTTCCTGACACTTAGATAAACAGCTCTCCCCACTTCCACCATCCCTGTGACTAACTAGTGGACTCTAAATGGAGAGCTAAATCACAAAAAATACACAGAAGTAAACGTTAAAGAGAAAGGGTGAATAAGCCCTCTATGTATGAATTCCCAGCTGTAGACTTCTCTCTCCACAATCATGGCAACCCTAAAATTTAATGAGTTTACGGCCTCAGAACTCCATTTGGCTCCCAATAGCAGACCATGGATGGCATCTATGAACTTCTTGGACCATATGGGATTGAGAGAGAAAGAAAGAGAGAGAGAGAGAGAGAGAGAGAGAGAGAGAGAGAGAGAGGAGGAAGAGGAGGAGGAGGAGGAGGAAGAAGAAGAAGAAGAAGAAGAAGAAGAAGAAGAAGAAGAAGAAGAAGAAGAAGAAGAAGAAGAAGAAGAGGAGGAGGAGGAAGAGGAGGAGGAGGAGGAGGAGGAGGAGGAGGAGGAGGAAGGAGAGGGGAGAGAGAAGAGGATAAATCAACTAATTCTTCTCTAACCCTATAAAACAGCAGGATCATTCCTACTCCATCTTTGGTTCCGCAGGTAACTGGCCAATGAAGTTGCCCAACAACAGACCCACTCTTTAATATTCCCTTGTTACGTGTTTATCTAACTTCCAGCTTTGTTGTTACACACAGCATTCCATATCTTTATCAACGCAGGCCAATCATTCAGGGCTCTCTGCCTCTTCTCAGTCATGCCTCTGCTCAATGCTCTTTCCTGGGCTCTGAGAGAACCAGTTTTTTGCTTGGATGGCTTCTTAGGCGGCCTCAAGAAGAGACAAAAGTGCTTGATTATGATTTAAGCTAGGATTGGCAAAAGGGATCTGAAACAAGGAGTTAACTTATGACTGAAAATATTTATTTTGAAGACTGTGAAGTGGATGCTCAAATACCGATTTACAATCTCTGCTGCACAGATGTTGGAGTGTATTATTTACTGGGTAAACATCAGCTCCTCGCTAGTAAAAATGGAGAAAATATTTGTTTCTCTTGTTGCTTCAAAATTATACATGGGAGATGAATCTACCGTGTATTAGATACTGAACATTTTAATAATGAACACTTACCTACAAGTGCACTTTCCAAATCTTAGTTTCTTCCTTTCATGCTCTGTATGCTACTTCATAGCTGTTTTTCAGTTCATGTCCCTTCTCACTGACAGGTTTTTAAACTTCTTTAAGGAAAGCTTTGT
Organism: Rhabdomys pumilio; assembly: GCA_030674055.1. NCBI lineage: Eukaryota > Metazoa > Chordata > Mammalia > Rodentia > Muridae > Rhabdomys > Rhabdomys pumilio. The sequence continues at coordinate 244,635,754 of JANHMN010000001.1, read as the reverse complement.
ATTTTACATATCTCTGCATTTTCCTTAATGTTGGACAATAATTTGCATAAAGCAAATGACCCACAGTGTCTATTAAAATATAAAAGGAAACCACACGTCATGCCCTCAATGTAGGGCTAGCATGAATATTCAGCTAGATGCCCACCTTTCACAAAGTAGATGCTTCTGATCCTTCTGTGACAGACGTGTAACCTGAGCCACAGCAATAAACTCATGATATTTCAGCATCATGAAACACAACTGTTGAGCCCTCGTTGGGACCAATATTTTGGGTGGAACACAGCCAGAAGGTATTGGCTATATTCAATCTTTTTCTTGTCAGTTCCTACCCAACCAAGGAACGGGTAACAACAGGAAAGCGGTTTGTAGAGTAGAAAACCACGAGTCAGGAGAGGAAGCCTTTAAAACATGCTAAATTACTTTATTCAGTACTTAGCTGGGAGAAAGAAAACAACTACTTTTGAACATACATCTTCCAAGGAAGATATTTTGAATTAGAATCACTTCCTTTGCAACAAAATATGGCTAAGAACTTTATTGCAGAAGAGACCATACCATCTGTTTTTAATGATGGTCAGCAGGAAGATAATATTTCTAAAATGTATATCAAGCAGGTTGTCTACGGCCTAAATGAAAGCAACAGATTTTAATATAAAGTTTTATCAGCGTGGGCATTTATAAACATGAAAGTGCCTTTTACTAGAAGAGTAATTGAGGAAGTTATATTTTATCCAAGCAGAAAGAATATGTGTACCTTCTTTTCAATTTAGTTGTCAATGAAATGGACTTCATCATCAACATTGTGAGTTTCTTTTTTTTTTTTTTTCTGTTTAGAAGAGTTATATGACTGACCTCTTCATATTCTCCTGGTGGTTCTGAAAAAAAAAATTTAGTGCCTACAATACCATGCAAAGTCCTCATTGAAGAAAGGTTTGTGTGTGTGTGTGTGTGTGTGTGTGTGTGTGTGTGTGTGTGTGTGTCTGTGTGTGTGTGTGTGTGTCAGAGAGAAAGAGAGAAAGAGAGACGGAGAAACAGAGAGACTGAGAGAGAGAGACAGAGATAGATAGAGACAGTGAGAGAATCCTAGATGTAAGTATGGACACATGTATGCCACAGTAAAGACACATAAGTCAGAGGACAATTTGTAGGACTCAGTTCTCTCCTACCATGTAGGTCCCACGGATTGAGCTCTGGTCATGAGGCTTGCACAGAAAGCTCTTTCACCTGCTGAACCATCTGACTGGCCCTGAAGACAAATCTTACAGATAAACGGGCCTGCTTGAGAGCCAGCCACCGAAAGCGTCTCCATTCTACAGGAAACCTGCCCACGTGTGCCTGGCACACCGAGGAAAACCTCTGCTTTGTGAGCAACCTCCCTTAAGTCTGATCTGAAAGTGCTCTCTTCCTGATTTTATCAATAAGCTCACTATGTGACTTTAAAAATTTCCACTGCTCTAGGAAAACTTCTGTTTCCTTTTATGCCCAGATTTAGCAGGTTTTTTCAAAGCCCTTCTTATTAAGAAAGTTGTGGCTGGAAAAATGGATAAGTAGTTACAACTATTCCAGGAAGCTATAAATATTCTAGTTCAAGGCATTTAAGAAATTATCCTCTGCTTTATTGTCTCTCAGGGCCACCTCCAAGCGGGTGCTGCCCTCCCAAACTGAAGTGGATGGTCCTAAATGATCATAGGTGGGTTTTAAAAAATAAACACGAAATTAGTTTCACACCTACTTAGACAGCTTAGAATTTTAATGTGTGAAGTATGCCAGGACTCGGTAGTGAAATAAAGCTTTGCATTCAAACTGATGTCAGCCAATCAGAGCATGGTAGAGAGCACTGCCCATTTCATAATTAAGGAGACCGCCTCCGAGTTCTAGATTTTACTCGTTAATGAATAAAGCATTACCTGACCCACTTTCACCATTTATTCACAAGAACCTTGTTTTCAAAATGTGTTAAAGTAGCATGAAGGCCCCAATTTATGTCCACCAAATCCAGGAAATTCTACGTTGATCCTTGGGACTATTTGTGTCTCGTTCTGAGGCAAACATTCTATGTAAAACATGCTCTGTTCAGGGATAACACCGAGGAAAAGAGACTGGCAATGTTTTCCCTTTCAGTAATGTACATTTTGATAGATTTCTGTTTCTGCTACTGTTTTTTTCGTCCACGCCGTTTTTCACTGTTAGCAATAACATTTTTCCACCCGTGGTGATACTGTTTCCACCACCTATGGTTGGTCGGGACAACTGCAAATCTGATGGACCCAGGCTCCCGTGGGAGTGAGAACACTTACGGGGCTCACACTGTAGGGTACCGTGACAGTTGAACACATTCCTTGTCTTCCTCTCTTCCCCAAACTCCTTTCCTTGGCTATCAGATGTTGAAGAAAGTTTCTTTCTGAAAATAAGATTAAAACACTTGGAATACAAATTCCAAAATTCATGTTTCCCCAGGACGAAATGTCCTGAGAGCTTTTCTGACTGCCCACACACTTCTCAGCTACCACTCCCACCCCGCCTGCTTCACCATGTTCTCATGCCTCCATTGTGCCCCAGTCTCCCCAAGTGGAAGAGAGACACCTGTGAGGGAAGATCCGGTTTTCCCGGCTTCCTCCACTTCTGAAATTCTGTGTTTCTGTGACCTCCCAAGTACAGTGATTTTCCAGCTGTGAGTTACGAGAACATTGTTCCGTTTCATCTGTTTGTTTAATTAACACAAGGTGGCTCATACCTGTCCAAATCCAAGCTTCGTCAAATGCCACATCTGAGATCTAGAGCAGGATACTATATATGTCAGCTCCAGTTTCTTCACCTATAGAATGCAGATCCTAGTGGGATATATATGGCAGTCATTGCAAAAACCTTCTCAAGGCTGTCACAAATCACTATGATGTCTGGTGGGGGCAGCGCGGGGGTCTGAGCATGGGCATATGCAGAGGTCAGAGAATGTCTATCAGGAAGCAGTTCTCTCTTTAAACCTGTATGGATTCTGATGATTGAACTTGGGTGGTCAGATTGTTTGCATGGCAAGTGCCTTTACCCACTGACTACCTCACCAGTTCAGTAGTAGACATTTCTAGCTCATTTGTGTTCTATGAAGTTTCCTCCTTCCTAGTCATAACACCATGAGCTATTTGAGGTTGAGATTGATGGGTATGTTTTCACACATACCTTATATTAATTATTACAGTGTTGTAGAAATAATGGAAATTCAACAATATTTTCATCATATGATTTTTTACCACTTTGCATCTGACGTTTTTCAGTCATTATCCATTCTGTATCTGGCTTTTCTACAAAGATGTGAGTTTCCTATGAAGATTTGAAGATATGAAGTCTGCCAGTTAAACTCTTAAGACTGTGAAGATGATCCAGGGCGATGTTCTAGATGACTTACGATTCGACTGCGGTGTCAATGATTTTAGACCAGCCTGAAGACAACTGTCAATGGCTCTGACCTTCTTAAAGAGTCCAAGAACAGGCTGACCTAGGATGAAATTGAAGTCAGATTTCTGGGAAGCCCACATGTTCGTTCCTCCACTATGCTTAGCATCCCAACACATGGGAGTGCATTTAAAAGAGAGAAGGAGAAATGGATAAAGACTGAGAAGATGAAAATATGGAAAGGAAGAAGAAAGAAGAGAAGAGAAGAGAAGAGAAGAGAAGAGAAGAGAAGAGAAGAGAAGAGAAGAGAAGAGAAGGAAAAAGCTACGGGAAAAGGCAGAAAGTGAGTGCGGGGAGGTGGAAGGAGATTGGCAGGGACAGAGAAAAGGAGACACTTTAGAGGGAAGAGCAGGGAGATGATGGGAAAGAGGTTACTGTGGTCACGATCCACACAAAGAAGCTCCACCCCATCTCCACAGGAGAACAGCAGCAGGAAGCCTGCAGATGACTTAATGTGTGTGTGTGTGGGGGGGTCCACTCCACAGCTAAAGTGTGCTTGCTGGAGTTCATTCTTACGTTACTGTTCTTATTTGATGGCGATTCCTGTTGTAGAACAGAAGATGGGTTCTCATCTCATAGAACACATTAAAACACTTTCGCTATTCTGCTCTCTCTACAGGAGCCTCTTCCCAATTCCGAGTAGAATGTATGTGAAACACATGTTGCTTAAAGACCTTTCTTTCCCACCAGGTGCTTCTTTTTCTGTCTCCACATCAGACAGTTCTAATGTTATAAGAAGCCTCAAAGGTCCTGAAGAAAAACAAGAAGTATCCATCTAGAACTCCAAGTTTCTCAGGGTTACACAGAGCTGTAGTAAATTTCTGGCTGAGCTTCCAGAAGAACCATCATTATTTCATAAGGAACATTCAGTGGGCTTTACTGACATCTGGGATGCTGAACAGCTTGCCTTTGGGTTGGCTTACAAATACAGTGCTCTCATGTAAACCGTGGCCCCACTGGGGAAACCAATCAGACACCCAGCTTAAAACTCAGCAAGTCCTATGAATGGTCTTCTGTGAAGTTAAGGTAAAGGGTGGATTTTAGAAATTACCCAACCTTTCAGGCATAGCTGGGTATGCAGAATTTGATTAACACACCAATGTCCAATTCCACCTAAACATTTTCGGATAACATGTACCTTTGCTTCTACATAGGGAATACATCCAGTGACAACAGGAATTTTCAGTGAAAGCAAAAATAAGTTCTGTATGGGAAACATTAGCAGAGAAGCTTGTAAGATGTAGCGTGCAGTCAAGAACTTCTATGATATTATGAGTATGGGAGACTTTTACTTTGTTTTCTTTTGAGTTTTGGGGGTTTTCTGTTTTCTTTTTTAAAAGTCTAACTGTTAATGGAATCAGCAAGCTGAGTGCTAACCACTGGCCTGACAGGAGCTCAGATTTACTGGAATGCCTCAGTTCCCACAAGGGAAGAAATCATTTCCTGTGAATTCTAAGTTATACAGGTTACTGAAACAGTGCCATTTCCTCTTGCTGAGAAACATCCATGACTGTCTCTTCGAGGATCACATTCCTCTGCTATGCAGCCATGGACATCCCTGGCTATTTTCCACAGAAGCAGAAAGCAGAAGAGTATTGGGCCTGGTTCCTGGGCCAAGAACTTTTCACTCTTGCAAAACATAGTATTCCAGTGCTGTGTGAAAACAGATACTTGGAATTTTAAGGAGGTCTCTTATGAAACATGCAGCTGTGTCATAATTTAAGTCATACCCTATCAGAAGATGGGAAACAAGGAATCTTCAAGGATTAGAAAAGGTGTAATTTACATAAACCTTCCTGTGTGTTTCAATTGCATGACTATTAATGCTTGACACAAAAGCATGAGGACCTGAACTCTGTCTGAGACTTCGTAAAAGAAGTTGAAATGATATGCTCTTGCAATACCAGTTCCGGGAGGCAGAGACCATCAATTCATCCCTGGGGCTCAGCTTGCTTAGCTTATGGTGAGCCCCTGGAAATGGTAGATGACACCCAATAAGGAATGACATTGAAGTTTGTTCAGTGGCCTTCACACACACACACACACACACACACACACACACACACACACACTGAGAGAGAGAGAGAGAGACAGAGAGACAGAGAGAGACAGAGAGATAGAGAGAGAGACAGAGAGATAGTGAGAGACAGAGACACACAGAGAGACAGAGACAGAGAATCAACATGAGTAACAGTCCTTAAGTAATGGTACCCCATGATGCAAGGTCAAAACAGTTAACAGACTTGATATCAAAACGAAGTCATTACAAATTCTAAAGTTCATGTTACCTAATTTGTAGCTGTCTCTCTTCAGAGACATTTTAAAGCAGTTAATTCTCATGTCACCTTACCGTGTTGGTTAAAGAATATAATTTGTTTTCTCTAGAACCAGGGAACTGTGCTAAATATATGTTAACTTTGGAAAGTTCAAGGGGTGTTGTTGTTGTTGTTGTTGTTGTTGTTGTTTTGACCTTGTTTGTTTAATTAATTTTTATATTTCTATCTGTACTGTACTTTCACTGGCTTGCTTGTTTGTTCTTCATTCCATCCCTAACAGGCCCTTGGCTGTTCAGTTTTCTTACAGGATTCTGTCCTGACCGTTCTTCAAGCACTGTTCTTCTTTCAGAGTTCTGATCAACAAGCCCCTAGCTAATTCAATACTCTCTGTTTCCTGATGAACATCTAGAATTTATGGTCTGTAAAAAACATTTTATATTTAATTAGATATTCATATTTCATGTATTCTCAAGCTAAATTATAAGTTCTGTGACAACAAAAGTAATTACATGTGATCTTTCCTCAGAATTCTCAGCTTGGCATTCACCAAAGAGGAACTCAAAACTACAATTTATTAAGTTGCTATATGATTGTAAATGTATCCCAGTCATTACATATATCAGCCATCTAAACAAAAGGTCCACAGGTGAAGCTTCAGCCACTTGACTAATGGCCATCTCTCCCAGGATCACCTCTGGCCTGTAGCTACTACCTATGACTATTCTAGGGTCCCCAAAAGTAGGAAGCCAATATGGCTGCCACTCCCTGCAACTGAACTGGTGTTTCTTTCCTCTCGGTCATCCTGCAGAGACTGTGTGGCATCCAGTTACTGCAGTGTGGGGTTTCTATTTCAAAAACCAGAAAGAACAAGAGGAGAATATGTGGCAAAGAGATAGATGCTTCACTCAGCCTCAAAGATTAGTGATATATCACATCTGTAAAGCTAATAGAATCAAGAAGCACCAGTAGATCTGTGTCCAAGTGTGTTCAAGTGTGTCCAAGTGTGCATTTACACTACTGTGGAGTATCATGTACTATAGAGGGTAAAAGCCATGAGAAAAAGTATTTCCTTACTCTCCAAGAAGCCCAGCACTTAGAAGGCAGAGGCAGGAGAATCACTGTTAAAATAAGGCCAGCTGGCATTATATAGTGACTTCCAGGCCAGCCAGAATTGCATAGGGGAAACCATGTCTCAAAAACAAATTTCCATTACTTAAAGATAAAAGCAGCTAATACTACAGATGCTTTCAACTTTTCCTTCAGGTAAAAAGAAATATTTCCTCTATATTGCTTCTTCACAATGGAAGCAGCACATTTAAGCAATGTGTTTATTTTAATGGCAATTTGTGATTATTCCGTAGTGGTCTTCAATACTACTTTTAAGGAAATTTGTATTTTACTCAATATTTTTCTTTATGATTGCATTGTTGCACATAATTCTATTGTCTCACTGTATGGATAAATTTTTATGAAGTTTATGCCACTGTCAGTAACTCTTATTTATTTAGCTTGTGTGTCTTTCTGTGTGTGTGTGTGTGTGTGTGTGTGTGTGTGTGTGTGTGTGTATACACATCTTGAAGGCAAACTAATTTCTTGCCTTCTACCTTTTTGAGGCCAAACCTCTCTTTATTTCTGATGTTGTGCTGTGTACTCCACAAATTTCTGGGCATTTTTTTTATACTCCACAAATTTTTGGGTAATTTGTCTATCTCTGCCTCTCACCTTAGAAATGCTGGAATCACAAATGCTCACCACACATGGCTTCTTACATGGGTTCTGGGAATCAAACTCAGATCCTCAGTTTTATGAAACTGGCTCCTTTACCTACCAAACTATCTCACTCAATCATTAGCAGCAATTCTAAAGTATAAACCTATGTCTAAACTTTTGTTAATCAATCAGTATATCATTAAGAGAAAGTAATGGGTCTCGGGTATCATCTGTCTCTTGCCCATAACTCTGTATCATTCATCTCTGTCTGCTCTGAGTGCTGAGTGTTTTCTATTTCACTCTCCTGTCATTCTTCTGTGGTCCAGGAGATGAAGGTTATTTTGCTTGTGATTGGGTTCAGCTGCCAAGGGATGTTAAAAATCAAGGGATGGGGCGTTAAGAATAGTGATGTTGGCATGCATATTCCCTTGTCTTCTCTTGTAGGTTGTCATAGGAGGCTTGCATCCCTCCACTGTGTATTCCAGGTACTGTCAGACCCTCTGCAGGTATCTCTTCTTCCTTTCTGTCAATAGAGTCTAGAGATGGCTTCCTACATCCCTACCATTGCAAACCATGCTTGGCATAGTGACAAGACTCGTTGTTAGGTAGTAACAGGGTAGTACACTGTCTATCCTGGTTTTCTTTACTCTCTATTCAAACTTTTGCAAGTATTCTGCTCAGTAAAAAGCATTCATTCTCCCAGACAACCTGAGTTGTGTCCTCAGCAGTCAGTCATGTCAGGCAGCGCACGACTGCATATAACTCCAGCTCCAGGGGATCTAATGGTGTCTCTGACCACCTGCACACACATGGCATGTGCACACCATCAGTGTGCAGCTTTGTGGACTGAACCATCACTCATACAGCCACAGACCTCACGTGAGCTGTCATTACTTACTGTCCACACTTTCTTTTCAGTCTTAGAAAACTATCTGTGTCACTTCAGTCGTCTGTTATGGAACAACAATATACCCATTAAATCTGAAGCTTAGACGTCAGGATTTGCCTACCTTGGCCTCTCAGTAGCGACTGATCCAGTGACTGAATGAATCCTTTTCCCTGAAACACTTGGTTCACTTTCCTTTGTAGAAGCTTTGTTTCTCATAGCCCATCTCTGCTGGTCCTCCACACGGCCCTAATCTCTAACTCTCAAGTTGTAAGAGACCCAGCTTGTAGGCCTTTTCTTTCTCTATTGATACTTAGGTATGATTTGGTTTGGGTGGATCATTTGAACATCATCTCTAAGAAATGGATAATTTTTCTATCTCTGAATCCTGCCTCACTTTCAAATTCATTCATTTAATCTGTACAGTTCCCTTATACTCAAGTTATTAACCCAATTTCTTGGTCAATTCTTTACTCCTGATTCTCTCTTAAACCCATAAACATATAAATAGAAATTGTATTGATTTGGCGTCCCAAGTCAAAATATGGAGCTTTCTTTCTTCCTCTCATACTATATACCCAAACTATCTGTGAATTCTGAGGACTCCATCACTGAATTGTTCAGAAATTGCTTTCAACACCTTTCCTGGTTGTCATTTCTTCCCTCGGGGACAAATGCTTCTGAATCAGTCTTAATAGTTTCACTTTTTTGCCTCTTTTCCTTCTGAGGGACTTTTCTTCTTAGACAAGTTAGATTATGCTGCCCTGGCTTCAAGTCTCATTAAGAATCTATACCATGGCCAACAAGTCCCCACGTTCTTATCTCTGGCTACCTACCTCTCTCTCCTCTCAGACTATCTTTGTTGGTGCTTGTGCTCACTAAGTACTAAGTATCCTCTCTCTTCTCCTTGAAATTATTGTACTTTTGGTCTGCTCTTCTAGGACTGTGTCTGGAATATTCTACTAGGTAGCACAGCGATTGTCTGCAGTAATAGTTAACTCTTTCCTTAAGCATTGTGAGAAGAGAGGGGCTTTTTCTAAAGACCTTGTCTGAAAAACCCAAACCAGTCCTGCCTCCCACTCACTCAATCTTTTCCTGTTTTTTATAGCTGTAATCACCACCCGATATATTTTATGTACATTTTCTACATTTTATAGCTTTTTCCAGGTCCTAAAATTGAGCTCATTGAGGGCAGAGATATTCTAGTTTCTTGCTAAATCCTCAGTACTTGAAAACTGTGTCTGACACAATAGTAGGCAATAGAGAAATACACAAAGGAATTAGAAGATGTATATTTCCTATTTTTCCTCTTAAATATTCAAAGTGTAAATTTTAAAACATACATAACTTAAAAGATATTAGTTAATGTAACTTCAGTGATTCTCTCGAGAACTTCAGAAATTAGCATATGGCCAATCCTGTTTTGTTCTTCATACTACTTCCCCTCACCACCTCCCACTGTGTAATTTTATAGCAGGTTTCAGAAGTCAATTCATCTGTAAATGATATGTATACTGGTAATTATCCTCCAAAGTTTGATATAAACTATATTAACACGGTATTAAAATGTCCATTTTCTTACCTTTTCCTCAAACAAGTAAAAATGATCATACAAAAATAATCCTTGCCAGGTATTGTGTGTGTGTGTGTGTGTGTGTGTGTGTGTGTGTGTGTGTGTGTGT
>JANHMN010000001.1:244602729-244625743 GCA_030674055.1 Rhabdomys pumilio | reverse complement strand
GTGTGTGTGTGTGTGTGTGTGTGTGTGTGTGTGTGTGTGTGTGTGTGAAAAATTACCATGATATTTTCAACTTGAACTGTAAAAAAAATAGTTCTTGAGACCCAGGATGTTTTCCTATTTAGCTCTGGATGTCTAATAATTCCAAGAAACTAATAGACAAGAATTCAGGAATTTATTAAATTTTACTCTGCTTTCTCCTTTAAAAACTATCGATAGAACTATGCATGTTAACCTGTGAGATCTGAGATTCATCTTAATGATCACAGCTCACCACTATAGGGAACATGAACAACCACCAAAATTGTCTGCTGTCTTCTACCCTTCTGTTCATTTTAACTGGTTGAAGAGAGATAGTAGAGTGGACAGAGAAATAGCTAAGGGAAGATAAGTTGTATGTCCCCTTTGGCAATATGCCTCAACAGATAACAAATAGAAAACCTTATATATTAAAACAAACAAAAAACAAACAAAGTTCTAGAGGTTTGGTTTCATCTTAAATCACCCTTCAATTCTGGAAAGTAGAAAGCTATTCCGGTGCCTGGGGGGGCCTCTTGTCTATAAGACTGGAGACAGACTCTACCTTGACAGGACTGGGTGGGTCTGTTCAGGGAAAGCTCAGTTTGGTAATTCTGACAACCACACAGAACATCACTATGACTCCTGTGACTCTCTTAGACTTTGGCATACTAAGCTTCGAGCCACTTGGAATGGGGAGGGGAGGTGTTTGGGAAAGGACATTATATCAATGAATTGAGACTCCGCTTCCCTCTTATGTTGATGTCTTGCCTTGGAAAGAACCCATTAACAAAGATAGAAAGGTGGCATGACCTTTTAAATGGTAAATTTGAAACCAGGCACATCTGCAAAACATGAAAAGATGACTGAATTCAGGCAGAAGCTGAGAACTTGTTCTCTTTGCCTTTTCTCTGCCTTCTTTACCAGGGAGCTTGGAGAGTCATAGTCACCCCCATTTCTTCCCTCCTAGGAATCTGATGGCCAACTTTCCAACAACTCTACAATAAACAATATCAAGAACCCACTTTTTTGTTATTTGCTTGAAATTTATTTGACTAGATTTGAAGCCAGAAGTAGATCCCTTCTCTTCCCTGAAGTATGTAGCAGGACAGTAAAATCCAAGTGCCGTGTGACTCGGTGCTCAGCATCCTCTAGTTGTGGTCCACGTGAGCCAGTGCATACATTCAGAATAGATGAAGGAAGACAGTAGAGGGCCGAGAAAAGGAAGCCTTCTTTGGATGCCACTCTGTGCTGTCTTAGGCGGTTCCCCTGTGTTTCTGGGCATCCATCTGTGGCTCTTGCCTTCTACAGGCTCGAGAGACAAAAGAGAATCTTGCTCAATCCAGAGTCCCAAAGAACAGTTTAGGAACAGCTGCTATCTATAGTTTATAAATCAGCTTTCTAGGGTGCCTGTCTAGAAGACGCCAGGCATATCACTCTACATGCTGGCCAAAATGAAGTATTGTTGGCCCTTCCTTCAGCATGCTGAAATCAAGTATGAGGAATGCTGCTCCACCCACTACCTCCATTCTGCTTCGGTTTTCTACAGCTGTGTGTTAAACACTGACCAAAAACAACTGGAGAGGAAATGGTTTATGTCACCTTGCAGGCTACAGTCTGTCATTGAGGGAAGTCAGGGCAGAGCTCAAGCAGGAACATGGAGGAAGAACGGGAAGTAAGGCTGCTTCCTGGTGCCAGATTTACCAGCTAAAGCCAAAACAAGCCAAGCAAAAGTTCATTTTCTCCTTCCCACATGACCCTAGCTTGTGTTAAGTAGACAAAAACAAGCACAAACTTGACTGAGAAGGATCCAAGGTCTTGAGGCAGGAGCATGCCATCTCCATCACAACATAAACCAGTGGGACTGTGTATGCCTAAGCCCAATATGGCCTTGAAGGAGATGGGTGACAAGAATAGGCAAGAAGAGAGAAAAGAAAAAGAGCAAGGGGGATATGAGAAGGGAGGAAGAGAAGCAGAGATGGGAAAGTCAAGAAATATCTTGTTTATATCATGTGTTTCTCACTGTCATTACACAAACTAAAGATGTCAAGCCAGATGTGCTTGATGGGGTAGACCTTTAAAACCAGCCCTTTAGAGGCAGGCTGGTCTACAAAATGAGTTCCAGCACAGCCAGGTCTACAAAGAGAAACCCAGTCTCAAAAAATCCAACAACAAACTGAAAGAAGACAAAAAGACAAACACCGAAACTGAAGACATCAACTAACACAAAGGTACTTCTGCTGTAGCTACTTGATAGAAATCGAAAGACTTAAGTGTAAGCCTTCCGTGTCAGTTGTGCTTCTCGAAATAATTTTATTTCCTTGATTTACGTAATATCATATGCTAAGTATTCTGGAGAGATTTCCTACTGAAGGGATCCACGTTTGGACTGCATCTAAAAACAAAAACTCCTTTAGAGATGAGAACATTGTGCATATTTGTTTTATTAACAGGGTGTTCTCTTTCACAAGTTAGATAAAAATGACAATAAAAAGTAAATCTAGTACAAAAGTCCAAGCAGATGGTTGTATTCACTCTTCCGAGTAGCCTGATGGAGAAGCAGTGCATTGGCTGACAGGACAACAGCAGTTTTTGCAAGGGTCTACATCATCATGCCTGTAACAAATGTCCTCTGACACGTAGGCGTTAAGATCAATATACCATCATGTAAGCAAAAGGGTTCATGAGTTCCCACCTCTAGCTGCGGACCTGTTATTGGCATTTGGTGAGTTCCTGGGGAGGGAACATCAGTCTCCTTTAAAGATGTGTCTCTGCTAGGTTGGCTACATTCCAGAGGAGGGTCCCATATCCGTGAGCATATGGGCAGTACAAATTGAACTCTGTGTTTAGAAAAGAAAATACAAGAGGGCACACTGGGATAAGGGTGGATCTGGAAAAAGTTGTGGGAAAAAAGTGGAGATTGAATATGATCGAAGTATATCACATGCATGTCTGAAATCTTATATTTTAAACAGGAATTTTGGACCCAGGGATGAAAACCACTGTGGAGTTTTCTAGGGTTATCTATTAACATTTTGTTGTCTAGTATTGTAGCCATGAATCACATGTGATCATTTGAATTTTAAGTTAAGTTAATTAAAATTAAAAATTCATATCTTTTGTCACTCTAGAAATACTTCACGTGTTCAATATTGGCTGGTGAACTATCATAATAGACAAAGCAAATCTTGAATATTCTTATCACAATAAAAATTTGTTGGACAATATTGATCTCTGATATGTTAGAAGAGGTAGAAAATGTCTATATAGAGAGGCACGGTGAGATAGCATATGTGCAGAGAAAAATAGACCCTAAGACAGAAAAGAAACAGGGCTGGCTATTCATGGGCTCTACAGTTTGACTTTTACTCGACTCTCGATTGAGTCAACTTTTCTTTATCTTAAACATCCATGACATACACACTCATGTCTCTGCAATAAGTCCTTCTTTATACTTAAGCTAGTTAGCTGAGAATTTTTTGCTTGGAATTGAAGTCATTTTGCTCTTTCTAGATTATTTCTCAGATATACCTTAATGCTAAAATACTCACATAGTTTTGTTTTCTTCTTCTTCTTCTTCTTCTTCTTCTTCTTCTTCTTCTTCTTCTTCTTCTTCTTCTTCTTCTTCTTCTTCTTCTTTTCTTCTTCTTCTTCTTCTTCTTCTTCTTCTTCTTCTTCTTCTTCTCTTCCTTCTCCTTCTCCTTCTTCTTCCTATTCTTCCTCCTCCTCCTCTTCCTCCTACCCCTCTCCATTCTCCATTCTCCTTCTCTGCTTTTTCCTTCCACCTACAATATGATGTTAAACATTCATCTGTGGTTTGAAAAACGTACAGATTTACTGAGCAGAAGTGTTCATTTTAATCTCTGGAAGCCTCTCTAGACCACTTACACAGTCTGTGGCTGCAGGTTCTGGGAGTAGAAGTGGGACTTAGGCATCCAACTGGTAAGAGTTTGGTTTATTTTTTCTCTTTAGAAACGTACTAAATGAAGTGATTTCTACAGATTTGAGTATCCATTACCTTGAGAAAAAAAAAAAAAAGATCAGGAAATCAAAGCCATTTGATATAGAAACAGCCTCAGAAAGATTTGATTTTTATTTACTGTCTTTTGCTAAAACTTTTTGAAAGAGAAAGCCATGTTCTCACATCTGCTGACATAAGGTTAGGGCTCCCAGGCTTGCAAAGCAACCATTATCCTGACCTCAGGCAGGCACAAAACCTTTGATCTTCACCAGCCACTGTAGCTGCCTGAGATTATCTCCAATGCTAAACAGGGGAGAAATCGTGCCTGGAGCCCCATAGCCTGCCCTGTGTCATGAGTGATCTGTTCCAGGGTTGGGGGCTGCTGGGAAAAATGATTGAAGTCTACGGTGGCAGGGAGAGGAATGCGTATCCCAGAAAGAAAAGCCTGTTGCCCATAACTGCCTGTTGTGCAAAAGATGCAGACACCCTCATTGCCTGGTGACAGATTGGTGCTTTTCAGCTTAGTGGCAGAACCCAAAAATGCCAAGGCAGAGAGAATTGAAGCTAGAGGGGGTAAGAAGGAGACTGCGAAGGGAAAGAAGGAGATGAGAAGCTAGATTCTATGAAGGCAGTGTCATCAAAGGAAGAGTATCAAACAGAGTCAAGGAAGAAGGAGCGGCTGAGGAAAGACTTGACAGTATTTTCCACCTGGGCTCAAACATTGCTTTATGAGATACTCAAAGTAAATATTCATTTCAATTACTGCCTTTGGAAGCCATACAACACCTGCTCCCCTGACACAGCAAAGGGTTCTCTTATACAAGCCTGGTGTATCCATAAGAGGGCCATACGAGTCTCCCAGGATGAAGATATTATAAGTAATTTGCATAATCAATAGTTTTATAGGAAACTCTGTTTCTGCCCATCATAAGCTGAAACCTCAAACAGTTGCTCCACCAAAGCTCGTTGTTACTTAGATTTAATGTGAAGCAAGCCAACGAGGCGGTACTAACTACAACACATTACTGACTATAATACCCTTGGAACTGCTCTGATCCTGCCAGCTATCTATCTAAGCCTATTCAATTCTGACAACAACGTGAACCGCTACTGCTTCCATTTCGTACATGGTACAAATGAAGACAGTTCCAGCAACTTGCTTACGGTTAATCAAACGCAAGAAGTACAATCCATGGGCGTATGTATATTCTTGTTGAGGCTGAAGAAATGGATAAATAGCATTTACATACTAGAACTTAGAAAGTTTAATAAATGTGTAAAGACTGTTTATATAAGCCATGTTGTATGTCCAGAGGTAGAACTATGGTTCGGAGGAGTAAAATATGTGGTTAGCACCAGCCTGTGTGATGAGAGCCATCTTCCAGAAAATATGACCTTTCATAACACAGAGCTGGCCCACGATGACCACAAAGGATGAGTTTAGGCCCCTGACCACACACACACGTACTTCCCTCTTGCAGTTTCTGTTCCACATCACACCCAGACAGTGACCAAGCACAGCAGGAGGTTGGTGGGTTTTTTTTTTTTTTAAGGTGATTCTTTGGAACTTGTGAGTTTCACATCTAGGACAATGGACTGTAGGATTCTGACTACAGAACTTGAGAAAAGAAAGTAGCAAACCCACAAGACAGGCAGGGGCATCTGGGGCGATGTGTAGACTTCTCAAGGTTACAGTGCTAGGGGTGTGGCATGGGTCTGTCAAGACAACCAAAGTCAGATGGTGTCCACATCCAGGGCCTGGTTTGCAAAGTTACAAAGAGTTTACTCAAGCTTCAACTAGGTGAAGTTATGTGTACTGTTTGCTGAACTTTCTCAGTTCAGGAGTGTAGATGGAACCAGTTTTACTATAGAGTTTATTTTAAGAACAAAAATCTACTTCTATTTTGGAGAACCATTCAAATATAGCATGTGCTTCTCAGGTTTTCCTATATTCATCTTGTTTGAGCAAAATTAGGTGAATGTGGGAAACTACACCCAGCAAACACAAAAACACATAAACTTGAAACATTCTCCAGCCACCTTGAATTCACTGTGTGCTATTTACCTATTCTCGTTCACACCCACTGTCACAGTGTTTCTTTCAAAGCATTTAACATACAGTGATCTTCTGAAAAGCAAAGGACACAAGGAAGGAGTAAGTGTACAGAGTAAGTCTCTGAAGGCTGAGTCCAAACTTCAAGGCACTGGAGTTTGCCCAAGTCATCTCTACAGGCTCTGAACTGTCAGCTCGTAAAGGTATGGTGGGCACCCTCACAGCCTCTCCTATTTTCCTGGATCTGTCTTTCATCGTCACGAGTGTTTTATGGGGGGGACACCTCTACTTGTTCAGTAGAAAGATCTTGTATGAGACTGAAATAAACCAGGGTCCACTCTCCCAACCAAGCTGATGAGAATGTTGCTTAAAGTTCTTCTGCATGGTCCAGGCCAAAGATTCCTCGTGCCCAGTCGTGGATTAGCAGTGAGCATTCCATCACAGAATCTTTCAATCTTTGAGAGCACTCATCTTAGAATCTTTGTACAATGAAGACAATTGATTATATTTTCTGGAAAGTAAAACATATCAGATTTTAGGGATTGCTATTTATTGTAATAATTTTACATGGAATTCTCATTAGTTTCTTGCTTTTATTTTTTTCCTAACATCTTCACTTACTAAACAAAAAGTAGGTTTGTAGTCAACCTTTAAAGAGTTAATAGATTGTATATTTCCCAAAACATGGAATTATTTCTTCAGATATGCACTCCTATTTGCCCATCCCCCTAGCAATAAGCTACCCCGTACTATATTGTTGGTTGTTTTTTTTTAACATTTGTTTGTTTTGTATTTTGTGTGCATGAGTGCTGTGAGTGTCTTGCCTGCATGTATGTGTGTATCACGTTTGTGCCTTCTGCCCACTGAGGTCAGAAAAGGACATCAGATGCTCTGGGACTAGAGTTACAGACAGTTGAGCTGCCATAGGAATGCTGAAAATTGAAGCTTGGTCCTCTGCAAGAGAATAAGGATCTTTTAACCATTGAGCCATTTCTTCAGCCCCTCTGCTGTATCCTTGATTGTGGTATTTGGCAATTGTGCCAAGAGAGTTGTCCCCACAACTGCCTGTGAAAAGATAGGCCTTAGGTTGTCTATTCAAATACTCAAAATAGAGGTTTTCATATGTCTACAAAGTTTACTTCCCATACTGTATCACTTTCCATGTCCGTGTTACAGAGGACAGCTGTCTACTGTAGATGCAGAGAGGGGAGAGCAAGTGTGCTGGATTAAGGCAACTTCTAACCCCGTGCCCTTCTGTCTTGGCCCAAATAGTGAAACAGACTCTGAAGTCGGGCAATCTCAGGAACAGATTTAGAGAGCTTCGGGAAACGAGATTTGGTAGCAAGTTCGCTTGCTTCAGAATCCATAAGGAAATTATTTCATTCTTACATGAAGATGCTTCTGTCATCTGAAACTAAAAAGGGCGATAACTCACCCAAACTGAGTCAAAAGAAATAACACACTTGTTTTTCACCCTTAATTAAATATCTTATTTATGTCTAGCTCTCAAGTAGTTAGGTCTCAAGATAGTCTGTGTCCATGCAGAGACACAGACTGACACACTGTCCCCAAGAAGCTTAAAATATGTGTTTTCTTTAAAAAAAAAAAAAAGTAAAAAAAAAAAAAAAAAAAAAAGAAACATAAATGCAAGAAAAGAATGAAATCATTAAACAACATGGTAAAGACTAAAAGAAATTAGGTTTAATAAGGAAGGAGGTGAGGACACAGAGAGATATATGTCGGAGGGTTACTTTCAGAAACTTCAGGAAGGAGAAAGTAATTATGAAGACAGCACACACAGAGAAGCAGTACACAAGCCGGCCTCTCTGACTGAAACAATCCAGATGCAGGATGGTGGTGGAGAAAGAAAAGCAGGACCGTGGGCCAAGTGACAGATGACAAGATCTCAGCCAGTTCACAGAGATCTGGGATGGAATCCAAAGCCGAAGCATTTCTTTCCTTTTTATTGGTTTCTATTGGCCTGCCTTCCTCCTCACAGTTCTGTTATTTTCTTCATTTTTTAAATTTAATTATTTTATGTGTATGAGTGTTTCGTCTTCACGTGTTACTGCACGACATACATACAGTGTCTGCAGAAGTCAGAAGAGAGCGTTGGATCAGTTAGAACTGGAGTTACAGATGGCTATGAGCTGCCTTGCAGCCGAGGGGAACTGAATCCACGTTATCTGTAAGAGTAGTCAGGACTCTGAACCACTAAGCTATCTCTCCAGCCCTCCATTCTACTTTCACTGACCTGCATGGGTTGGATAAGAAGGAAAGAAGGATGAAAGGAGGGAGAGAGGGAGGGAGGGAGGGAGGAAGGGAGGGAGGGAGGGAGGAAGGGAGGGAGGGAGGGAGGGAGAGAGGAAAGGAAGGAAGAAGAGAGAAAGGAAAATGTATCCATTAGCCTGTAAATTCCATTTATAATTCATGGACTGACTCCTGATACACAGTTGCCAAGTCATGTTAGATGATTGCCTTCTGGAAGCCCTGCCGGGCTGACAGGGCTCATCACATCCGTCTCAGAAGATCTCCAGTTAGGTTCCTGGATTCCTATTGTCATTAGTGTACTGAAACACCATGGGAATTCTGGGAGAGACTTTAGATTAAGTAAAGAAAATACCATTGTGAAATTCATTTTGACTTGCTGTGCTGGGAGATGATATTTCTTGATACGGGCCTTATATAAATTGCAAGGTTAGTAATACTCGGTGCATGCATGCCTCCCTCCAGCTTCAGTTGTGAGTCTGCACGAGAGAGTCTGGGGTTTTCAAACTTCATGCCATCCTAAGAGATTGTGAATTAGGAACACCCCGTCCTATGTACTTCTTGGCTGTCACTTTCATACTTATTTTTGGTTTCATGGTCTTCAATGTCTAGGATAATTGTTGGATAATTTCCCCCTCTGTCCTGGTACATTCAAAGTTCAAACTGAGTGCACACATCCCCTCCTCCTTTAAGGAATAACAAGAATGTTCATGTCTTGTTTTAACAAGTGGATGATCTGCCCCGACTTCAGAGTCAGATCTTCACATTATAAAAAGGGGGCCTTTATGTTTAACTTTCTGCCCTGTGAGAAAAGCAGGATATGTCAAGCCTCTACTTAAGTTTTTTCTTTTATCCGTATGAATCCCTCTCATGAGCTAATTTCTTTCATAGACTATATAAGCCCCTTAAAGAGCCTTACTGTTCCCTGACAAGCCCACTGGCATGCAGTTAATCATTAATTTTGCATAGTCCGGTGCACAGGCTGTCTGCTGAGCTGTGTGTTGTTTGAGACACTTCCTCCTGTTGGGATCAGGGCTGCTGTGTGGGAGTCAGTAGTAGATTCTTGTTCCTGCTACTATCAGCAGCCCAGACAGAGGTTTAGAACCTACCTTTAACACGTCCAAGTTTCGGAGTTCACAAGGCTTAAGCCTGCCTAAGGACAGCCGTATTACGATAAAACAACAGCTGCATAAGCAGACTCCGCAACACACCCAGGCTATGTGAGGATCCCGGAAACAGGTGCGGCTCCTGTCTCTTGTGTTGTGCGATTGCAAAAGAAAACAGTCCTCCCTTCTCCTTCCGATCACGTTTTATATGCAACGTGTTTTAGAAGCATGTGAAGGAATTCAGAAACACGGTCAAGTGAAATCCTAAGACTTTCAAAAAGGCAATAAATACTGAACTTACAGTGTGAAAGAGATTACATTTATTTTACAGCTGCCCAAGTATGGAAGTATGAAACCCCAAGAACCACCCATCCCTGTAACAAATGGCAGCAAATTATATTACAGCACCTTTTGTTGGTCCTGGGTACCAGCTCTGTACTACTAGAGGAAAAACTGCAATCCCTCTCTGTGTGGGTGGAGTAAAGGCAGATTTGAATGAGATCCTGTTCAAATAAGCTCCTCCGGCCTAGCTCTAGGGTGGTACATGCAGTCTGGAAAGAGTGAGCCTCCAAGCCCCCAGTGCAAAGGCAACACCTTCCGTGACCACACTGCCAGGAAGGCTCCACGGGGAGTGCCCAATAAATGTCAATGTTGTGTGGCTGTTTCAACTTCAACTTGCACGCGTTTGCTTGAAAATTAACACTGCAGTCATACAGAAGGGGGAAAGGGACGTGTGTTGTTTCCAGACATAATTGAGATTGAACTCCGACCAATTCAGAAACAAGCGTTACTTTCCGCAGCTCCGGAGAAGCAGGCTTCCCTCTGCCAGAAGGGAAGTATTGCAATCGTCATGAACACAAAGCGCCCTGTATGCAGTCTGCAGCGGGAAGCGGCCATGCCTCTCTGCTGCCCATTCATCTTTGTGTCCTTATGCAGGAGAGGTGTGGAGAGAACTTTACTCTCACTAAGCCATGAGCAGTGTCTCTGGGGCCTTCTGTGGCTTTGACCCCGGCTGTGCTTGAAGTATTGGTGACACAGGAAGTAGCCCAAAGATTGCTTCCAACCTGCTATGTGGTCCTTGGTGCTGCTGGTCTGTTCCCCAGAGTGCTCACCTGCCTTTACAGGACCTTCCTGACCCCAGGATTCACAGTGTGGTCAGCGGTGCACTGAGGACATTAGAAAGACCCTCCGGAGATGTTACTCAGACCCCAGCCAGAACCATATGACCTGTGAACGTGTTCCGTGGAGGCCTGCCACAGTTGGAAGCAACAGTCTAGATCTGAAGACCAAGCACACTTAAGTTATGTAAAGGCTGACTAAAAATAAAATGTCTTTGCACTTTCTTTTTTCCATTATATACGGTTCACATTTCATCTCTTGCAGCTGAACTGAGATCTCTTGCAGCTGAACCGAGATGTGAGAGTAACCAACCGTCTTGCAGAATCGCTGGCTCGTGGAGTTTTGGGTTTATGATTCTGGGCAACAGCCAGGTCTTCTGACAAACGACTAAATAAGAAATAACCAACTGTGATGTCCAGTCTTCACTGTCAACTTGAGGAGAGTAAGGAGGCTCATGTGTTAACAGTGAGGATGTTTTCAGAAAAGATCCCAAAAAAGTTTAACTGAGGAAGGAAGATGCATCCTAAACCCCAAATGTGGGTTGGGTGACAAGACTGAAAAAAGGTTGGGTTAGAGACAACACAGTTGGGTGAGCACCAGCATCTGTCTCTCTGCTTCTTGAATGTAGACCCAAAATGACCAGCCACCTCACATCCCCACGGCATGCCTTCCTGCCATAGTAGACTGTACATTCTAATTGTGAGACAAAACTAATCTACCCTTTCTTAACCTGCTTTTGTGACAGTATTTTGTCACAGCAGTGAAAAAAAAATCAAATATATTAATGAGGCAACGGATAGAAACAAGTTTATTAAACTTAATGGCAACATTTCATAATTATTTTATTGCTAATTTTTTATGTTTTGCTTTGGTTTGGGTTTTGGCTTTCTTATTTGTTGCTTTGTTTTCCATTTTCCATTTTGTAAAGGAGAATTAGGGAAATTTCTGGCAAGGTATTAAAGGCCTTAGATTCTTTAATAAGGATAATTCAGGCCTGAATTCCACTGACCAAAAATTTTAACCAAAGGCTTAATATTGAATATAATCTCCCAAAACACAATTAGCTAAAATTCACATTTAAAAACTGTATCTAGCCAACATGTAAAAATATATTTATTAAAAATTACTTTATAAATATAGACAGAAGCAGAAGCATATCTATCTGCCCAAAGAGCAGGAGTGAGGGGTCTGGTTGAAACTCCCTCAGTTTATGTAAAGGAGAGACATGGTCAGGACAAACCGTCTTAAAAGACTGAGGAACTGAAAGAGTTTGAGTGTAGTATCAAAAAAGGTGGATAATTCCATCACATAGACATGCAAACAAGCTTGGCTCCACAACACACACTGCCTAAACTCTCTCTTGCGCTCTCTCTCTCTCTCTCTCTCTCTCTCTCTCTCTCTCTCTCTCTCTCCCTCTCTCTCCTATGTATGCCTTATAAGAATACTTGTTCATAATGGAATAATCTGTGAGAGTATTCCCATCTTAAGACCCTCAATTACATCGTCAAGGTGCCATTTAAGTTCATGTGCTCACCAACTAAAGGGTTTATAATGATACCTAAGTGCATATCTCCGAATAACTATTAATCGTCCACCATGAGTTTAAATAATAGATGTTTGACAATACTCAGATTTGTATCTCATTTAGACTTCTCACTGAAACTTCTGACTCAATTGAAAAATATCTTACCCCAAATCTCTTCCTGTATTTCTAACTGATACGTTCAACCCAATAAGTCCAAAGCCAAGTTTCTGAGTTCTGTTCAACATCCTGCTTTAGGCAAAAAAAAAAACCCTGCACCCTGGAAGCTTACAGCTTCATCATACAAGGTGAGTATAATTTTTTCCAAGCCGCTTTCTCAGTCAAAAGCCCTGAAGCCATGGTGCCAGTATCCCTATAAAGATGGATGCAAATGCTCACAGCAGCTTTGTAAGAGCATCTGGCTGGAAGTACTCAAGTGTCTATCAATAGGTAGACAGATAAACAAAATATGATACAGAAATGTGATACAATAAAATGCTATCCAACAAAAAGGACTGCTCACACAGATAACAACACGGACCATTTTCAAAATAATTATACTGAGGAAAAGAAGATGAGATGTAATGGAGAATTTCTGTCATCATCTATGTAAAATTTTAGAAAATTCAAATTGTCCTACAGGTTTGGATTGGAGAGGGAAGGCAGAAGAGAGGCACCACAAAGTAGAATGAGCCTGCCGAGAGTGGTCCCTGTGTTTACAGCCTTGGTTATGACTGTAAGTAGATATCATAAATGCATAGAGAGGTCAAAACTTACACCCATGTCAGATCTGTGTGGTTTATTCTGTCAGCTGTCACTCAATAAACCTATTACAACACACATTTTTATGATTAAGATATCCATTATTTAGGAAATACCAGGTCATTTTTTTGTACCTGGAAAAGTATTTATGTAATTGACTAAAACTGGAAAACCACTGATCGTTTTTGTATTACGACTGTTGAAACTGCCATCATCAAGTCAAAACGCTCAGATTATTGAAAATTTTGTTTATTATTTTCCCAATCATTTCTTCTTCAGAAAATAGTTATATTTCAAGAAAAAGTAAGCATACTAAAGTTATATTTTTACAATTCTACGTGGGAAAACTATTCTAAAATAGCACCTGTGCCCTCCTCCAAATATAATAGGACACCCAGAAGCAATGCGGTATTTTTATACACCCAAAGATAAAACTGTAAATGAACAGTTAACAATTCAAACCACTGCCTACTGGGCTGTGTTTGTGTGAGCGTGTATGTTTGTGTAACAACTAAAGAAAAAGAGGCTGTGAACTTGGCAAAGAATGAGAAGTGTTGCCCGGGAGGGGTTGGAGGGAGGAAATGAAAGATGAAAATGATGAGGCTATAATTTCAAAACATTAAAAAATGTTTCTTAGACCACATACAAATATGTGTGTTATTAATCTCCTAGTTTCTTCTGGAGCCTATCAAGATTCACCGTCACATTATCTAACGCTAGCACTGAAAAGAGCCCCTGTGCTAGTGTAGCACTAAGGATAACCAAGTGGTCCCCCAAGTCCTAGACCCAGAGTGATCATGTGCTTATCTCTGTGAAAGCTACGTCCCTTCTCTGACTATTGGCACAGATTAAGTCTATAAAGAGCTAAAATTTTTCTCCTTGTGTGTTTGCACTTTTTGTTTCATGTATTTTTTTGGCTTTCACAATTAAGAATATATAATATTAACACTAAACATACATATTAGAGAGGACTGGGATTAACAGTATTGTTTTAATTGCATATAAAACTGAATGGGAAATTGTATGTGTGTATGTGCTACACACATGTGTGTTTTGTGCGTATATGTACATATGCACGTGGACGAAAAATTTTGGGAAGGGCTTGTAATACAGATTCCCTTTAAGATAAAATGATATTTTAAGATATTAGTCAGGTTGGGTGGTGGTGGTTACACCTTTAATCCCAGCACTCAGGAGGCAGAAGCAGGTAGATCGCTGTGAACTCAAGGCCAGCCTGGTCTACAAGGGAGTTCCAGGGTAGCCAAGGCTACACAGAGAAACCCTATCTTGTAAAACCAAAGACCAAACCAAACAAACAACAACAAAAAGATATTATATAAAAAAATTTAAGGCATAAATTAGTTTTATTTTTTTAAATGTGTGTATTAAATCATATTTTTCATTTTTCATTTAGAATATGACCACAGCCGAGCGGTGGTGGCGCACGCCTTTAATCCCAGCACTTGGGAGGCAGAGGCAGGCGGATTTCTGAGTTCGAGGCCAGCCTGGTCTACAGAGTGAGTTCCAGGACAGCCAGGGCTACACAGAGAGACCCTGTCTTGAAAAAAACAAACAAATATATATATATACATATAAAAATATATATATAAATGAGTTCTTTACTGCCATATCTCAATATTCTCAAAATCCATAAAAATCATCTCAATATTTTAAAAGCTTCTTGTAGGGAAGCAAATGACATGATTTTAGTGAGATCTCTGGTATTTGGTAAATGTTTGAAATTGCTATATTACCAGCACGTGTATCAACTCAACGAACACTTTTCCCTGAGAAAGCCTCCTTTCGTGGAAAGACTACAGGACTTCTTATAACAGTTAGATCACATCCTCCACCCTAAAGCTCACGAGTCTGTGACTTAGGAAAGACAACACGTTATCCAACTCCTGGCTTCCCCACCTGAACACTGGAGGTAAGATTCCATCTCAGGAATAATGTCAGGGTTGCAAAGGCACTTGGGAGCTGTTTGCCTTACACCAGATAGTTCTGGATAGATGAAATACTATAGGAAGAATTCAACTTTTTAATGACTTTTATTTATTCTTTGATAAATGTCTGCAGGTATACAATGTTTTATCATTATATCCACGTCAACACCCCCGACTGATTCCAAGTAGTACCGTTCACATGGTCATCCATTGGCCCACGGGCAACCGACCACTGACCACAACTATAAAGGGAATTTCCTTTGTAAATCTCCATTTACTGCCTGCAGTGAGCACGGAATGGGTACAATGGATGGACCCAAACTTCACAATATGTTTGGGGCCTGCCCTACTTCATGAATCTTGCTGAAATCTTCTTTCTCTGTAGAAGTTCAGTGCTCACCTTCTCAACCAGAGGTACCTGGAATGAGGTACGTCATCTAGACTGTACCTAGGAACCAGTTAAAGAAATACACTTGCCCAATGGTGCACTTAGAAAATCTACAGTCAGTTCAAAAAAGGCTTCCTGGAGGCTGGATTGACAGACTCACATCAGCTAGTGTTGAATATTTACATCTGGAGAACATAAGGCAGGAAGCTTACAGGACAAGAGCGAAGGCCTTGGGAGCACACAGTGTCTCCTTCCAGTTTTACAGCGGCACAGGCCAGCGCAAGTTCCCAGGGACGGTTCTTCCTGGAGAGGAAGGATGTAGAGAAGCAGTTTGCTCACAGATGATTAGTGGTTTGACATTTAATCTTATGCCTAGAAAGTTAGCTTTGGGTTTGATTCTCCAGCACTCCTTACATATCCCAATATCCTTAATTATTACCCCATTTCTTGCATCTACAGAGCAGACTAATATACTGGGCAATATCACTTCCTAATAGTGTTGATATTTCTTCTAGTAATCCCTGCTTTTGTGTAATTACAAATCTAATCCAATAAAATCCCAAATAGAAGAAACCAGATAAGGTTTCTAGAACCAAATTATTTACAGCCAGTACAGGATTCACATGGTGAGCGCTTAAAGAACATGTATGAACTAAGTGAGGAAAGGCATGTTAGCCGGGAAGCTGAGAAGCTACATAGACTCTAAGATAAAACATTGGCAGAAAACAGACTTGTGTGTGAACAGTAGGATCAGTAGTTGACCACAATGAGGTCACCTTGAGCACACGGACAGCATTGGACTCATTTGCTGTATTTTAATAACATCAGGTTAATTAATTTGGACTTAAATTTTCCTCATTAGAGGAAGCAGAAAGAATATTTTCAGTTATATTTTAAGATCTTATCAAAGAATAGAGCATTTTGATGAAGTTGTCATGCTGACCAGCCATTTTAAACATAAGAACATTGACTTGTTGATTGAGAATATACACAAATAGTTCACAATGTTTCTAACTTGAAAAATTTATGTTGAGATTTAATTTCCCAATAACTATATATATATATATATACATATATATATATATGAAAATTAAATCATGCATTTATGATTTGTAGTATAGAATACTATGTCATGCTATATGTGGGATATGGGATGATTAAACCAAAATAATTAATATATGCATCACATCATATATTTACTTCTTTGTATACTTAAAAACTACACTTTTAGCTATTTCAAGATATATGATATATAATCATTAATGGTCACTATACTGTACAATTATGCCCTCAAAACTATTGTCTCTGTCTAACTGACACTTTTCACATTTTAGATAACATCTCCCCTTTCCCATACATTTCGTCCAACTCTGGTAACTTCCATTCTATCTGGTATTTGACAGTTTTAGTTTCTATGACACTTTTATGTTTGAATTCCTGTGTCTGAGACTGATGCTGCCTCAGGCAGCCAAAGGCTTTACTCTGTCCCCTCTTCAACTGTTTATCTACTGTCCACTTTGCAGTGACCGACGTCGTAAGACAGGAAGTATCCTCCCACTACTTCCTACCTTCCTCCTCTGTAGTTTTGATCTCTACAGCACAGTCTGTTTCACACACATACTATATATTATAATCTCTGTTATCGTGTTCATTATCTACAGAAACATTTGACATGGGCAAAGATTTTTGTCTCTTTTATTTCGTCTCTTTTACTCATTATTGTACATTCCATGCCTGTCGTATTGTGAACATAGCTCAGTTTTAATCAGTTGTGTATGGGGAGTTTGGGTCAAGAATAATGAAGGACTAAGCGCTTTAAACCAACGAGACAATTAAAAACCAAGTAGAACAATGGTAATTTTTAAAATGTTATTAAAAATAAGCTGTGACAGTCTGGACATGAAATGTTCTGAGCATGGAATGGAAAGCAAGGACATTCAGTGAAGTAATTCATTAGTTGGTTGATAATTTAGTGGGCTATTGTTAAACTTATTAGGTTGGACCTAGCTAAGAGGATTGAGTACTTGGGGACAGGACATTAGGGGCCATATCTTGTGTCTAGATGCATCCATTCAATCCATCTAACTGACCCTGTGTGATAAGCTGCTTTGTCCTACCATACCCAACGCCCACGGGGATTGTCTTGCCACAGGCACATAGCAATGGGATCAAACAGCTATATCTGAAATCATCAGCCAAAAATAAGTCTTTTGTTCTTTAAGTTGTTTTTTTCCCAGGTATTTTTTCATGGCAATGAAAAGCTGACTATCACATAACACTAACCTTATGATAATATACAGACATTTTATAATTCTTCATGCTATGGAGGCAAATGTAAACCAATGTTCAATGCAA
The DNA here is from genome assembly GCA_030674055.1 of Rhabdomys pumilio. Classification (NCBI taxonomy): domain Eukaryota; kingdom Metazoa; phylum Chordata; class Mammalia; order Rodentia; family Muridae; genus Rhabdomys; species Rhabdomys pumilio. The sequence continues at coordinate 244,608,248 of JANHMN010000001.1, read as the reverse complement.
ATGTAAAAATATTATTCTTAAATTTAAAACCATTCAGAAAAGTTGTGATTGTATGCTATGGAAATATATTTAAATTTTACTAATTTTTTTTTGATAAATTAACTACCAAACCACAGTTAAGAGGAAACACAGACTCTAATGCTATCACCAGCTCTAATGAAACGTATGTACCCGATTAAGTATCAGTTGACTGAGACAGAGAAAAACAAGTTTTTGCATAAGTCTATAATTCAAGCCTCATAGCATAGTCACTGTGAAAGCAGCTATAGATTTCTCTGTGTAAACACACAGTGAAGACAGTAGGGAAGTGGGAAATCCAAACTTCTTTATTTAAGAGTTCATATTTCAAAGCAAACTTCCACTTACATTCATTAAAAAAAAATTTCTTCTAAATTTTTGGCGAGGCTGATCGGCTGCTCTATAAAGAACAACAAATTTTTAAAAATGATGAGAATTATTTGCATGCACAAACTTTTACATTGGTTTGGACTTTGAAAGAAAGTAACGTCAACAATTGGCATTTTCTAATCCCCCGTTAAGGACTCGAGCCAAGATTAGTCATATTTAGCTGGACATGATAAATAAATACGGCAGAAACCAAGCCCACTTGGATATGAATCTGAGCAGCTGTCTGTGGCGTCTAGACCATAAATGACACAGTATTTCAAAAACAAAATACTAAATGGTTAAGTATTTCTAGGGCCTAAGCTGGAAGCACAAAGCCAACTCATTTTTTTGTAAGTTATTAGAGTTCCCCAGATATTTCTAAACACCTGTTCCAAAAAAATATTTCCTATGTTTAAATAGTGAAAAGATTCAAATCAAGGAACAAGGTCACAATGACATGAGCCTGTGTTCCTAAGCTAACATGTGTGAGAGAGCAATTGGCGAGAGTGGTTTTTTTTTTTTCCCCAAGCAAAAGTACTTCAAGTGCAGCTTAATAAAAGACAGATGACAAATCGGAGGAGCAGATGATTAGAATTATGAAATATATGCAGCCCATATTTTGTTGTGAAAACTATTTATAAACACCAGATCGGGCATAATTTTAAAATGTTAAGCCGCGGAGATTAATGAACAGCAGAGTCATGTAAGGACAGCGCTGCTTCTGGTGATGAAGATTCCATCTCAACTCCAGCTACGTCACCAGAGTTTTAAAACCCGGCAAGGAAAGCTGGAATCCACAATGGTATGGTAATAGTTTCAAGTGATTGCAAATTAAACTTTACAAATGAGCATAACAGTAAAGTGGCAAATCCTCGGAGCCCCGCCGCGTGGGATCTTACTTTATGTAGCCGGACACAGCCACCTAACAGTTAAATCTTATGCACATTTCTGGTCTCCACAAATCACAGGGGACATAGTGCATTTGTCCGATGTTCAAAGCAAATCAATACGGATAATTAAAGGGTTGGAAAACAAAGCCTATGGGCAAAGGTGAAAAGAACATCTTTAACATCTTTAATTCCTTGGGGGCAGGGCTTTCCAACCTTCCCTTTCCCACACCCTGGGGACAGCGCTGGGTGAAATGAGTCCCTAGAAAAAGCCTATCCGTTGGCCCAAGGAGAAAAACGAGATGGCCATGAAAGTCTTCAAAGACGTGATGGATGTTACTGCAGAGACGGGAAGCAGCTGTGCCTGCCTCCACCCAGTTTGGAGCAAAGATAGGGAGGCAAAACCCCAACCAGGAAAGGCTGCTTTGCTTACACTGTGACCAACTTGTTTCAGTTTGTGGGAACTTTACTAGCTTGGCCAGCTAAAGTCTAATCCTGGGAAACAGTGGGCAATCAACACTGCAGATGCTTAGGGGAGGAGAGAGTCTCATGACTGCGAGAGGTGAGCTGAATCCCATCACAGCGTACCAGGGAAACCAAGTGTCGGTTCGTGATGTTTTCCACCACAGGTTCTACAAATATCATTATCTCACAATTATTTCTTACTAGGGCAGTGAGGGCAGTGATAAAAAAAATTGTTTCATTTTCTGTCAACATACGTTTGTTTGTACTGGTTTTTAGCTCAACAAATTACTTTTAAATATACAGTGAACAGAGTGCTAAGTGAAATCACCTGAAGACATAATAAGTAAGTGGGAAACCTAAATACAGAGGACAGAGACTACCCGTCACACCACATAGCATGGTAGTCTTTCCTGTGTCATGCTAAGGTCAAAAGGCCAAAATATGCACTGGTGGTAGATTCCAGGGCTTGGAATCATGTAGAGCTGATTGCGTGTGCTTATTAAGAAAGATTTTGTGGGGATTAGAAAACACTCTATGTATCAGTTTTCTGGCCTATAAAATGGATATAATGTCATTACCTTTTTATAATAATAAGATTTTTTTAATGACCTTTACTGTAAAGTGACGGCATATTGGAATAAAGGTCTACTAAATAAAAATATAATTGAGAGCCAGGTAGGGAAGTACATAGAATAATACCTGCACTTAAGAAACTCAGGCAGGAGGATTGCCTCAACTTCAAGGTCATAGAAAGACCCTCCCTCAGAAACAAAAAGGAATATAATTTAGCTCAGGGATTGACGTGCTGAAAATATTACATATGGAATTGAAATTTTCTATGAAGGTTATTTTTTGCACACACACCCCACTTTACAATTTAGGGAACTTTGGCAAAAAAAAAAAAAAAAAAAAAAAAACCTTGAGTATTTTGCCCAAAATCACATAAGTGAAAAGCAGTAGACTTCATAGTCAGACTTCAGTCCCAGAACACATCTGTTAGGCCTCCATTGTTCAGAGGACAAACTTATTATATGCCCACTACATGTCTAACCCATATGAAATACCAAAGCTTACGTTTTGTTCAAATGCAAACAAATCCTTAGTGAGGTTTAGTGTTGTAAATTAGACCCCGTGAGACCTTCACAATGATAAACAGCAATGAGATATAACATCGACAAATTGCAATGAACTGCAGCATGGCTTTCTCCCTTTGCACTTTGGGATCAGTATTAAGCGAGGGTAATTTGAGCCATGAGGTCTGTGATCCCAACAGCTGGCTGACTGCTGCAGTGGGTACACATTCTCATCCTGACACTATCCATTGTGTTCTATTCCTTTTTATTACATGGCAATACAAACACATGTAGTATGTAATCAATGCATGTATTATAAATATCAATAACACGAACTACTTACTACTGATTTTAAGAAGTCCATCCGAGCTGTCCCTCTGTGATATTGCCTTAGGAAATCTCAATTCCTGGGGCAACTGCTACTTGGAAATTTATGCACATGAGCCTTTTATAACATGTACATATGCCTAAACAATGTATTGTACATTTCCATGGTTTTGAAAATAACATAACTGATTCTATAATCAGAATTTTTGACCAAACATTATATTCTTCAAATTAATTTACATGGGCCTTGTCAGCTATCATTCTCTTGTTTTCACTACTATAACTGATTCATCTACTCAGTTCAGTGAGTAAACTTCACAATACCAAAACATTTCCTGAAACATTGACTCAAAATTCCATCAGTTACACATGGGAGATTTGTTTAGAAAAAGTTTTTTTTAGTATAAATAAATTATACATTAATAGTAGCTTTCATTATGAGATTACCATGCATGTACATAATGTATTAAAGTCATATTCACTCCTCTTTCCTCTCTTATCCCTTTTCCACTGTTCCCCTTCCCCCAACTAGTCACCCTACTATCATGTCTTTGTATGTCATGCATGCGTGTGGGAATGTGTATGTGTGAACTGATGAGTTTAATTGAGATTACTTACAGGAGAGTGGGAGACTGCTGAACAGTTAATACTGCCCAGTGTATTAATGTTTGCCAATTTAATAGACTAAAAATTCTACTTCTCAATGCTCTTAATGTGCATTTTCTGTTTCTAGTGAAGATCCTTGTATTCATACATTTATAGCTTTCATATTTCTTCTCATAAAAAAGCATTACCCCTGTTTGCCTATACTTCCAGTTCTGGTCCAGGTTTATCATTAATTTACAAGTGATCTAAATTTTAAATTTTTTTCTAAGCTCAACTTTTTTCTTTTTCTTTTTTTTTTTTTTTCATCTTACATTTTTTCCCCTAAAGAGGATAATTTTATTAGAGTTTAAAAGAAAATCTTGGCACCCCACCCCACAATTCTGCCTGCCTCTCAGGAGGTCTGTGTATCTAACTTTAGATACAGAGATAAGACCTCCCCATCCCCACTCCATCCCCAATCCCCTCCCCTGTTGGAACCCTATCAAGCCCAGTTCCTGGCCTTGGCCCCAACCAGTCAGAACTCCACCATCCTTCCAGTCTGCAACTACACCTGCAGTCTCAGATCTGAGGTGCAACATACCCCACCTCACAGCTCCACTTGCCTCCCAGGAGGCCTGCTCAAACCCAGGACATACAGGTCCACCTGCCTCCCAGGAAACTTGCTCCAACTTGGGACTCCCAGGCCAGCCAACATCAGGGACAATCATATGGTGAACGGCAAGCATGAAAACACAATCAACAGAAGCCAATGTAATATGGTACCATTAGAACCCAGCCTTTCAACTACAGCAAGCTCTGGATATTTTAACACACTGAAGAATGAGACTATGATCTTAAACCCTATATTATGAAGATCATAGAGGCCGTTAAAGAGGATATAAGTAATTTCCTTAAAGAAACACAGAAAAACACAATCAAACAGGTAGAAACCCTTAAAGAAGAAACAAATACTTTAAAGAAGTACCAGAAAATACAATTAAACAAGTGAAGGAAATGAACAAAATAGTCCAAGACCTAAAAATGGAAATAGAAACAATAGAGAAAACACAAATGGAAGCAACTCTGGAGATGAAAAATCTAGAAAAGATAACAGGAACTGCGAGCATCACCAACAGAATACAAGAGCTAGAAGAGAGAATCTTAAGGGTAGAGGGTACCACAGAAGAAATTGGTACATCATTCAAAGGCAACACCATGTAAAAAGTTCCTAACTCAAACATCCAAGAAATTTGGAACACTATGAAAAGACCAAACCTAAGAATAATAGCAATAGAAGAGGGTGAATATTCCCAGTACAAAGGGCCAGAAGGCATCTTCAATAAAATCATATAAGAAAACCTCCCTTGCCTAAAGAAACTGATGACTATGAACATACAAGAAGATAACAGAACATCAAATAGATTAGACTGGAATAGAAAATTCTCTGCCCTCTCCCTACACATAATAATTAAAACATAATTTACTGAGCAAAGAAAAATATGAAAAGCTGCAATGGAAAAAGGCCAAGTAGCATACAAAGGCAGACCTATCAGAATTACACCTGACTTATCAACAGAGATTCTAAAAAACAAAAGATCCTGGACAGATGTTGTGAAGACCCTAATACACAACTGATGCCAGCCCCCACTACAATACCACCAAAACTCACAATTGGCATAGTTGGAGAAACCAAGATATTCCATGACAAAACCAAATTTAAACAATACCTTTCTACTAATCTAGCCTTACAGAGACTACTAGAAAACACACACACACACACACACACACACACACA
>JANHMN010000001.1:244580966-244602719 GCA_030674055.1 Rhabdomys pumilio | reverse complement strand
AAAAAAAAAAAAAAAAAAAAAAAAAAAAAAAATTGATGAAAGAATTGAAGACCCAAGTATAAATCCACACATATATGGATCCTTAATTTTTGATTAAAAAAAATATTAAAACCAGAAATACACACTGGAAAAAGAAAGCATCATCGTCAACAAATGGTGCTGGTCTAACTGGGTGTCTGTATGTAGAAGAATGCAAACAGATCCATGTCTATCACTGTCCAAGAACTCAAGTCCAAGTGGATCAAAGATTCCAGTGTAAAACCAGATATACTGAACCTGACTGAAAAGGAAGTGGGAAACATCCTTGAGCTCTTAGGCATGGGAAAAGAACTTCGGAACAGCACACTGTTAGCATAGGCATTAAGATCAACAAGTAATAAATGGGATCTCATGGAACTGAAAAGTTGATATAAGTCAAAGGACATTGTCAATTAGACAAAGAAGCACCCTTAAAAAATGGGAAAAGATTTTCTCCAACTCCACAGCCAACAGAGGACTAATATCCAAAATATATAAAGAACTCAAGAAACTAGATATGAAAAACTAAATAATCTAACTTTAAAATGGGGTACATATCTAAACAGAGAACTCTCAATAAAGGAATATCAAATGAGAAACACTTAGAGAAAGGTTCAATGATCTTAGCAATCAGGAAAATGAAAAGTAAAACTACTCTTGGAGGTTTCCATTACCCCAGTCAGAATGTCTAAGATCAATAATACAACTGCTAGCTCGTGCTGGTAAGAATGTGGAACAAGGGAAACATGCCTACATTGCTAATGGGAGTACAAACTTGTACATTTCTACCACAGAAATCAATATAGTGGACCCTCAGACAGTTGGGAATTGATCTACCTCCAGATCCAGATATATCACTCTTGGACACATACTCAAAGGAAGCTTCTTCATACCACAAGAACACTTGCTCAACCATGTTCATTGTGGCTTTATTCATGCTAGCCAGAAACTAAAAACAATCTAGATGTCTCTCAGCAGAAGAATGGGTAGTAAAGTATTACTCAGCTGTTTAAAAAAAAATGACATCATAAAATTCACGGGCAAACTTCGTGGGACTAGAGGAAAAAATCATCCTGAGTGAGGTAATGCAGGCCCAGAGACAAATATGGTATGTATTCACTTATAAGGGAATGTTAACTGTTAAGTAAATGGTAACCAAGCTACAATCTATAGATCCTGAGAGCCCAGGTAAAGAGAAAAGGTCTAAAGAGAAACAGGGATCTCCCTGGGAAGGCTAACAGAATAGATTTTTAAGATGGACTGGAGGCAGGTAGAGATGGTAGAGATGGGAGGAAGGATCAGGTTGGAGGAAGATAAGGTAGAGGGAAAGAGTCTGGGGGGTGTGGCTAAAACTAGAGGGGATACAGTGGAAACTTCCTAGAATCTATGACGGTGATCCTAACGAGGACTCCTAGCAATGGGGATATGCAGTCTCTGATAGCCAGACAAGGCTTTCAGTGGTGGGACTAGGTTGCATTCAGTTGTGTTGTTGGCTAACGAGTCCTTGGAAATCCCCAAATAACCCAGTCTGTTGTTCTCTATAAACGGACAGAGAGGTTTTGTTGCTGAGGACAGCACCCACACAACTCATTAAACATGGAGAAGTCAAGCCGGTGCCTCCATGTAGCCTTTACCTCTGTATTCTCTTCTCTTAGGTGTGAGATGACACTCTGTAGGCTACTGAAAGGAAACTGTGGGCACAAACCCAACAACAAAACCTTTGACCTATACTCTTCCTTGACTGAAAACTGCACTAGGGCCATGGTGGCACAGAACTTGTCAGAGTAGCCCACCAATGTCTAACTTAACCTAACTTAACCTATGCCACTCAATTGGTAGAGTGTTTGCCTTATATTCACAAAGGCCCACTCTATGAGATGGAGCCCATACCCAACACTGCTTGGGTAACCAAGAACTAGACACTAGAGATACCAGAGATCTAAGGTAAAGCCAAATACCACTGTTCTAAAAAAGAAAAAAAATCAATAAAATGATTCCTATGATACTCAGCTATACGCATAGATCCATGTGTTATCCAACCACCATCCGAGAGGCTTCCTCCAGCAGCAGATGGGAACAGATGCAGAGGCCTCCAGCCAGAGAGAGAGAGAGAGAGAGAGAGAGAGAGAGAGAGAGAGAGAGAGAGAGAGAGAGAGAGATCAGAGCTCAGAGAATTCTGTGAAAGAGGAAGCAGAAATATTATAAGAGCCAGAAGGGGTGGAGGACCCCAAAAGTGACCTAAGCAAGGCTCGTATGAACTCACAGAGACGGAAGCAGCAAGCTCAGGGACTACACAGGTTTGAACCAGCTTGGTATTTTTACGGGACTCCTGACTGTGAGAACAATTTAGGGACTGACTCTTCTGCCTTCCTGTTTGGTTGCTGTGTCCAACTTCAATATGACAGGTTTTGCTTCGTTTTATTGTTTGTGATTCTGTCATATTTGGCTGTTGTCTCTTACAAGCCTGTTCTTTTCTAATGAGAGATGAAAAGGAAGTGGATCCAGAAGTGGGAGGAGGTTGGTTGGAACTAGAAGAAGCAGACAAGGGGGAAACTATAAGCAGGGTATATTGTATGATAACATGTAATATGAGAAAAGAACCTATTTTCTTTTCTTTTTCTTGTTTGTGTTTCTGATAGAGTTTCACTGTGTATCCCTGTGTGTCCTGAAGAATCTGTTTTCAGTAAGAGAAAAGAAAATAAAAAGTTTTCTACATTTTAAAATGTTTAAATGTAAATTAATGACACAGCCTTCTTAATAATTGTCCCATATTTCAGTTCAAGAATAATTCCCCTTATTTACCTTGGACACTGTTTCCAAAAATTCTTTTTTTAAAAAAATATCTTACTAGTCAAATTCCCTTAAATAACTTCAGTATTAGCCGGACAGTGGAGGCACATGCCTTTAATCCCAGCATTCAGGAGGCAGAAGCAGTCAGATCTCTAAATCTGAGGCCAGCCTGGTCTACAAAGTGAGTTCCAGGAAAACTGGGGCTACACAGAGAAACAGTCCCCCAAAAAACTATAGATAGATAGATAGATAGATAGATAGATAGATAGATAGATAGATAGATAGATAGGGCATTTCAACTTTGACTCCATTTAGAGAGGAAAACCTTAGGGACAAAAGTTTCTCTTTTCTTCTTTTTTTTTTCTTTTCTTTTTTCTCTACCTTCTCTTCCTTTATCTTGAATCCCTACTTCCAAATATAATAATACTTTTTTGTATAAAATTATAAAACTAGTAGCACTACAGTTATAAAATATGTGACAAGAAGAAACACAAACAGTGGGTCTCATCATAGTGACAACCAGGCCAGGGGCTCTGCTGATGTAATCACCAGAGCCTAGATCCCTTTGCTTATAGACTTGCAAAAAAATAAAAAATAAAAATAAACAAAAGATAAACAAACAAAAAAACCCTTTTAATGTTTTTTTTTTCAACTCTAACTTCTAGGTATCACTCAAATATGTTCTTCCCATGATAGAATAGGGGAGGTACATTAAGTGTTTTTATGATCAACACCAGACTCTGCACAGAATTTCTTCGGAGTTTGGTGTGGTTTCCCTGTGGTCAGTTTATTTTCTCTCACATTGTAGGAGCAATACTTTGTGGGTCAGAAGAGCTTATCTACTGCCATCTTGTAAAATTAAAACTTTGGTAGCTTTCTCTAAACCCTCTATTTTTGTGGATATGGCTTTTTATTTTGTCTGATCCGTGTCCAGCTTCCCTGTAAGCTGGACCTTCCACAAAGGTTCTGCTGTTTCACAGACAGTCACCTCCGAAGATAGAAACAGAAGCATATTGGTTTTACGAGTTCTTATTTCTAAGTCAGAATTTAGCTGCTTCGTAAGAAATATCTTATTTCTACCAGAAAACTGCCAACAATATTTGGCTTGGTTCAGTCCAAGTCGGATAAGGATTCCCAGTCTGTCATAACTGATACTTACCCAAGCTTCTAGTCAAAGAATGAAGACCATATGCATGCTATCACGTTATTAGCTCACGACTGTTGTCAGTTCCAAGTGTGCACTAGACATGACTATCTACCCCTTAGCCTGAGAACAAAATTAAAAAGCCAACAGTTATCAGTCTGCTGGGAAAAAGGCATAAGGAAGATTGTGGTAAATTTGCAATTTAACCATCTCTGGAAGCAAGTTTTTGAAAAGCTGAAAAAACTTGGCCTGATGTCCAGTTTGATTCTATGCTTCTTTATCACATTAAGAAGTTTTAATATGCATGCATAAATCCACCAATTTTCCAGAAGGTCTCACTGTCTCTCTAAGTCAGATGACAAGAAAATGCTCTCAGGATGTCCACGGGTTGTAGCTAAAACTGTGAGCCACTGTAGTTCCTCTTATCTCTATGAAAGACACTTTGTCTTACATCTGCAGAAACAAATACAAAATAAATTAATAAACGCAAAAGCAAATATCAGGAGGAGGGAGAGGACCAGTGATTTGCCTTCTATTTATTTCTGGTGGAACCAGGAATAAAAACTGAAGCTCTTCCTAAGTTTTTCCCATCAATGTAGAGCCACATAAGACTGGAAATGGAAAGCTTTGTTTTGCGTTTGCTTTGTCATTCTTGCTACATTCTCCCAAATATATACTATGTCACTTAAAATGGGTGTTCTAGTTCTTTGAGATTGAGTAAAAGTCAAAAGTATATAAATATAAATATGTAAGTCATGTGAACATCCAGTGTCAGAGCACCACAGGGTGCTCAGCGCTAGGTGTGGTCATTGATTTCAAGTTTGGTTCTTTTTCTTTGAGCTTAGTTATAAAAGCCAAGGATCATTTCATAGGGAAAAGAAAATTGACTTAGTAACCACAGGCAAGAATTCACAGTGCAGAACAAAACAGCCATGGACAATCTTCCTGAGAGAGTAGAAGTTCTCATCAAGAACTTTACTCTGCGTGCAGATTCCATGACTGTTGTCACCAGTGGCTCTGCATGTGACTTCTGTCTTCCTGTTTGAACCTGAATGACTTCGGTTTTGATAATCCAGGCCTCCCATTGGATGTCAAGGGTTAGATGAAATGTTGAGAAAACCCAGATCACAAGGCCTCAGATCAAGAAGCTCAAGGAGCTTCAGTAGAGAGTCTTACATCTGGACTTGAAGCCAGTGCTGAAGAACAAGGAGAACTGGGTGTTTAGACACCCAAATGGAGGGATATAAGCCATCTTTACCAAAATGCAGAGTACACATTTAAGTTTATTCATAAATTCTTTGCTACTTTTTCTAGTGAATCTTCATTGGCCTTAATGATTTGGGTTTTTTTTGTTTGTTTGTTTGTTTGTTTGTTTTTGAAAAAAACAAAACAAAAACAACAACAACAACAACAACAACAACAAAAAACCTTGCTTCCCAGGCAAAATGCAAGATCCATTCTTCCAAACACTGCCCCAAAGGGGCAGAGACAGCTCTCCTGCTCTCATGGCTCAGCCAAATGCCACAGGTGGTGAAAGTCAAGGGTCATAGAAAACCTTTTTTTTTTTTTTTTGATATTTTATTTATTTACATGTCAAATGCCTTTCCTGGTTTTCCCTGGAAACCCCCTATTCCATCCTCTTCCCCCTGCTTCTATGAGGGTGCTCCCACACCCACCCACTCCCACCTCACCGCCCTGGCATTTCTCTACACTGGGGCATCAAGCCTTCACAGGACCAAGGGCCTCTCTTCCCACTGATGCCAGACAAGGCCATCCTCTGCTACATATGCAGCTGGAGCCATGGGTCCCTCCATGTGTATTCTTTGGTTGGTGATTTAATCCCTGGGAGCTCTGGGGGGGTCTGGTTGGTTGATATTGTTGTAATTCCTATGGGGTTGCAAACCCCTTCAGCTCCTTCAGTTCTTCCCTTAACTCCTCCATTGGGGACCCTGTGCTCAGTCCAGTGGTTGGCTGTGGGCATCTGCCTCTGTATTTGTAAGGCTCTGGCAGAGTCTCTCAGGAGACACCCATATCAGGCTCCAAAACTTTTAATGTGAGGATCACTTATCCCATAAGTCTGTGTCTCCTATCATGATAAACGGTGCACTCTTAACAAATCACCATTTTGAACATGATTTGGAGGCCAGTTGTTGGAGCTCAGAAATTGGCTGAATTGGAGAAGGGCTTGTTGTGCAAGCCTGAGGACATGAGCTTGGATCCCTGGCACCCATGTAAGAAAGTTAGGTGCAGCAACATGCTCCTGTAATCCCAGTACTAGGGAGCTAGAGATGGGAGACTCTCTGGGGTTTGCTGTCTAGCCAGTCTTGCTGAACCACGAGCTTCAAGTTCAGAGAATCAATCTTAAAAAATAAGGTGGACTGTGAAAGAAAATGATACTGAGCTTCCAAGTCTGGACTCCACGTGAATATACCAAACACATGCACATACATGCAAATGCTACATACATGTACACACATGCACACACACACATCTACTACACACATGCACACACACGCATCTATTACACACGCAATCCACATACTACACATATGCATACACATGCATATTCCACACACATTCATACATGCAGATACCATACACATGCACACACATGCAGATACCACACACTTGCTCATATGCATATTTCACATATATACACACACAAAAGCCAATACTAGCTGATCCTCTATGACTCCAAGATGCATCCTTGTTCATTTCCTACTAACAAGGACATTCTCTTCATGATTTGTCATCACCAGGAATATTACTAAAGTAGCATTGATACATATCTACACACCACTCTCAAACTGTTTCTGCTTCACTAGTCAACCGTTGTGGTTGAAGGGACAGTAGGCACTCTTAGTATTTATTGGATGCCATTGTGCTTTCTTGAGCATTGCTTTGGCCATGGTTTTAGGTAGCCATGATATTTCAATGAACAAAAAAAGACAAAAATCTCTGTCCATATGAAACTTCATTCCAATAGATAGGTGGTAAATGTAGATCATTGTTTTTAAATTAAAAGCAAAGTAAGTAGATAAATTATGTTACAGATTAGAAACACACACACACACACACACACACACACACACACACACACACCATGGACTGGACAAAGGAATTTGACATCAGTAAGGTAGAGATCGGGCTGAAACATAAAGGAGGGTAACTGGGTTTGGCTTCATCTAGAAGGGAGCATTGTAGCAAGGCTTGAAGTAAATGAGGTATTTACTCTGCCTGGAATGTTCTAGGCAGGTTTAAGCAGAGTACCTTAAGGGAGGGGTAAGACATAGGAAATGAGGTCAGAGTAGCAAAAAGGTCTCAGTCTTTTGAAGGCCTCTATTATGCTTGCAGACAGGAACCTAGCATAACTGTCTCCAGAGAAGGTTCATCCAGCATTAGATGGAGGCAGATGCAGAAATCTACAGCCAAGCATCAAGCAGAGCCCGGGAAGTCTAACGGAAGAGTGGGAGATAGACGTGAGTCAGAGGGGTCAAGTATACCATGAAAAGACCCACAGACTCAACTAACCTGGGACCATGGGGGTTCATAGAGCCTGGGCCACCAATCAGCAAGCATGCAAAAGCTGGGCCTAGTCCCCCTACATATCTGTAACAAATGTGCAGCTTGGTGTTCCTTGTGGCTCTCTTAACAAGTGGAAATGGAACTGTCTAAGTTTCTGTTCCCTGCCATTGGAGCCTTTTCTCCATTTCTTGCACTGCCTGGTTGAGCATCATTGGGAGAGGATGTGCCTAGACCTGCTGGGAATAGATGCCCCAGGATGGGATGGTACCCAAAGTGGGACTGGGAACAGAAGAGGGAGGAGGGCTGTGATTGGGATGTAAAGTAATTTTTTTAAAGTTTTTTAAAAAGTGAAATCGAGAGCCATGGCAGAATTTTCAGCCAAGTGATGTAAGCTGGATCCACAATCCTTGCCTACAAGATCAAGAAGAAGGTTATAAAGAAGCAGTGGAGGATTCAGGGAGACTGGCTCGTGGCAATCACAGAGATGCAGGGAAGAGATCACAGGGGATTGTCAAGGGTTCTTCTCTGAATATACTTATTTTCTTATATGGGGGAGGGCTTATGTGGTGTGTAATGTGTATGCATGTGTGATTGTTTGCCTATGTTTGGATGTATATATGTGTGCACATGCATGCACGTGCATGTGGAAACCTGAACTTGGCATCAGGAATTTCTCTTGACTATTCTCCATCTTATTCACTGAGCTATGGTTTCTCAAAACCAGCAGTTGCCCATGCAGCTAGCCTAGCTATCCAGCTCACTCCCAGGACCTACGACTCTGCTCTAAAGGCACTGCTGGAATTACTAGCAGGCAGCCACACCCACCCAACATTGATATAAGTGCCAGAAAGCTGACCTCTGATCCTCAGAGTTGCTGGCTGCACAACATGCTCCTTAACTACTGAGCCAACTTCTCAGCCCTGAATATATTTTGGAGACTATAAAAGAATGCATTATCCAAACTCATGATTGACAGCGCCTTTCCAGGTGGTGGGAAAAGGTGAATCAGAAAGTCCATGAAGGATGACCTACCATTACACACGTGGTCCCAACAGTATGAAAGGGACAATCATCAGGCAAGCACACACGAGTGTGGTGGGGACCTGGGGAAGGTGGCTTTAAAACTCCAGGGGACTGTAATAGAGAAACCAGACACATGTGGCTTTTGAAACATTTTTATCCTAAGTGCTTGTTTGCTGAGAGCCAGTTACATAATTTGGAAAGTCTGGCGTGATGTTCTTTATCTTGAATCTTACACCAAAAATTCAGGTTTTCTAATAGCGAAACGCTCTAACTTTAGAGTTTATTTTTGTAATTGACATCATCTACTTTTGCTATAGCTGAACCAGTGAAAGGATGGGGGAAAAAAGAAATTGCAGAACTGAAATTTAAAACATCAGAATCCACCAGTCATATTAACAGTGGTGTTTGACAGGGTCTGGTTTCTAGCTTCCATCTTTTGGGGGTTTGCTCTAAAATTTTCCAAGATGCAATTCCATCATGGGCTGAACTCACTGATATTTATGGAAACATTGCATTTGATCTCCATTCTGTTATAAAGGAGAGGTAAAAGTGCTCTGACATAATGTGGATTAACACAAAGGTCTCCTGAAACATGTACCCATGATTCTTCATTGGCTGGTGGAGGTAGATCAGACCAGACAGGTAGATCAGACCAGAGCAGTAGATCAGACCAGAGAGGTAGTTCAGGGCCCTCTTTCTCCAACTATCTGTAATTTAATAAAGGAGAAAAACACAGGAAGGCAGACAGTACCTCTCTCTCTCTCTCTCTCTCTCTCTCTCTCTCTCTCTCTCTCCCTCTACACACCCACACACACACACATGTGCTCGCACAGAACCAACTGATACTTTGATCCTAAATCCTCCAAAAATATCAGAGACTGATACTTTAAGTTTTCTAGGATACTTTTGATGAATGACAATTTCGAAAATATATTTAAAATTTTTATTAATTTTACTTCAATGAAATGGATTCCATATAAAGAAGAAATGCCTAAGTGGCAATAATTCAGAATTAACATCTTCAGAATGAACATCCCAGGCACAGGAAACTTGTTCTCCATGTCTCATTCCTCCTCCATAGCCACCCAGCCTTCAAACTCCCTTAATATTTCTTTCAGTGTTATCTCAGAATGCTGTTCTCCACTGACGTATTTTCCCCAAAGCCACTGCACCACTCCTCCCCAGAGCCATACAGGTCCAGGATGTGACTCTGTGTCTACTCTTTCTCCTTCACCTTGCCTGCCAAATTCATCTTCTGAGCAGGTCACTACCCTGCTCTGAAACCTTCCATAATTCCCCAGTGCCTGCAGACATAAGCCCACGAGCTTTACATAACTGCCCCCTGGTGGTCATCTACTGACTCACAGAGCTGGAACCCGGATTAAGGTTTCATTCAACATGGAAGACCTTTTCCTATTTCTAGGAGAAGCCAAGGGTGGGAAAGGGGAAGAAAGTACAAACAAGTGTTTGCTTTCACAGCTATGGTGAAGAATACCAGAGAGGAACACCTTGTGCCTCCAAGAAAATATTACTCTGCTGAGGACTCTTCAGAGTTCCGCAGGCTAAGCAATACTCATCTCTATTGTCCCTACACTGAGCGCCAAGTTGGAATTTCGTGGATGAAACATGACTCAGTGTAATCTGTGATTTACAATGTAATTGGTTCCCTGAGCTGACTTCCTAAAGGCACATGTTGTCAATTAAGATTGCATTCTTGGAGTGGAATGTAACATTAAAACAGCAAAACCAATCAGAAAATAAACTTAAAAGCACAGAAAATTTGCTTCCTACAAACACTGAGAATGTAAAGCAAATATTTAATGTCAATTCTCAAAGGTTCCTTTGGGGGATATTTTTCTTTTTGTGGTCTGGACAAGTTAACATGTTTTAAAATGTAAGCGTGAAAGGCTTTTAACATGGAACTATTTTGGTCTTAGCTTTTAATACCAGGAAATGACAATTACTGTCCTAGTAAAAAATATAATTCCATGTCCATGTACATCAGAATCAGCAAAGAAATGGTGGACAGTTTGCAATGGTCACCCCTCATGCCCACTATTTGACACTAAAAAGGCTAAAATTAGAAAAATTAAGGAGTTGGACATTCAGAGAAAGTTTCTTTAGGGGCAACAGCTGTATGTGGTATCTTCACTCACCCTCATTTTGAAGGCAGGATAGAAATGCAGAGCTCATTGAGATGTGTCTCAGCCTTGAGGCTCATCGTGAAAACTGAGGAGACCACTCTCAGAGCTCCTATGTGTCATCTGAAAACTGAGGAGCACAGTGGGCTGTGCCTGATTCAGGCCTGAGTAACCTAAAGACAGCACCCAGGTGGGGGAAGCATCAGTACAAACTGATTTGAGAAGCAATATCATTCCTACAGGCAGAACACAGCACGTGTGTCCATTTCACACACTCAGACTGATGCACGGGCAAGCAGTGTAAGACAGGCCACCATGCATTCTCTGTGGGACAGGAACAAAAAAAAAAAAAAATGCCCATGAAAAGACACTGCAGGAGCCAGGGGAGGTCTCAAAATGTTGACTGAGCTCTAGGTGGTCATGGAAGAGGGTGTTTTCACTCCCAAGGAAGTCAAAGGCCTAAGATCCAAAATGAGAGCAGGAAACAGAGATGTTGTCAAAGAACTCAGAAACTGCTGAGGTGCTGCTATGCTCAAGTAGACTTCTCTCAAGTCAGAGACATCCAAGAATGGCTCTTCCATCATTACTCTCCTTCCTGGGATCACTGATCACAGGAGAGTTGCAGAGGGGTAAGGTATCTAAATAGAGACAATGACATTTCCTTTATACCAGGGACTCAATTGACATGTTCCTGAAATCAGATGGTTAGTGGTGAATGCTGACTAGAAAGAGCTGTATTTTTTTTTTAAATCAAGAGTCTATATTTCATTTGAAATCAAGAAAATAACTATTATTCCAATTATTATTCCAATATTATTTGGAATAACTATTATTCCAAACCTCAGTTAAGAATAAAATAGATTTTGTCTTAATAGACTTTAAAGAATTTTTTTATGTATGTGTGTGTGTTTGTGAGAGAGAGAGTGTGTGTGTGTGCGCGTGCATGCATGCATATGTGTGCATGTGCGACATATGTGCACAGATCCTCTTGGAGGTCAGAAGAGGGTGTTGGATCTCCTGAAGCTGGAGGTACAGGTTGTTGTAGGCTCTAGGAACTGAGCTCTAGTCCTCTGGAAGAGCAGCCAGGGAGTGATCTTAGCCACGGAGCCTTCACGCCAGCCTTTAGCAGCCTTTTAGTAAACTTTAATATGAGATATGGTAGCATGTAAATCTCTTCCAGCTGCAGGAAGGCTCAGTGACAACATGCGACATCTACAAGAGAGTCTGTCAGCACTTCCTTTGCTCCAACTGCACCATGCTATTTAGCATGAATGAATGAAGGAACTGGATGAAGAAATGAAGGACTGAGTGATGGAACACACTGAGAAGAGAGAAGGAGCAGTAAAAAATAATTGTGCATAGCCTCCTAGGTTCTTCACTTGGGATCTGCCATCCCTCTTACCCGTGAAACATAAAATTAGTTTTATTCTCTGAGCATCTTAAAGATAAATACACTTCAGATATAAATACTGCTTGATCTGGGGTTGTGTAGGATCTGTTCACTAAGCCAGAAAATGTGCAAGAGAAGAGGACTCTTCTTAACCATCCGGGCACATGTGAACTGCTGACTGCGCTAGGCTCCAGTGTAGGAACGAATAAGCAACCTAATAGAACACAGTGCAAACCAGGAAATCCTGAGAGATAAGAACAGCAAAGAAAATGCACTGGACCCAGTAAGGTCTTCTGTTTCTTCTAGTCATGTAATTCTGACTCAGTAACAGGGACGTGTGTGTGTGTGTGTGTGTGTGTGTGTGTGTGTGTGTGTGTAACTTACTAGTATGTGTTAAGAAGAAAACTCTGGACAGAAAGCACAGGACCTTGAGAGATGGGGAAAAGAAAAGAAAACAAACAAACGAACAAATCAGTGAGCTCCAAAAATCAAGACGTCTGGCTCAAATCTAAGGCTCGTTTCCTAGTGAGGTACAGGGAGAAGGAACCTGAGAAGGTCTGTAGTGTATCTCAACAAGGAGAACTTGAAAGTCACAGGCTACGGGAGTTAATAGCGCTTGATCCCATAGATGGGAGAGACGAGGAGAGCCCAGAAGCCTAGAGGGCTGCCAGGCTTCTCTGAGCACTCGCTACTACTGAGAGAAGGAGCATGCACTGGAGCTAAGAACAAGTTGATTCCTCAGAAGCCAGAGTGTGGAGACTTCCTCACAAACACAAAGACACCTCCATACCCCTTAGCTGTGGCACTAAATCCGACAGACTAGAGGTTGCACCAGACCTGCCAAAGAATGCTTCAGAGCACGCCTCAAAAGAGTCTGACTGATATTACCCTAATTACACACGACAAAGACCCCAAAGATTTAAATAACAAGAAAAACATCGAAGGAGCACCTAACATTATAAAATTCACAGTTTGGTCTCTAACAAAAAAAAAAAAAAAAAAAAAAAAAAAAAAAATAAGCAAGCCTGTAAAGAAGCTAGCAAAACATAACCGGTATCCAGGGAAACGTAGATTAATTAACACAAAAAGTGGATTAATTAATGTAAGTGGATTAATTAATAGAAAAAGTGGATTGACTAACTTTAGAAAGTACTAAGCATTACTGGAGACTCTTTGTGTTTCTGGAAGGAAAGTGTATGGCCAGGGATGAGAACTGAGAATTTTAATGGAAAAAGAGGAAAACTAATTCAAAAACTCATGGACCGTAGAGTTCTCATGATGTTTTTAGATGTGGTAAGAAACAGAGAAAAGAGAGTTTCAAAATACTCCTTTAGTCTTTGTTTTTTAAATGAATGCAATTGGGGGTGGGAAAGTTACCACAAACCAAAAAAAAGGAAAGTACATGATAAGATTAGCCTTGGCTATGTTGATGTTGAAGCCTTTGTGGTACACATCCAGGAGATGGGCCATATGAGATAGAAGCAAGAAGGAAAAGAGCAAGTTACCTGGTACAGCAACAATATCGGCGATTTTTTCCTGTGACTTTCTGAGAATCAGAAGTCTCAGGACAGGTAGTTCCTTTGCTCTTTTATCCATCACTCAGTCACTTGTGAAAGCTAAAGTCAGAGCTTTATTCAATAGTACAACTCTTTTGGAAGGACTGGGCCAGTTCCTGGACAACTGTCACTTAGAATTGGACCTCGTGGTTAGCATAGCTACTTATCCCTTGCATGCTTTGCCACAGGCTGTGACCCTGACTGCGGATCCTGGCTAGTCTACTGTGGCCCTCATCTCTGCCTCCTGTTTACCCCACATCTATAGGCATCATTAGCTGGACAGGCTGGCCAGGAGTCAGGTACATTGGCTCTGGGAAGATCCTGCCTGTCTGAGGCTCTAAGCCCACTTTATTCTCTATTTAGTTCATGGTCATTTAAACTGATGGTCCCTCACCCAAGTAGTCTGACCTAGCATCCCAGAACTCATCAAACCATACCAAACCATGGAATCATTAGTTAATCTCTGGCCTCCGTTCGACAAGCTACTTCATCGACAGGTAAACAACAAAGAGTTGCTGCTCTTTCTCTCTCTCCAATGTTAGCTGTGCTTTGCTTGGGTCCCTAATGCCCACTCTGCTCTCTCTACAGAACAAGACGTCTGATTCCAGATGTTTAGTTCCCGCTTTTGTAATATTTCTGACGTGTAGGGAGCCGACTTTAAGCAGAAAGCGGCTAGAAAGCAGTTATCATCTTTGCAGCCATCTGGAACCATTTACCCTGATAGAGACTTGGTTTTTCAGCAGCCTACAACAGCTGAAGTAAATAAAACTCTAACAAATATCTTGTTTATCCCACATAGCTTGTTTTGCTGTTTAGTGACCCCAGCTGCATAGTGCACGTGGTAAAATGTTTTCACCTGTGTTCTCCTGCGTCTGTTTATAAATACCCAGGATTTCCTTGTAGTGGTGTGGTGTAGTAGTAGTAGGTGTAGTGGTGTGTGTATGGTGGAGACAGTAAAGAAGACTTTACTACAGATCCTCTGGCTTGTTTCTGTTCTTCCCGGCTCTTCCCCTTCTTCCCCCCCTCTCTCTCTCTTGCTAAACCCGGACCTGTGGAACAGAGCGGGCCATTATAGTTAGCTCAGGGCTTTTATAGTTTGGCGCCTGAACAGGGACAGAAAGGTCTTTTACACTGATGAGGAAAAACAAAAAAGCAAAAACAAAAACAAACAAGCAAAAACCCTGTATCGTCTTTGAGTGGTTATCAGCCTTGAGCTCAGAGACCTGTAGACTGTATTTGTTATCATTGGTTACCATGGCAAGCTCATGTACTGTGTTTATGCATGGATACCAGAAAAGAACTGTACAGGTGCCAACAGACTGTCAAAAGCATCATGGCACAAAACAAGTTAGGGAACTCGACAAAACCAGTTGTTGGGTTGCAGAATCCTGTTCTTGGATTCACTAGTATGTTGGTGATACTAAATGTCTAGACTGTATAGGGAAGTTTATGACCCAAGCTTTCTCCTACAACCCCAAGGAAAGCAACATGGTGAAGAAAAATGATGCTGGGTTTTGTTGTCCCTATCATGTCACATATTCCTTGGGAAATTCACACTCCTACGGACGGTCTTCAGCAGTGCACATAACTGTGGAATACAAAGTCACACCGTGCGACCCTCCTAAGCCCTAGACAGAGTCACCATGTGGCGCATGCTCCTGGTCTCTGTCTTCCAAGCTCTAACGATGTTTGCCATTATCTCATCTGCTTCCACTTTACTTGTCTGGTATTCATCGCCTGTCTCCCCGACCAGAATGTTTGTCTGCCTTATTTACTGCTAAGTGTCCAGACTTTGGATGGTGCCTGCCTCATCATAGGAAGTTAATAAATATGTGATATCTTCTCTTAAGCAGCAACAGTCCCCAGGATCTCTGTTGATGAAACTCTCCAGCTTGCAACACCTACGTGAGAGACCAGATCAATAATGCAACTGCAACCAGTGCTTACCCGTTTGGTGGAAGAAGGACTGGAGGCCAGACTTGTCAAGAAAAACTTCATTGCAGGTGTGTGGATTGGGCTGGTGCTTAAAGGATTCGGTTGCAAAGAGTTTACACTATGCCCTGTCCCAGAAGAGGGCTTCACAGAGCACACATCAGTATTTATAACCCTCGCCGGCTGACACGCAGAACTGTTCAAAAAGGAAATCGGAGCCACTATTTAACCAGGCCCAGAAGGGTCCTCAGCACTGTGAGTCCATTCACACAGCACTTTAAACAAACCTGGACTCTAAATTCTTCAAGTAAACTTCATTGCCTCTCAAACACTTATCCCTTCAGCAAACTGTGGCCTATTCCCTGATTTTTGAAATCGTTAGAAGGTGCTAAAGGGCCTGGAGAAGGATATTCAGTTGCAAATTCCACAGCTCTCCCTGTTCTGGGACTTTACAATGACAGGAATACCAATATTTTTCTTTTGACTGGGATTTTCCATGTAAACCATTTCCAAATAATCCATGCATTATCTTATTGTAAGACATTGGGATTCAGCATTTTCAAAATGTTTTAGAAAGCCTTCCTGTCCTTCTGAAACATCACCAGGTCCTACTTACAGAGTGTCTAGCACTGTGACCCCCATAGGACTTGAACAATTGGAGTCATTCTGTGTTAAAATAAAGTACTGCTGACTCTCTGTTGTCTGTGAGACCATATCTCCAGATCCAATTAAATCCACAGATTTAAAAGAATTATTCACATACTGAACACTCACAGACATTATTTTCTAGTCACGATCCTTGGACAAAACAACCAGTTATAACAATTGTGTTATAACAATTCTCGAAGTGACGTAAAGCATACAGAAAGATGTTCAGAGGTTTCAGTCCATTATGGAGGCAGGAAGCATGGCAGCATCCAGGCAGGTGTAGCACTGGAGGAGCTGAGAGTTCTACATCTTTCTGAAGGCAAACAAGAGAAAACGGGCTTCCACATCGTTAGGAGGGATGTCTAAAGCCCACTCCTACAATGACACACTTCCTCCAACAAGGCCACACCTTCCAATAGTGCCACTCCCTAGGTCAAAACCACCACTGCATCTGCATAAACTCCAGGCTATTACACACCACCTCGCTGACCCCACTGGAGAGGGACCCACGATCAGCATCATCAACCTTAGGTCTCTGTCACATCTGTCACTGCCTTCAAGTCTCCAGTTTTGCCTCTCTTCGCAGTGCTTGTACCGTTCCTCTCTTCCATCTTTCCCACATCTCCATCACACACTTACTCTTCACAGTGGTTGGCTTGAGTGACTTGTTCCACGCCCCCAGGCCCTCCCGATGGAAATTCATATGACCATCTCTTTCTCTGCCGTTCCACTGCTTTTCCCACTCTGGTCTTAGGAAGAGATAATTGGCCCATTCTGTGCTCAAACACTCAGGTTTTCCTCTCTTGAGCCATCTCAGCACAGTCTCCCTGTCATCTCCAGATCTAACCTCCTACCCTTACCTTCCCCACCGGCAGCAACTGGTTCCCTGTTGTAAGCTCACTAAGTCCGGTCCTCAACCACTAAGTGGATGAGGACTGACACTCATACTTAAACTATGTGTTTTCATTTCTGACATTTCTCTCTTAAAAAGAAATACATTACTCTCATGGAGCCTGAATCTCTCCCAGTTTAGTTTGTGAGGTGGGCACACACAGTAAAGATTTGATTCATTATTTCTCTACCAAGTGACTCTTATGTGTATTTGTACTAACTACATAAAGGAAACATTCCAAATGTGTCTTCTTCATCACAGATGCATTCCCTCTTAGCACCTTCTTTCAAGAATAAAATGTTAAGCTTGGTTTTTTTTTTTTTTTCTCTCTCTCCAGACCTCATTAATTTTATACAACTAACCTTTTTAGTTAACTTCCTCTAGACGTGGATATTTCCAATCAAGTTGCTCACCTTACATAGGGAGCCCAGAATAATGACGCATGGTCTTGGCTTCCCTTCAAAAGAAACGTTGTTTCCCCATTACCTTCATTGCTGAACCCTCAAGGAGAACTTGGATCCCCAGTGACATTTCCTCACCGCTATTACTCTCAAGCACAGGAGAAGAGTTATCTCTAAAGTATCCAGTGATCATGAAAAGCCTGTTTTAGTGTTGCCACTGAGAGCCCTTACCCATGACTGCTCTTCTCTCTCCCCATAGCACTTGCAGGTATGTTGCCTCGAATACAGAAATTATTAGTATAACTCTTGGGAAGTGTTCATTGTTTTTCTTTCTTCTTAAACAATAAATTCCATTGTCTTCATTAGATTCCCTTGATTCTAAAACTAAAGATTCCTTCCATAGAAAACCATTTCTTGAGTCTTACCATGCTACGTTATGGAAGCATAAGTCAAAATATCTGTCCCCTAGGACAGACTCAGTCTTCATAAATTTCTCTCAAGGCCACTGGAGAATAGTGTCATAATTAGCCACACTAGTAAGACAAGCGATATGATTATTAAATCCTTCATGAGTTTTCATGACCATACACTCAGCATATAATGAAAGCTGCTCTAATACTAGACACTGGACAGAAATTTACTGTCCCCAGGATTTCATACAGAGTACAAAACTGACAGAAAAACAAGTGTCTGCCAAAAAAAAAATACACACTCTTAGACACACATACTTACATACACACACAACTTTTCCTTAGAAGGAATATAAGAAACTAAGAGCAGAGTATTATCAGCACAGATAAAAGAATGTGTAATAAGATAATACTGAGTTATTTCTTTCAAACTTTGCAAGAGCAGCTATATGAAATAGGGTGGCATTCTTGAAGAACAGGAAAACACTCATTAGCTAGAACTCAGAGCATGGCAATACATGTCTCCAGATGAGCCATAGAGCAATGCTGGGTATACATACGTGTTTCCGGAATTGGGCTTCATCTCAGACCACAAACAAAAAAACAACAAAGGCTTGACTGGAATAGCTTAGGCAGCGGAATGGCTGTACTAGTGGGAACAAGTCTGACCTTGGCAAAATCATTTAGCGTGTTCCTGCAAGGATCTAAGCAAGAGAAAAGGGAGACCCAAAATGATGGAGTGAGAGAGGGGTACAAGGCCCAAATATGCTTCTGGGGTACACCTTAAGATTAAATGTAAGTGGGGACTAAGGAGATTGTCTCACTTAGGTTTTTATTGCTATGATAAAACAACATGGTCAAAAGCAACTTGAAGAGAAAAGGGTTTATTTCCACTTAAAAGTCCTGGGTCACCATCGTTGAGGGAAGCAAAGGCAGGACCCCTGGAGGCAGGAACTAAAGCAAAAGACATAAGAGTCCTTCTTACTGGCTTGCTAAAGCTACTTTCTTAGGCTGTTCAGGACCACTTGTCAAGGAGTGGAACTGACCACACTGGACTGAGCCAGCCCACATCAATCATTAATCAAGACAGTACTTCCACAGGCTGACCTACAGGCTAATCCCACGGAAGTATTTCCTTAATGAAGATTACCTCTTCCTAGATATGTCGAGGTTTATGAGAAGCTCACAAAAATGAACCAGCACAAGGGCAAGCTGGGAGACCATGTGGATTAATTACCTGATTTCTATAATAACACAGGCAGCCAGGGGAGTATTTATAAGAGGCAAGATAAAATGTTCACATGAGGACATGAAGTGTTATGTGTACCTAGAATATGAGAAAAAAAACCCATCCAGGGCTAGGTAGTTAGTTAAACAAATGAATTTAGAGTTTGCTAAGTAGGTCAAATCTTGGAGGTTAATAGAAACATTAGTCAAAGCCTGTAAAGGATGTCTAGAAGCTACAGAAGAAGACATTTTCCAAAGCAAATGTGTCGAGAGAGAATAGATGTGGATAAAGAATAGAACCAAAGAAAATACTATGACTAGATCTTAAATTGGTTTGGGGACAGACCTTTTGAAAAGCTGATTATGGGTTTGACCCGTGTGCCTACCCTCCTCTTACAAGAGTTCATATGGATAGCATGGAGTCTCGGGAATTCACTGTCTCCATGGTTCCAGGATACCAAGAAGAGGCAGAAAGACAATACAATCTAGTTTAATGTTTCCATTCTGCTATTACAAACCTTACTCTTCCCATGATTCCTAACAAGAAATGCGGCTTTAAGAATGGGTTGGGTTCTTGTTTGCTTTTCCTACCGTGAAGGAACCAGTCAGTGGTTCTTACAAGGACGTTTTTGACTCACCTGGACATGTCTATCAGAGGCACAAGCACAGCCACCTACCTCATACAATATCAAAAACAAGGAGGGGAATATGGACTTTGCTCCTTGGAGGGAACCATAATAGCCTTTCCAGGCTGTCTGCACCATCTGGGGCCCAAGTCCTCAGCCATGGCCAGCTGTCAAAGCATAATCTTCCATGCATTTTTCTATTCTTTCTCCTAACTCACTTCACTTTCTGCCTTTTCCGTTTTATGACTTGACTGTGACTCTTGGTCCATGAGAGGCTTCTGACAAACATCCCCCGGCATGTGGGCTGCAGTGTTTTTCTTACTTTCCCATTCATCATCCTGCATGAGGGTCACAAAATCCAGACTTCTTCGAAGAGCAGCAGTTGCACAGGAAGCAACAGTAACACCCCCTCAAGCAGAGCTCAGACACAGACAGACTACCGGGAAGAGCCCAGACAGAAATTGATTTTTCTTATCTAAATTACTGACCCCATGAAAGTTATAAACGACCTTTGAATTACAAGCCATTCCTCCTAAAGCACGAATGGCAATGGGTCATTCCCTTCCCGTCTTGCCACCTACCTTACCCCTGTGCTCTCCCACCTGAGGGGACAGACAGATTGGAACTGTGCTTTGGATTTCTGCTCTCCTTCTCATGTCTCACTATTCACATGTGGCTTGTGGAACTGAAAGCCCTTGCACCCTCCCTAACACTTGTCTAGGCCCAAAGAGTAATGGCTGCCTATTTTATTACCTTAGTTTTTAAAACAGTTTTTACTAAATATTAGAATGTATCACCTTCCCCCTCTTTCCCCTCCACATAACACCATCCAGCTTCCCTTGCTCAACCCCCTCCCGTGCCCTACTGAAGTTCACAGCCTCTTTTTCTTTATCACTAATACATACATATATGTGTATCTATCTATGTATATGTACAAATGTATGTGATTACAACATGTTTGTATTGTTTGTATCTGTGTATGTGCGTGTGTGTATGTCTGTGTGTCTGTGTGTGTGCCTGCGCGTGTCTGCGTGTATATATGTGTATGTTTGTGTGTCTGTGTATAGGTCTCTGTCTCTCTCTCTCTCTCTCTGAGTGTGTGTGTCTCTGTGTGAGTTTGTCCGTCTGTCTGTCTGTGTGTCTGTGTGGTTTCAGAGATGACCACTTTGCACAAGATAACCAATAAGGGTGTTTGTGCACAGGAGAAGCTAATTGTTCTTCTCCCAGCACAATTAGTAAGTGGCACAATTTTAAGTGCAATTAAATGTAGGAGTAGATGGTCAATCTCATTTTCAGATCACACATTCACTGGATACACTCCCCTGAATATGCCTGGATAACAGTCCTGGCACAGACAAGAACATTTTGTTGAATGATTTCTATCTTTCTAACAGTCACATTCCAGATACCCTTGCAGATTTCCAGAGAAAATATTCCTTTGTATCATAATTTGTGTTAAAAGTAGCACTATCTTCAGGTTCCATACCCTCAACGTAGTGAGTCACAGCTAAGGTTACCCCCATTGATTCTTGGGTGCCTCCCTTATCCCAAGTCTCAGTCTTGAACTGCAGATGCCCCCCTCCCCCGCCGCCTCCTCACCTCCATCAGTTGCATATTCCCATTCATTATCATGGCCATCTACTGTCATGTACTGTCAAGTCATAAAATGGATGAATCTAAAAAACAATATACCAGGGGTCAGAGAGATAGCTCATAGGTAAAGGCCTATGCTGCTGGCCCTGGAAACCTGTTCAATCCTCCAGACCCACATAGTAGCAGAGAGAACTAACTTCCCTTTCATCTCCACGCATGTGCAATAGCAAGTGTGTGAACACAAGTACAAACACATACACAGTAGGGAGAGCATAATTCATCAACCAATCATTTAAAAACATTAAAAACACATTGCATCAAAAGAGCTAGAGACACAATTTTATTGCTCCATTTAAATTAATTACATTTGCATGTGTGCATGCATACTTGTGTGTGTGTGTGTGTGTGTGTGTGTGTGTGTGTGTGTGTGTGTGTGT
>JANHMN010000001.1:244549951-244580956 GCA_030674055.1 Rhabdomys pumilio | reverse complement strand
TGTGTGTGTGTGTGTGTGTGTGTGTGTGTGTGTGTGTGTGTGTGTGTTATAAACACATACATAAGCAGGTGCACAGTATGAATGCACTCCAGCAGGTCAAAAGAGGATTTCATGTGATCTGTTCTTTTATTGTCTGTCTTATTTTTTTTGAAATAGGGCCTTTCCCTGAAGCTGGAGTTGGGCGATCTGCCCCAGCAAACCTCCTGTCTCATGTCCCCGCCAGTGCCACAGATGTATATGGCCATGCCCATTGTTTGATATGGGCACTGGGATTTAAACTCAGGTCTCATGCTTGCAGAGCAAGCATGCTTACCTACTGAGCTGTCTCTCCAGCCCCTACGTCAGCTGTCTTCTGGAAATCATTGTGCAGTAGTAATTTCTTGGGTCTAAGTTAATGTATGACTCCAAACTTGATGCCCTCACCAGATACTTAATGGGGTCACTCACTATGCAGCTAATCCTTGAATAGTAAGGGTGGTTTGGCTCAACTTATTTTATTATTATTTGCTAAAGTAGGAGCAACATCATTATACCATCATGTTGAATTTTAGGACTTAGAACTACTTTTGCTGTCTTTCTTGTATGTATGTCCAGCTTTCTTTGGAATTAACCACAGACCATTAGTGAAAACAGTACCAAGACTTAGAGAGCTGCATAGAAAACCTGAAGGACATTTTCCAGATTTTTTTGTTGTTGTTCTGTATTCCTACAATGACACTGGCAAATATCTTGACCAAAACTTACTAAAAAGGAAAACTATCCAGCATTGTTGCCACAAGAATTCTCCTAGAGCTCTCTCCTCCCCTTCCTCCTTCCCCCTCATCTCATATCTTCTCTTCTGAGTTCCCTCCTCCTCTTCCTCCCCCCCATATCCTCTCGTCCATGCCACGATGTGTGATTATACACGGATACAACTTATCAAGGTTGTATTATACACTAGAAGAAAAACAAGATTGAATTCTGTTGTCTATGAAGAGCTATGACCTGGAGAGTCTGTTAAACTTGGGTCGCAGGAAGCTCTTCTACAAGGTTCTGATGAGCAAAACGAGGTAAACTAAACTATGTTGGCACTGGGCAGTGCATCATTGGAAGATTTTGACAGGGCCCTCATGTGAGAGGTGGCATAGAGAATTAGGGAGTCAGAACGAGGGGAGCTCCTTTCCTTCCAAAGTCTACTGTGGCTAACATGCCTCTGGGAGTCAGATGCCACCTTTACCACTCCTACGGCATTCTGAAGAAGGCTCTATGATATGTTTAATCAGGAAGTACTGCCTTTCTCTCTTGCTGGATCCAAGATTACTGCTGTGTCTCACTGTTCCCACCAAACTACCTTTCATATTATTTGCTCTGCAGTTAATTTATAAAATAATGAATTTAACAAGCTGAAGAAAAGCAGTAAGATTTTTTAATTATATTTTAGATTACCATATGGAGTAATAAATTTTATCAAGTCAAGATGTAAGTTTTTTAAAAAAATCATAACCATATAGGATAATAAATTTATATATCATAACTAATTAGTTAATAAGATATTTTACCTAAGGGGGAAATGCTCTCATTTTAAGATTTTTTTTAAAATTCATTTTTTATATGTAATATCCTTGTATCTATTTTTAGGCCAAATGGTTATGTTAATATATGGCCTACTATACCCAAACCAATCATTTTGACTCTGGGAAGTTTTAATTAATGTCATCTCAGAGAAACTTTCAAGCATAACTTAAAAATGCTTACCAATAAAATCCTGTCTCCAACAAACTAACAACAAAAAGCATTGCTTATCCAAAACTTCCTCCTGGCATTTCCTGAGGGCTTAATGTTACTATATGAGATATTCTTAATCCTGTCGTCATTGATTTGATAATAAGCCAACCTAGTCCTGGTGTTAACACTTGAAGTTACATAATAGGTTTCCTCTTTTGTGAGTGTCATACTTGTGTATGCATGTGGATACATGTGAATGTGTGTTCATGAGAAGAAGGCCACAGGGTTGTCATCATGTGTCTTCCTCAGTCATCTCCACTTCTTATTTTGAGACACAGTCTCTAGCTGAAGCTGGAGCTTACCAACTCAGCTGCCATGTGGCTAGCAAGCTCCAGCAATCCGTTCCTGAGTCCTGTCAGTCCTTAACCCCATTCATCCCTCTGACGCTGAGGAGAGTCAGCACTGTAATAGCAAGCTATTAGTTTTTCTTTTTTTTTTTTTTTCAAAAAATAAAAATACTGTCACTATTATTTAAAAAATATCTTGACAGGACACTTTATAATAAGAGTGAATATGGTTTTAGAAAAAATTCTAATCAAAGGTATTTGATAAATAATGAGGCAGAGCAAGTCTGTGTAAACATCTCTCATTCTGCATTAACTCTTTTTACCTCAACATCCTGGTTTTCATGAGAATTCTGAGCTCAGATGACCCAAGGGTCATAAGTAACAAAGAAAAGGCAAGGGGTCCAGCAGACTTCCATATAATTTCCTGATACTTTTATAAAGTTAATTTCAATTATATCTAAAATACATTAAGAAAAGACAATGTATTGATTAAATAAGTTAGTGCTTCTAAGTCATTCCATCACCTTCAAACAACAGGAAAGCTAGGCTTCAAATAACTGACAGATCTGCTTTGGAATCCCAGCAGAGGAAGTGGGGTATTCCAGTATCTACAGGGTGACACCTCATCGAAAGCAGAGATAAGGAACAAGAGGAATTACCTTGAGCTTTCTTTGCCCTGGATAGAGAGGAGGATGTTGACTCCACTCACCTTAACAACTGCATATCAGAAGTCTTTCAATATTTGACCTAAAGTAAACAGGACTTCTTATGATTTGTCCCTGGATATCAGGATTTTTTTTTTTCATGAAGACTCCATTGAGTCTGAAGCCTAGAAAGAGATGATTGGCCCTTAAGCGATGGGGGAGTTCAAATGCTGAGTTCAGAAGGTCACAAGGCTCCTTCAGCACTTGTCATAAGTGACACACCTTGGCAGTGGGGAAGAAATAACATCTTTTACAAACTAGAAGCTTCAACTAGCTTTGCTGAACTGAACAATCAGCTCTGGCTGTTGTTTATGTATCTAGGTAGGAAAGAAATGAATCAATATATATTTGCGGATCTCTTTAAACTCTCTCAACATAAAAAATGGGTGTAGATTGAATATATCCAAAATGTAATACAATGATTTGTTTTTAGATACATATTTCAAGGTACACATAACATACATGCTTCTTTTCACTAAGTATAATTTCAAAGAATTGTTTAAGGTCAAAGGGGTGTGGAAAACATGCAGTATCTGCTATGTACTACTTAGACATTTAATCGATAGTAATTTGCTTGTTTCTTATAACAAAGAATATATTCTAGTATATCCAGTGGATTTTATTAGGTCCAGGATCTTAAGTCTATTGGCAAAGGCAGTAGATAAAGACAAGCTTCAAGGAGTCTATATGTCTAATGAATGAAGGATTCCCTTCCAATCTCCCACTTTGTTCCAACCCATCTGATTAAAAGCAAGAAAGACAAACCTTTGACTTTTAATTATCTGCTTTACCATGAGAAACAAACTAACTGCTGAGCCTTGGGCATATAGTTAGGGTTTTCTACACGCTGCATTAGAAAGGGTCTTTCTTCTGCTTTTGCACAGAAACCGGCAACCATCTGGCATCTTTTTTGAAGAGGAGACAGAGAGAGAGAGAGAGAGAGAGAGAGAGAGAGAGAGAGAGAGAAGAAAGAAGAAAGAAGAAAGAAAAAGAGGAAGGGGAAGAGGAAGAAGAAGAAGAAGAAGAAGAAGAAGAAGAAGAAGAAGAAGAAGAAGAAGAAGAAGAAGAAGAAGAAGAAGAAAGGTATAGTATTATAGTATTTATTTGGGACATGGACACCAGGATTCTCATGACCTATCTCCAGGCTCTAGTAACAATAAAGGCATCTCTAGCCACTTGAAGAAAATATTAATACAAGAAAGACAGAGCAAGAGAAAAAAAAAAACATGGAAAAACACTACTACTCAAAACTAGTTCTCATAGGAACCTCAGAAATACTGAAATGGGGACAAATCTTTCAGGGAGGGCTACCATTAAGAAAGAATAAGATCATTTTTGAAATCAAGTTAGCAACTGATGTGTGTGAAACATGTATCTTTGTTCTGTCCCCGAGAGCCCATCCAATCTTCACAGCCACCCAGGAGGTAAGCACATTACAGTCATCAGACAAATCAAGGAAATGCCACTAAGGTGAAGGAGTTTGACCAAGGCCTTGGAGCTACCAAGTTGCCTGAGCAACCTTTATAGGCAGCTAGTGACAACTCCAGCCACTAGACCTAAAGAAGTCAAAAAAGCTTAGAACTAAAAGGCTAAGTAATATACAATCTAATTTCAATCTTTAGAGATTACATATTTAGTACATGAAGCAAAGGAAAAAGAATAAAATCAAATGCTTACAATATTTACCTCTGAAAAGTTTTATTTTAACAGGAAGGGTGATATGTAGGAGGAGCTAAGGGGGAAGGAGCACAGAGAGGAAGAGATGGAGTAAGGAGAGGGGAAGATGAAGTAGAGAAGCTAGGTGATGAGAGAGAAAAAGAGAGAGAAAGAGAGAGGGGGCATGGAGGCAGATGTTCACGTGTCTCCACCAGTCAAAGATAGTTGATATATCTAGGTTGGGTATTGGGTTATACTTCTGATTGAGCATTACCATACTTATAAAGCCTTTGATTAACATTTTTAAAAAAATGTATAAAAGCAAAAAGGAAAAGGGGACATGGGATAGGGGTTTTCTAGGGAGGGAAAATGGGGAAAGGAGATGGCATCTGAAATGTAAATAAAATATCCAATAAAAAAAAAAACTTACCTCTGAGAAATTTCTTACACATGACTTTCAACTTTTATTTAAATATTATTATGCACTATCTAATATTCTTAAAATAAGAATGACTGACATTAGAACATCTAAGAATTACACTTGCTTTATTTGTGTCACCGCACAGTAATCCCCCAATTTTTGTTTGACACTTTGAAGGAAAGTACAAATTCCAACCAACACTGTTTATATCAGAAGAGGGGAAAAGAAGGTAAAGACAATCTTGCCCCAACTGCAAACAATGCTCCAGTGAGTAAATGTTTGTCAGATGACCACTGGTGTTTATCAGATACAGTAATCAAAATACTATCCAGATTTCATAAGTGCAAAGACAATGTTTTGGGGAAAATTCCAAGATTCCCCAAAATGAGTAAAATGATGAGGAATTTTTTTCTCCTTCACAGGATAATCCACTATTATCCTGTGAAGATCGGAGGCCTTTACACACGAATTCTTGAAAAGGAGACTCTGGTCTAGATTCTCCCACAGAAACAAAATATAAAGTGCTGCACGCTGTCTTACCACATCGTTCAGCACCCAGAGCCGAGCCGAGCAGAGCAATCAAGCATTATATATTTATTCAACCCAGGGACCTCTGAAGACACGTGACTACTGAGCACTTAAATTATAGCCAGGATGGAGGACAAAGTAAACTTTTTAGATTTGTTCATTTGTAACTAATTTAAACACATGTGTGACTTGCTGTCACCATCCCGGCTGCACGGAGCCATAAGGCAAGCTAACTCACATTACCCACTTGGCACCTGTTTCTCCTATGTTTTTTAAGTATGCCTATGTGTACTTAAATACTATATATGATCCAAGGATAATACTACTTGGACGATAGCAGTGGGTTCTCATGATACTGTTTCCTCTTTCCTCAGCCAAACAACTGTTACCCACACAGTGTTTTGGTAGGAGTCTTCAAAACTGTCCCGTGCAGAAACTGAATACATTCAGTAATTCAGACATAATTTTACCTGCTGACAAAACACTGGCTTGGGTTTTTACATCACAGGCAAATGATACTTTACCTTAATAAGATTGAACCAGTATCTCATTTAAAAAAAAAAAAAATATATATATATATATTTGTTTATTTATTTATTTAGGAAGGACCGCATGTGGTGGCCAGAGAACAATGTTCAGGAATCACTTCTCTCCTTTCACCTTGTCAGTTCTAGGGATCAAACTTAAGTCACCAGGCTTGTTTAGCAAGTGCATCCACCCACTGAGCCATCTCATCAGCCCCAGTAGCCCACCTTTAAAAACAACAGCTATTTTAAGACACTGCTCAGATACCATAAACTCTGCTCATTTAGATTGTGTAATTCACGGGCTTGTGGTATAGTCAGTTTTATACAACTCTTGGCAATTTGCTGTTTGATATGTTAATAATATTTTGGAATATGAAGCTACATTTTCATCACTAAAAATAGACAAACAAAAAGCCATGTGTTCATTCTCCATTACCCCTGACCCTGGAACTCACCAACGGACTTTGGTCTTGATTCTGGAACCCACCAGTGGACTTTGGTCTTGATTCTGAAACCCACCAATGGATTTGGGTCTTTCTCCATCCTCTTGTTTTCATTTCCAGAACAACAAAGTCTGTGTGAAGTACAGATGGTCCCCAGCTCATGATCAGACTTGTGTGGTTTTGTTTTTCACTTTACTAGCATGAAAGCGATACATGTCTATACACCAAGCCTGGAACTTTATTTCTTGGGTCAGGGATATGTGGGATGATCTGTGCATGCAACTGCTGTGGCCATGAACCAGAGCACCCAGGCTGGCAAGCCATCCCGAGGGGAAGCCACACATGATCTGTGACGTAGAGTGAGCACACACCATGCTGTTTTATTGTGTATATTGAAAGCATCATTCATTTACTTTCAACTGACTGCATGCCAAGGCATCCGTAATCGTTTTTT
The DNA here is from genome assembly GCA_030674055.1 of Rhabdomys pumilio. Classification (NCBI taxonomy): domain Eukaryota; kingdom Metazoa; phylum Chordata; class Mammalia; order Rodentia; family Muridae; genus Rhabdomys; species Rhabdomys pumilio. The sequence continues at coordinate 244,574,172 of JANHMN010000001.1, read as the reverse complement.
CCCTTTCCCTTGTTTTTCACAGCTTTTGACTTTCCTTAATCATTCTGAATATGTGCTTTGTCCTAACTTTCTTATTAGCTGAGAGTTGTGTGCCTTGTTTTCAAGCTCATCGCCATTCAGTAAGTATTCATTCTTGTGACTCCAAGGCTCGGACGCAACAGACATTTCATCACCAAACTATGACAGTGTGGACGATTAGGACATATGTAAGTTATTAGGATTTTAAAGCCTTAGACTGAGAAGGGAAAGACAGAGGAGAAAGTGTCTCGAAGTGCAATTTTGGAAGCTATCTAAGTAATGTTTTTCCCACTCCCACTACAGCCTCCTCTTGGTACCGTTCCAATTCACAGCTTTTAAACGGTGCCTGGCCCATCACACCTGCAAGAAATCATTGTCAAGAGAAAGAAGAAAAAGACATATTCCTGTGCACAGCCTATAGTTTTTCCCTCTCAAAGAGCCCTTAAGCCAAAGTATTATTTGTTTTCCCTCCAAAATTGCCTACTAAATGGCATCTGGATATTTGAAAGACTATAATAGCATAAGAGATATAGGCCAACCTGGAGCACTTCTCCTGTATTACTGAAGCCAGTGAATTGTCTAAGTTCTTCCTTTTGATGTGCACCAAATTCTGAGGAAGAGTCTCATTTAAGCCTTAGAAAATTGAGGCCTTTGCTCCACAGAACATAAAAACATTTATAACTCACTTCAGTTTTCCTAAATGTTTCTGAGGTTACCCCCCCCCCCCCAGTTTCCTCTTCATCCAGTACCACGTGCAGAGGGCTTTAAGGTCTCTGTAATATTCTTAAATATTCCCTCTGGGGATGAAGAGAAGGAAAAGAGCACCAGGGAGTGAGCTACAAGTCTCCACACAGACCTCTCTTTCAGTTCAAGTCTGAAGAGAGAGATAAAAAGCCAACTGCAGACACACTGTCCTCAGAAGGAGCCAAGAGCTACCCCAAAGATTGGCAGCTCCAAAAGGCATCAACAGGAATCCTTTTGGTAATTACCAGTTCGGAAATGTCATCCCATTGATTGTGACAGACATAAAGCAGCTGCGCTTTGCTGAGGAACAACAGAGGCCGGGCCTGAGCAGTAACAAACATCGGGCCAGCTGCAGCCTGCTCGCCTTCCTCGGCTCTCCCGTTCCAGACTTGCCAAATGCTGAAGCAATTAATCACACAGTAGAAGTGGATCTAAAATGTCTGAAATTGCCTGGTGAAGATTAACTGAATCTATCATATTTCCAGCCTGATTAGGAGGGAGGTAAGACTGTCTTTTTATTGCAGAAAGCTTCTCAGTCAAATTAATTGCTAAGATCTTAGGCTGGTCATTCCAATTCCAGCTGGAATTTAGAGAATCCTCTGGCCAGAAATCCTTATTTTTTAAGTGAGAAACAAAGAGAAAAAAAGACACAGGTATTTGCTTCTATGAATCTCTAGGGTAGAATCAAAGACTCCAAGCTCAAGCCAACACAGGTGTCCTTGTAGCCTAAAGAGCCATTGAAGAACAACTTTAAATTTGTTCTGCCTGTTTGTATAAAACACCCACCCATTCCTGGGTGGAGAATTGCTGTCAGGGGTTATGAGGGCCCCTAGAACATATGCCATCAGCTTCACACTCAGGGAAATGTGGGCCTCTCTGCTAGGCCAGTTATGCTTCTCCAAAGTCAAACAGCCACTGCCCCAGAAAGCCATATTGCTTCAGTTCCAGAGAAAACACACAGCTGGCTTGCAGCTGTGGTACAGCCCACCTCCATATGCCTAAGGTGAAAAGTTCTGGTGACCCTAGCCCTAGTATCTCGGTGAGTGGTGATGGCCTCATCACCTGCAGACCCCAAGGGGGTCTAACCATAGTATCCAGCCACTGTCCTCAAACTCTTCAGACCTAGGCCTCCAGGGAATCCCTCTGAGATTGTCATCCCACCCAAGGAATTGACTGTTTTCGTTTTTTAACTAGTGTGTCGTTCAACTCTCTTCTTGTTTATTCCTTTGGAAGTGTCTTTACTCTAGGATCTGGATACATTAATTTACTCTATTTTAAACTATTTTCAGATCTAACATTGGCTCTAAAGTTATGCTGTTGTTTTTATTGTTAAGAGATTTTCTAAGATCAAGGAGATTGCTCAGGGGGTAAAGACACTTGGTTACCTGCAATGGATCCTCTAAACTATGTAAAGATGGGAAATAAGTTCCACAATGTTGTTCTCTGACCTCCCATGCCCTCATATTCATAAATAAGCACGCATGTGCACATGCAATAATTAATTTTTAAAGCTTTATTTGTATAAATTTGTTTCTTAACATAATTCTAAATAACATCTAATGTTTATGTTAAACTAAAAAGGCTAAAAGACCTATAAATGGTCATGGATAGATAAAGGAGAAACAATCTAGAAAAGAACAAGTACTGTGCATTCTCTCTCAGATGGAAACAACAACAACTCCATGTGGAATGTACAAGAGTAAAGACAAGAGATCAGAAAAGGAAAGTGGGAAAAGGAGGCGGGACTGGATTTCATTAGAGTACATTGCATGCATGTGTTGAAATACCATAGTCAACCTCAAGTAACACATACTAATCAAACTTTTATGTAATTATCAAGCAAATCCAGCCATTAGTTATGAGCTGAGGAGAAAGAAAGCCTAAGACCTGAAGGATCTCTTCATTTAAAATAAGGTCCCTGAATAGCAGCACCAGCTTCGTCCATGTGCCTCTTTGTCTCCATCCTGTGTCTATATTAATATTCCATTAAAACGAGAAAGCAACAGTCACCTAAGTTCAATACTTCTTCCCTCACTAGGGACATGTAATTCATTTTCATAATAATGAAGAGTATTGTTCAAAATAGATGAATGTATATTTATTTTATTTCATAACTTGAACAAAAGAGTCAACAGACTCTTATAACGATAAATTTTCACCTGTTGGATGGCGATGATGTATGCTGCCTGTGAGTACAGGTGTTTCTATCTTTCCAAAAGTTAGAAAATCAAACTCAGGTTCATGCGTGTAGCTGACGTAAAATAGATAAATAAGCAATAAAATGGGCAGAATACATAAAACTTACACAAATAGAAATTTTAAACTGATTGGGAGCCACAAGTAATCAAAAGTTTGTGTTGTTCAGTTGGTCTACATAAATATCCAGTTGTGTCTAGTAGATACCTTACTGACCTACTGTCAGTTAACGGTAGGAGAAAGATGCTGAATCAACGAACTTTAGACTTAGACGTATTCACCAAGGATGAATAAATTGGTGATGTTAAAGCAATACAGGACTAGGGGTGAGAAAGGAGAAAGGTTATCATCAGAGTGTGGTGCCAAGAGCAATAGCAAGGAATCAAGGACACAGTCAGTATAGACAGTCCCACTGACCATGGTCAGAGTGTAGACACTGCCACTGATCCAACAGTCTATATCAAAGTAGAGTATCATTGGGTCTGTATGTCTGCTCAGAATGAAGATGGAAAGTGAACAGCAAGGGAAAAACATTCATAAGGAAAAAAAAAAAGCATCATATGAGTCTCCAGAAAACTCCCTAGGGACCTAAAATCTTAAAGGTCATCCACAAACAACCAAATGATAGTCACGTGATCAGTGCTTCAGGATGCTCTTTTTAAATACGTTTGTATTTGACGTTTGAAGTATATGAAGATGATAATGACATCAGCTATTTTGTGCTAAGTGTACTTCCTGACAATCTCAGCTGGGCATGTTGAAGATGTGCAGCTTTTTGGGAGAAGTTATCCAAGTGCTCCTGAGGGAATGGGAGACTTGTTGACTGGCAGTGAGAGAAAATGACACACTATACTGGTCATTTTCTGAAGAAGGAAAATAAAGGGCTAGATCAAAAAGGTGCTTTGAAGTACCATTACATGCATGGCTTTGGTGGACAGCCCTGGAGGCTGGATGAAGAGAGGACACAGTGACATTTAAGCATCAGGGGCCAGTCACGCCCACAAGCCTAGACTCTGCCCACACATCTGGAACATTTCAATAAAGGCCTCAGAGATAAGATTGACAGCTTCATGTCAGACACAATTAGAAGAATGAGGGTTTCGACTCGCGATATGCAAGATGAAAGCAGAGCAAGACAAAGGAAGAAATAATAGCAGAGAAAAGTGAATAGGGCAGAGATATCTGTGAAGTAAATGGGAGAAGTCCACCAGCCACTGCCTTTGAACCCAGCCATGTCTTGACAACCCTCACTGACATTCCAACCCTTGAGTCTGCATAACTTAGCAAAGCCTTGCATCTAGGATTCGGTCCTTGTTACCACAGTCACTCCCGAAGGGGATGAGTAACTTGTTAGTCGATCTTCATGATAGTTAAGTGAAAAGAAATGGCAATCATGTTTTCAATATATTTCTAACACAAAACTTCTCTTGTTTTTGCACAAGAGGGTTTCTGGTCCATGGTTTACAAAGGGTCCATGGTTAAGATTATCCAAAATATTCTCCTTTTCACATGGCTTTAGCTTTCGACTTAGAATTTTGGATTTTTCTTTTAAACCAGTGGTAGATGAATAAAACTATGGAATTGAATGCATTGCTTTATAATCTACTTTTTTTTTTTCAAGTAAAGAATTTGTTGAATGATTTACAACAGGAAACATACCTAATAAAATTAATAGAGTAGGAATTTAAAGAAACAATAGACCTCAGGACAAAAATGACCATACCTGGCTTCACTGTTTTCAAAATGGCTGTGGATAAATTATTCAGTAGACGAAAATTGACACTACTATGAAAAATATTAAACTGCTACCCATGTAAAGCTTTAGAAAAAGCAAATTTTTTATAGTTAACATTATGGGCAGGGTAAGGTCAACACTAGTCTCTGCTCCTCTTGAGATGAAATTCTACTGAATTGTGAGTTATTGTGTATCAACTGAGCTCTGTGGGACAGCAGCATTAACATTGAAGGGCCCACTAGAGTTGCAGGTTATCAGGCCCCGTAGCAGACATGCTAAATCAGAAACAGCATTTTAACTACAACCCCCTGTGATCCCTGCAGGTATGTAACATCTAGCAAAACTACTTCCGTGGGACAGAAACCAGCATGCTATCTTTCCTTCTTCCTCATTCCCTTCCTACCTGCCTCACTTCCTCTCTTTCCCAGCGTCCTGTGCACAGTAGGCAAAATATTGTGAGATTATTAGAAACATGAATGAAATTATATTTTTAAGAATAGACAGCTATACAAGGAAAAAAATTAGAGCCAGAGAAGCAAACAAAAATACATAATTAAAAATATAGTTTGGATTTGTAAAGATATAAATCTGATATTTTAGTGATTATATTATTTAAAATAATCATAATAATTGGTAATTATCACTTATTCAGGGCAGATACCAGCCAGGACGTTTATTATCATCTTTTGAGCCCTCCACAGCATGTTGCACTTAATTCATGGATGTGGAAATTGAAGCTGGAGTTTGAATTTGTCCAGGTCAACTATCTGAGAGTGGTAGAACTGTAACTCACAGACTAATTACAAAAAATTACACATGTTGGCTACCCTAGCTAGTGAGAGCTCCTGATCCCTGGGTTTCTAACGATTCCAGGACCTCATAGTGAGATCAGGAGCCTGGCCAACTTTAAATGGATCAAGTAACAGAATATGACCATAGTCAATAACTGAGTAGCTTGTATTTTTGAGGAATTGTTGCCAAAGGCTTCCATGTTCCTCTTCAACTGTGTTTCTGCAGTCACTGATATCAAGGTAAAAAATAACCTCCTTGCTCTTCACGGTTAGTGGGAGCACGGATCATGGCCTCCACTCGTTTTCAGTACAGGCCCCTGCTGCAGTAGGACCCGAGACCACGGAGCCCAGACCCAAGCAAGACCCTCAGAGACTGCCCGGACCACAGATATCAACATGGTCTCAGCCTGCAGCACAGACCACGAACATCTGCATGGCCTATGGTGCTAAGATGGGTCACTCACGGACATCATCACAGACCTTGGCTGCAGTAAGATCATGGACCCAGACATGTCCCTGGTGCAGCACAACTCAGACTTCACCATGGGCTCAGGTGGCAGCTCAGGCCACTCGGATCAGCATAATCCCCCCAGGCAGCAACATGGCCCGTGGACATCCACTCCCATCCCCTACCCCCAAAATACCAGCCTAGGCAGGAAGCCACTGAAGAGAACTCTGATGGTGTTGCCAAACACTGGCTTCTGAATGAGATGTGGGAGCGGAAGGACTCAGTTCTATTTCAAGGGAAAGGCTACTAAGAGTTTGACCTCACTCCAGCGATTATATGGCTAAAACACAAAATGGGCTGGCTTTTTTTTTCTTTGCTTCTTTCTTTTTATCTTTATCTTTCTCTCTTCTTTTCTTTTCCTTCTCCTCCTTTTCCTCCTCTTCTTTTTCCTCTTCCTCTTACTCCTCCTCCTCCTTCTTTTCCATCTTTTAACAAATGTTTCTCTTTTGCTTCTTTCGGTAGGTCACAAATGGGGGGTGAGGTCAGACATGGAAGAACTGGGAAGGGATTGTGATCAGGGTACATGATGTGAAACTCCCAGTGAATCAACAAAAATGGTATGTGAAAAAAAAGTTCCATTTTATGTAGTAGAAAAATTGTCACACACTTTATTTTTATGCTGCTGTGATCACAGACACGGCTCTATAAGCCCTAAATATATGTACTAGTGTCAGTAAAGATGAAAATAGAGAAACAAACTGGATGTTAGGAAATGGAAAGCCTATGTATTTCCATGACTCTATCTACAAAAGATTTGCAAATATTTATCCCTATGGATTGTGTGACTTTCCTTGTTTAACAAGATATCTTTTGAATATAATCATTCTTCTCTGCAGTTAGACAAACTGAGGCTCCAATTGGCCAGTGGGATTCAGCCTTTTCAGGTGGTAGATGCATCCATCATGATATCCATGCTTCGTGGAGGTTGGCTCTCTATGGTTTTCTCTCTCCTGTTGATTGGCAATGCATCAAAAGGCAGCAGGTATCTGCACCTGCATACATACATGTAGATGCCATGTCGTCAGTGTTGCAACAAGGGAGGTGACTAAGCAGGAAAGATATTTGGAAGAGGACTGTGATTGTTGAGAGAGGAGAATGTATTCCTCCTCAAGTGTCAGAACTTTGTTCTTCATGACGTTCCCAGCATGGAGCACTATGCCTGATACTTAGAAGGCATTTGATAAGACTTTATTCTCAACTAGTAGGAACTTAAAAAGAAAATCACCTGTCAACATGTCTACATGTGCATACCTGATATGTGTCAGTCTCACTATGTGTCTCTTAAAAACTGTTTCTTCATCTGGAGAGTGAGCATGGTGATGCTAGCTTCTGTGAGTCATTCAGGATCAAGTGAGAGGAAGGGTGTGCATTGCTGCCTGTGGCTATTGAGAGCTCAATCATGGCAGCTGAAGATTCCAGCTTCCTAGTGACCTAACAACCTCAGTGTTGACCCTGGCCTTTAGCCTGGTTTATTTTTCAGATGTATGACCAGAAGGAAGTATGCACCATCTACCATCTAAAAATGTTTTAATAGTTATTGGAGAGCTTTATATCTGTCTTGATCCTACCTCTTCTCCCAACTCCTCAGGCCCATTCCCTTTCCTTCCTAAACCAACTTTGTGCCTGTCTTTTAAAAATCCATGACCATCAACTCTGCTGCCCAAATGTGGTCCTGCTCTGGAGTGTGATCAACCTACAAGGAGCTAAGCTCTTAAGAAAGATTGTCTTGCTCTTCCTGTAGCTAACAATGGTCAGAAACTCCACAGTTGGGGTAAGATTTCAGGCTCAACTTCCTCCTCCATGCTCAGGTTTGATCTGGCTTGGGCTTTCCCAGGTATGCTGCATGCTCTCCCACTGCCCTGCATCCCTACGCCTCGCCGCCCAGCTGTGTCCAGAAGACTACTGTGTCCCGGTAGTCACCCAGTGCCTCTGACTCTTAGACTCTCTGCTCCCTCTTCTACACTGATCTTTTCTCCCCAATTTCATCACACAATTCGATTTTCTTTATATTTGTAAAGACACGACAATTAGCATTATTTCTCTATTATTTAATTCCCAGACAACTGTGTTTATCTGTTCATCTGTTCAGCTGTTACCATAAGCACAGTAATTGGAAATGGTAGAGGCTTTTAACTCTATTCCTTTATTTCTTTGCTTTGTTTCATTGTTTGTTTGTGACAGGGTCTCATTAGTACACAGCCCAAACTGGCATATGCTGGCTCCATAGCCTGGGCTAGCCTCTAATTTGCAGTTCCTCCTGTCTCAACTTCTTGGGTGCTGAGATTGCAGATATGTGTCACCAAACCTGGCTTCCAGGCTCATTTTTACAAGACAAGACACTTCTTATTAGTTTTTATTAATTGTGCTAGACTAATAAGCATTTGAGAGCAAGGTTGAACCCATTTAATAAGCATTTGAAAGCAAGGTTGAACCCATTTAAGAAATATCCTGAGATAAGAATTGTAAAATGGCAGCCCCAAGCTGTTTTTTTTGATCCTAGGAAGACTCTGGCTAATAGAAAGAACATCACACTCCCAAAGTGGACTCAGTCATTCCAAAGCTCACTTCTTGCGATGTCACATTCAGTCAGGTAGTTTAGATACAGCCCCAGAAAAGTTAAAGAAAACATTTGCTGCAAATAATATCTCCTGCAAATTGCTTCGTCTCCACCTCCTTCTGAAAGGACAGTAATACTTCACACCTGCTCCGTGAAGATCCATGATGAAAGAGTGGATGAGGTAATGACTGTAAATCCTGGAAGCATTCTGAACCAACATTACCCTACACAGGGTTTTTTTTTTTCCCCAGGTAACACTTTAACACATTGCACAATTTCAATGGCCACCAAGTGGCCTAATGACTTTGCCCTGAAGTCATTAGTACAGCTTCAATGTGTAAGGGCCAACATCTCCACAGATCCCGGTAACATGGCAAGTTCTCGGAAACACGGAACTCTCATGTTGTTACTAATCCTCAGTGCTTGTTTGAAATTCTGTGTGCTTTAACTTCTCCAACAAAAGACCTGAGAGAGATTTCCTACAGAATAAACATCAGCCAAGAGAATAATTGTAATGCCCTTTTCAAAAGCAACTGTTAGGTCTATTTAGAGAAAGCCAGCAATGTATTAACTTGTCCCTACTTGCTAAAAGAACCAGGAGCTGTGCTCTGAGCTGTCCTTACTCACGCCACACAGTAGACAGCCTCCCTGCCTGGCTCATGATGGGTCTTGTCATAACTCAACTGGAGCCACTGGTAAATATCCACCTGTCTATTACTCATTAATAAAGAGAGACAGGATGTCAGCTGTTTCCGTGACTTGGAAAAACAAGGGCTTTTACCACCTCCTGGCTTACTCTCAAAGTAACATAAGAAACAATGAGGCAGACAAAGATAAAAAGGGCAGGAAGATACAATGTCAAAAATAAAAATAAATCATCATTGTCTGATAGATACAAAGATAACACCCTTTAACTTGTTTTACAGGTTTTCATAACTCAACTTTGGCAGTTTGGATGTCTTAGAGGATGGAGCAAAACTGTTTCTAAATTTATTTGCATAGTCAAACATTTTTATTCAACAAATTATTTTCTTTGTTCCATATTAATTCTCATGATTGTCATTTTCACTATCATATAGCTGTACATGTATAATTGGTTTGGAAAGTAAATAATTTACATATTATATGTGTCTAATTAGGAGCAGATAAAATTGCTTCTTTTATTCATTTTTTACTCTAACAAGTTATTTCTATAGCAGTTATAATCGTAGTGGTTGTAATTAGGAAAAAAATACTTACAATTCTGTGATCCAAGACAATAAAGCTTTATTTCTCATTTGTTTGGAAGCCAGGCTGGGCATTCAGGACATGAGAGCGTCCTGTCCTGAGTGGCCATGGACTAGGCACTGAGTCATGTTTCATAGTCACCAGTGACAGGAGATAAAAAAAAAAAAAACACTCAGAGAAGGACAGCACTGGTCATACACATTGGGCTTCATGTGGTGAACATCACATATATAGCCATATATGTATGCCACATATGGTAATAAGGTAATAAGACACAAACATAGAGTTCTGGCTGGACAGCCATGACGTGTAGACAGACACTGTACCTTGAAAGAGAGCATGACCTTGGAGGGAGCTAGTCACCTCTGCTCTGAGAATCACCTATGTGGATGAGGTGCACAAGGAAACTATTCTCACATGCTTCCCAGTTTGTTGGATAATGCTTGAAATTTTACAGAGCCTTTATTAATTTCAAATTATGACTATCTATTGTAAGGCAAATAGTCTCCTAATTCATGTTTTTCCCTCTCCTCTAAAATAAATACACAGAGTGAAGAGGATACCAGAAAGAAGTCTTGAAAAATACAGAGAACAAGATGAGTGCTGTAGGAATCCTTTCCTCTGTGGTTAAACCTACAAACTGACCCTAGACCCTACAGACTCTTTCTCTATGTCCCTACTGAGTAAATTTTAATTACAACAGTAGAAAACAAAAGACCCCCAAGTCCTGCAGTCCTAGAAAGTTACAGCCAGTCATACCCTTACTATTTCAGCCCAGGTCTTCTCAGCAGCTGTGGCTAAGTGCCTGTCTTGAAACACTCCTATAATAAGTTCCTTCCTTCCATGTCCACATGGTGACCTGGTCTTTCAAGGAAACTTTACCTACAACTGCCTCATACCATCTTTGGGTTAAGTATTGAATAGTGAAGGGCTTATCATTCTTTTACAAAAATAAAGCCATAGACTCCTATGAAGGTTCAGGATACACTGAAGTTAGTGCTGGTATCTTCCAAGACCTGAAGCCCAACTGCTTGACCTCAGTTGAGACCAACAGAGACCTCTAGTCTTGAGTCTACAGTCTCGTATCCCTTTGTGCCATTTCCCACAGATAATTACAGAAAACTATGCCCAAGCCCCCTAATTCAGGAAGATGTAGGCATTTTACTTTCCCAACGTTAGTCTATTCACTGACAAACATAACTGTCATAAAACAAAGTGTGAAATCTAAGGACTGCAGCTGACAGGCAGAGGAAACCTCATACAAGCTTTCAGGAAAGTCCCTTTTCCGTGTCAGCACTTCAGCAAAGACCTGAGAAGTAATGAGTGTACCGTGAAAAGACAGGGTTGGTATTCCCAAGGTGTGAGTCCCCCGGGGCAAGGAACCAGAGTGATGCAAGAGAGGAGAGGCCAGTGTGAGTGCATTGTGATGGAAGAGGCAGCGATGGTCAGATGAGTTTGGGCCTTATCTGACGCATAGCTGCAATTCAGTGAAAACATCTTAGCAAAAGATTAAGGTACTTTTTCCTTGTGCTATGGAGGAAAGAAAGGAAGAGGCCATAGTGGATGGGTAATGTCAGAGAGGCACCGTAGAGATGCTAGGACTTCACAGTAGACAGTCAAGGACAGAGCACAGATACTTTTTGGAAGATGAATAACAGGACTGTCTTTGACATACAAAAAATGCAGGTTTGGTTTGTTTTTTGAAGCATCAGCTTTTGCAGCAGACCTGTAAAGGGGCATCTCTTTTGAATGCCTAACCACCTTCATTGTAAACCTGGCTAAACATATCAATTAGGAAGAGATAAGATTTATTGGGACTGTATTTCCTAACTCTAAGATGTCTTTTTTATACTTTTTCGTCTCTGAAACCAGGGTTTGTCATATACACAGAATCAAAAGAAAACTCCAGAGAATCGAGCTGTGATAAAAAGTTATCAAACATAAGGACATGAACTCAGCAGGTTCATCAAGTTAAAGTCACCTAGCTTATTTGCATACATTGCACAATGCACGAAATGTAACACATCCTTTTTAACTGGATTGTAAAAAGATTGCATCACAAGGATGTAGTGAAACAATAAGTTATTGTGTATTCAGAAGAACAGTAAAGAAATACATAAGAAAAGCTAGCAGATACAAATTTACCGTAAATAAAGCACACAATTGACTTGGGAAAACTGGTTTCTTTTCTTTTTAACTAATAAAGAACTAGTGTTTTTTTTTTTTTTAATTCTGAAAATAAAAGATTACAAAATAAACTAGAGCTGAGGTCACAGAACATAGTGTGGCAGAAGAGCTTTTATTGACGTATAAGTGATCATTTGCTATTGGCGAGGTAAATTAAAGTCAGGACAAGTACATCACCACTGAAGTGCTGACTGTAGAATCTGTCATTGAAAAACTTAGCTGGATTCATTCATTTGCTAAACACCTACCTGCCTTCTAGCATTCAGGTAACTGTCAAATAAATTATCTAGGTTCTAATTAGAAGATATTTGATTAACTGGGTCAAACACTTCACTTATACATATTTTCTACTTTACCAAGGAAAAGGAAAGATCACTATCTCCCTTAAAGGAAGGGACTGGGGTGCATTTCTGGCTCTGAGAAAGGACATGTGTATCTGACATCTAGGAGAGGAATAAGCAATCCAGCAAGGCAGTGAGAACCAATTCCCTGTGTTCCAAAGACTTGGGTGTAGCCTCATTCTGAGATGAGTGACCAGAGTTGTTAAGAAGTAGCCATGCTGGACTAAAGGGGCAGCAGCTGGGACTGAGAAATGGCATGTTTTGTCAGGCATGGAACTGGTATAAAAAAACAACCTGACAAGTCCTGCTAACCCATACCGGGACCTGGCATAGAAACACATGAAGACCAACCACAAGAAAACAAAATGAAGGCTACGTATTCTGAGCTTGCTGTAGCAAGCCACCATCAGGTGGATTTCTCAATTCTAAGTTGCCTTTTATCCCTTAATTTAACGTTTCAGAAATCAATATAATCTCAATAAATAGACACCTTTGCCCACATTTGCACAGACTCAAAGACATCAGAAAATGGGGAAAGGGATGGCCTTAGGGTAAGAGCTGATTGAAGTGTGTTGGAAGCGCAGAACCTGCTTGTTACAGTAGTAACTGTTTGGGTTTCTGGCTTATTTTTAGACATAGAAGTCTGGCTTTCACAGGTATCACTTGCAGACAGTAGACTGCCTTCCCCAGACAGGTTACTTAAATAACTGGTTTATTTCTGGGATGCTTTATACCGAAATAGGTCAGAGATCTACTTTATATGTGGCTTGGTCCCTCTCTGCTTGTATATTTCAGTCCATCATTAGCTTCAGAGATTTTTGTCAGTATGAGCAGGCAGAGAAAGGTAGAACCTTGAACCAGTAGTACCACCTGACATGAAATGGGTTTTAGGGATAGAGGGCAGACAATACACAGTACAATTGTCACCCTAGCTGAAGATACTCGCTATGGAACCTCTTTTGATAAGTATTCAAAATGATTGAGGAAACCTAAGAAAGGAATTCAGTTAGTCATGGGCCTGACCTTGATTGGGAGCAAATAGAGATTTATGTAAGTCAGCGAAGCAACCAAAAATTTTATCAGAATGTGAGAACAATGAAATCCAGTCATGCACCATGTATGGATGTCCTGATCCGTGGCGGATGCATATGTGTTCAGCCTAAGTGTGTGGCAGGCTCAACTCCTGAGGTGTGTGGACAAATACTCTGTGGTGATCATGAAACAATAAGATCCCGTAATGAATCATTCTTCAGAATACATCATCAGAGCAGCTTATGAATACACCATCTTTGCAAGCTATCTTGTGTTAATGTACCACCTGTGATGTGAATAGGAGCTAATGCTGCATGAAGTCTTCCTGGGGAGACATGACCAAATGTCTATTCACTCCACACAGGGCAACAACAACAGACCAAAGTAACCATGCTACTCAAATTTAGGTTGGTGACTCAACGATTTTACTAGCTTACTCCTACACACACGGGCGAAAGGTTAGAGTTACAGAGTATGGGTAACCCCAAAACAGTTACCTCAGCATGGACAACAATTTCTCAATAGATTCAGGGTAGTGTCCTCTAATTAGCTTTGAGACTATGGGTAGAGGGCACATTGTCATTCTGCATGGAGAGAGGTACCAGAGGGAGAGGCTACTGTCTCAGGTGAAGATCTAATGGCCAGATTCCTCATTCAAGAACGAAAAACAACACAGCTGCCTTTACTGAGGGTTTCCCCTGACGAAGGTGGCAATGGCTTCTGTGCCTGCAGGACAGTATTTTCACAATAGTTCCTTGTTTCAGTACTATGACAAAATACTGATGGAAGCAAATTCAGGAGGAACTCTTTTTGTACCACTGTTTTGTACCAACATGGCAGAGAGAGTATGAAGTGGGTTTTCTCATGGTGGATGGAAGAGCAGGCAGGTGTAACCTTCAAAGGCCCAATCATAGCAGCTGGGTTCAGCTGCTGGGTTCCAAGTCTCAAAGGCTTCACAGCCTCCCAAGAAAACATGGCCACTGAAGACCAAGTGTCTACGTGAGTTTACAGGAGACATTTCACAACCACATAACACAATACCTGCGAGGGTCTTTAAGCAAAAGCCTTTTGTCATTAAAAAGAGTTAATATGACAAAGTCTAGAGTGGGAATATCAGAGATGGCCAACCCTGCAGTATTCTAAGACCCACCATGTAGCTCTTAAGTAATGTGGGATTATGTAAGCAATTCAGTGTGAAGAACCTACCTCCAAAATCATCGATCCAGATACTTCTTGGGTCCAGAGGTTAGATCTCCCCTCCACAGCCTTTCTTCTTTCTTTTCACCCTTGCCATCTTGCCTTTCTACCTCTCAGGCCCCTTCCACAGAAATCCCCCCACTTTGGAAAATGATAATTACTTCAGTGACTGTCTTAGTCAGGGTTTTACTGCTGTGAACACACACCATGACCAAGGCAACTTTTATAAGGACAATGTTTAATTGGGGCTGTCTTACAGGTTTGGAGGTTCAGTCCATTATCATCAAGGTGGGAACATGGCAGCATCCAGGCAGGCTTGGTACAGGGGGAGCTGAGGGTTCTACATTTTCATCTGAAGGCTCCTAAGCAGCTAGGATGAGGATCTTATAACCCACACCCACAGTGACACACCTACTCCAACAGGGCCACACCTTCTAATCCTGCCACTCCCTGGGTCGAGCATATACAAACCATCACAACGACTAAACAGTATTAATGAAAAATATCAAGGACTGTCAGAGATATGGATAAAGCCAACAAGATCAAGTCTCTTCTAAAAGACGACTGGATTCCTCTTTATCATTTGTTTAAAGTGAAATTGGCCTCAAGGAAAAGCAATTTTCTCCTCATCGTTTCCTGGGAAGTAATGATCAGGTCCGTGCATGGTCCAGATTGGTCACGTGTGTCAAAACAGCCCTCATTGCTTGGTAATGGAAGCAGTTACTACTCCCTCTGTCACTGGTCCTTAGCAAATAGAGGTCCATCTGTTAAATCACTACAGTATTTTAGGAAGTCCTTGAAAATCAATTTTAGGACAGCCTCACACACTGGCCAGGTTTTCTGGGGTGGAAGCAGAGACTTGGGTGGGCTCTGTGGCTAAATCAAAGTCCCCTAGTTCGTTAGCGGAGGCCAGTTCCAAACAGCTTTCCCTTTCCTTTCAAAGCTGTCTTCTCCCTAATTATTCCTTCCCTGTGGCAAACCTCTTAAAGGCAGAAAACTATTTAAATGGATCTCTTTTATCAGGTATGCCAGAGGATACACAAAAATAGGTGTCACCCTTCAAAGTATCACGGGGCGCTAACCACCTATTTGAACTTTCAACTTTTTTCTTTTCTTCGTTCTTCTTTTCTTTCTTCCTTCCTTTTTGAAACACCAACTTAAAGACAACCCCCCACCCCCCACAAATGTTAAGCACCCATCAGAGTAAACAGCTGCATTTCCGGAATGGTTTTAAGAAGATTTAAAAAATGTCTCACTGTCCCCCTAGATAACACCCTCACATGCTGGGTGAAGCCTGAAATCCCCTCAGTAAAAGCCTAATCCCTTTCATTTAAAGTGTGGGTCCTCTGTTAAAATGAAAAGCCTGCAGGAAGCCGTCCCAAAGATCTGAGAGTGCAGCACTGTCCGCTGCAATTTACACTAAGTCTCCCTTATCCTGTTTGTAAAACACTCTTATTCACTTTTTTTCTGATTTTGGCTTCTTGAAAAATAAACCCACACTACAGTGATAATATATAGTTGGTACTCAATGTCATATGTGCCCAAGTAAATTTTACCTTTTGTTTTTGTTTGCAAAATGCTCAAGCCAACAGTAGAAAACATTTCCCTCCCCCCCCCAAACACACCTTTATATGCTGATTATTCTCCCTTAATCTCTTCAGATTAGCTTGTTTTTTCTGTTATTCAGTTTTGCATTGCCATCACAAACTAATGGAGACAAGCTACTTTTACAAAGAAGTGGTGTGCTAAGGACACCTTTAGAAGTTTAAGAGCATGACACCCTGCTGGACTCAGTTCTGACCTCAGGCAGCAAGATGGGAGTGTGTTCCAGAGGAGGCCATCACAGAAGAGCAGACAGGAGGACCCCACCCTGACACTCTTAACCAAACACTTTCTTGAGAACTCAGGGAACTCGTGAAAATGTTTTATTCTCATCATCAGTGACATAAAGACTGGTCCCCACTCCTCAGGTCCAAAGAAAACTCCAATTCCTCACACTCCAAAAGGCAGTCCAAATATCTACAAGTGTGTTTAAGCTGTACTATATTACCTACTACCGTAGCCATTCTAGAGACCATGTTCCCTACCCACAAATCTCTGAGAAGATTGAAAGTATATTCAAATAAGTTGTAAGACAGTTTCCTAAGAGACTGAAACATTACAAGGACGCTCTTTGAGAGAAGTAAACAACTCAAAACGGCTTCAGGAAGTCCCTGAAACTGACCTGATTCACTAGGCTACTCTCTGTTAGAGTAAGCAATAAAAGTCACAAAGAAGACTCTGAGACCAAACCATCTAGCTGGAAGAAGCAGAACACTGCAGAGCTGCCTAGAAGAGATTTAAATCAACTGAGGCACTTTGAAAGGACACTCTCCAGCCTGTTGAGCTGCCTGCAGGCTGCACAGTGTGCTCCAGGTTCCCAGCTTTGGGAGCTGTCACCCATGCTTGGGGTGGACTTTGGTGATGCAGCTGTCTTGAAGTCATTACTGCTCCTATGTATAACAAACCTTCGCCCATATTCCTGTAAGTAACCCCCCAATACAACTCATGCTTCACCACAATGGACTGTGATCTGTCTTGGCTCCTTATTTGGAATGAGTAGAGAAATGTGTATGTTGTATCCCCCCAGGAAAAGTTTTGTCACACAACACAACCATAACAGTTTTGGAGAAAACGTCAAGTTCCCCATGAAAGTTGGTCAAATATTCCAATCATTGGAAACTGCATTTATGCCAATCATTTCATTACAGGAAGAAAACAACGAGATTATTGTTACTTTTGTTGAACAAGTGGTAGAAGACTCTGTTTTAGAATGTGGATTGTAGATACAATCGGAGTTGTCAACCTAATTACTAATTTGTATCGAAACACTCTAAAATACCCTTCACTTTGTGCTGCACACACACACACACACACACACACACACACACACACACACACACACGCACATGCACATAAATGTGAATCAGGCAGAGAAATACAGTGAAAATTCTTTTGTGAGATGAAGATTTCATATCTCAAAATTGGCCATATTATACCCTCATTCAGCATTGACTTGGTGCTTACAGAAACTGATAGGAGAGCTTATCATAGTTTAGGCCATTATCTGTTTACTCCTTTAAGTCTATAGCTGTCTGTTTATTGATATAGGATCTTACATAATGCAGGCTTCAAATTCACTGTGTACCAGGAGTGACCCCGAACTCCTGATCTTCCTACCTTTCCCCCCCTGATAGTTGGTGTTAAGTATTGATACAAGTTTGTGCAAACTGAAGTCATCTATTCTCACATTCAACTTTTCTGAAGGAAAATGAGGCGGGGGGTGGGGGGTCATTTTTCTTAATACTTAACTTTAACTTGTTCCCACAAAGTAGATTGACAATTGGGAATATTTGATGTTTTTAAAAAACAGCAGAGCTATAGAGAGGATCTTGTCTGCTCACAATAAAACTGTAGAATTAAACTCAGCCTTTTTCACTTTACCGCCCTCTCCCTTCCCCATCTTTCTTTTTGCTCTCTCATCTCTGCCCTCCCACTCCCTCAAGCACATGTTTAAATGGTTTACAAAATGGTGAGGCATGGTCTCCTCTTTCTTTTGTCCTAATTTCTCTTGAGCTCACAGTACCTTCAGAGACTCGTTTGGATCATCGAATGCCCTCCTCAGATTCTATTTAAATGACAGTAACATTTGCTCACTGGGAATAGGACTGATATTATCAACTACTTAACAAGGGCTATGAAATTTGAGACAGACTGTGGGAAAATGCTGGCTCAATGGATAGCGCTCTGTCCAGAATGTCAGAGAGATAAGATGCTGAGTTCACATGAGTTGCTGTCCCTGGCCTGGCTGCACACTGCATGGCAGATGGCCGAGTTGGAGAGCGATGTTCTTGAGTAACTTAAGTGTGGGTTGGAACCAAAGCCAAGTTATTATCTTCACTGTTTTTTCCTTGATCAGCGAGGCAGTCTTGAAACTCATGACCCCATTTTTAAACAGAGAAATGTCTTTTTTAGAAAGTTCTGGTTCATTTAAGCTAACAAACAAGACAGAAAAGAGACTCAATATTCTACGTATTAGCCTCTAAGCTATAAGAAATATTCTGTATGGCAGAGTTTCTTATTAAACTACAAGATAGTTTCCAGGCAATGTTTTTCTTAAGTTATTTTTATATATCGTATATATCAAATCTTTTCATTATTTAGTGTATTTGAGAACTCATGGGCTCCCCTCCCTAGTAACCTCTTCCTTCCCTCTTAAGGTAAACATTAATTCATCTTTCCTCTTCTTCATAGTTTTGCTTGGTACACAGTCTGTGTCAACCTCTATTTCTAGATTCTAAAGTTGATGAGCACAGGATTCTTCAGCCTCTCAACTGAGCAGAGCAAACACCTAGTATCAACATTTTACACATCTCACAGTGACCCGGTGCAGAAAGTTCTCTGAATTGCTTCAACAAGGGGAATAACACATGGCCTCTGAGATTACGACTCGTGTCTGGCTTTGTATGGGCCATAAGCTAATCTTCCTCTTCCAATAAGGTGAATTAAACCAACCTATATATCAGTCCACAGATGTAAATGATCTACCCTGTCCAAACTATCATAATGTTTTTAAATTATATGAATTTTTGTTGAATATTCTCTTTCTCTGGCATTATATGGCCATTACCTTTTTGCTTTTGTTTTTGTTTTGGTTTGGTTTTTGTTTTTTAACTGTTGGGTCTGTCACGGTCACCTTTGTGTACTTCTCAGCAACCTTGACCTTTTAATGTTTGAATTTTAGCCTTTGCCATCTAGCTTCCTGTGATGGCTAGCTTCTGGAATGACGAATCCAATTCTATTTTCCTCCTAGCTCAGGCTTTTGTTGCGTTGTGTGTTTTTTGTATACTACATGGCAGTTGTAAGTTCACTGTTCACTTTAATGCTCTTCAATGGGCTTCCATGTGCCAGTCTTCTCGCTGGCATTTCTCCACTAACACATTAGTGGACTCTTCGAGCACTGCCTCAGGCATGCTCTTGCACATTGAAAATTAGTCTTTGAAGCCTTAGTGTTTGACAGACATCTTAGTTTGGTGACAAATCTATGGCTTTCAGTTTTGGGGGTCATTAATGTGCTCTCTGCTTACGTATGTCTTTCTAGATGTCCACGTTTAATGACTTCGATCTTGAAAGCTACTTGAATATCCCTGAAGACCTTAAAGAATTAAGCTTCATCTTTAAATTTTGACGATTTATTGATAAACTATTTTGGATCATACACTTGAATAACCATATTATCTGAAATAAATGATTCAGGTTTGCATTCCACCCCCTC
Source organism: Rhabdomys pumilio (assembly GCA_030674055.1). Taxonomy (NCBI): domain Eukaryota; kingdom Metazoa; phylum Chordata; class Mammalia; order Rodentia; family Muridae; genus Rhabdomys; species Rhabdomys pumilio. Next base: position 244,554,325 of record JANHMN010000001.1, on the reverse strand, counting down.
CCTTCTTCTCTTCTTCCTCATTAGTAACTGCACAAGTCAAGACGACTTTTGCTTTACAGCCTAGTCCAGTCTTCTCTGAGCCATATGCTTCGCCTCCTTGTGCTTGGATCTTCTGTCTGCCTTATCCTCTGTAAGCAACAGCCTGAAATTTACACACAGTAGGTTTCCATGTTTGGTTCTTTGGGTACAAAGTTGGGAACCTAAAGTCCTCTTTCCAGTGTATGCTACCCCTCCTGCTCTAGTCCACCCTGGTTTAAATAGATCTTTAGTTTACCAATATAAAATACCAAGACAGATGACAATAAATTACAAGTGCACTAAATAGTCACATAAAGGCGTAATTAAGAAAATAAGTGGTTTTAGGGTCCAATGCCAGACACATTGAATAAAAGCCACAATCTGCCACTTCTCTCTCCACAACATGGGACCAAGTATGTGCCCTTCACTCCAGCTCTATTACCATAAATACAGACAAGGGACATAAATACCTAAGCATTTTAAATGCCCCTGAGTCCTGATACACAGAGGAGGCTAAGTGTACATCATTTAAAAACCAGTATATTTCTTTAAGAAATGTTTCCATTGCATTTGTAGTGATTGCTTCCTGGGTTGCAGCTCTGTTTAGCAGAGACCACGGAACAAAACCAGCAACAGCAGCAACAAGAACTGAGCAAAGAAGTACAAGTTGTTTGGCCATGTTGACTATAATTTTGAAAATAAAAGGAGTAGGAAACATTTTCTTGCAAATTCTTTTGTTTTACTTTTTAGGGGAAAAAAACCCCCACAGAATAGAAATAAGAAGGCTCAGGTTTTCCTACTGACTTTAGTGGCAGAGCACCAGTTAATGTAATTTGCATGCACCCGAGGCTGGGTTTCTGTCTGCATCAGAAGATCTGTTCTATATCCCCTACCCCCTCCCTCTCATTGCTGTCACTATGAAATGACACAATGAGGCCATCAAAGGAAAATCAGCATTTCTAAGAACATTACCCACTGATATATGGTGAGGTTAATATTTTAAGCAGTTTATATACAAAGAAACAGAGACTACATCAATTTAAGAAACTTAGGGCTGGGGAGACAGCTCATTGTAAAGAGTGCCTGTGCAAACATGAAGACCTTATCTCAGACCCCAAACATCCACACAAGAGATAGCAGTGATGGAAGATGGTGAAATGTATATCTGCAGGGCTTGACGGCCTCTCTGAGTTCAAGGCTAGCCTCACCAAACTGGGGAGCATAAGGGTCAGTGAGAGACCTTGTCTCAAATTCTAAGGTGAGGATGCCATCTGACATTAACCTCTGGCCTCTGAACACACCTGCATGCACATATTATATATATGTACATACAGACATACCACACCCATGAGGAGTAGAAAGAGAGGATGGAAGAAAAGAAGGAAGGCAGGAAGGCAGGAAGGCAGGAAGGCAGGAAGGCAGGAAGGCAGGAAGGCAGGAAGGCAGGAAGGAAGGAAGGAAGGAAGGAAGGAAGGAAGGAAGGAAGGGAGGGAGGAAATTCAAGTAGTTTCCACTGGTAAACTTTTGCTATTTACCTCTAAATAGTAGAGATCCAGATTAAAGTAGATTGAGAGAGAGAGACGCTTAGTTGTGAGCTTTCAAAGATCACCTCCAGCTGGGCATGGTAGTTCACACCTTTAATTCCAGCACTCAGGAGACAGAGGGAGGTGGATCTCTACGAGTTCAAGGCCAGTATGATGTACATACTGAGTTCCAGGGCAAGAACAGCCAGGGCTCCACTGAGAGACCCTGTCTCCAAACACAAAAACAAAACAAAATAAAATAAAACAAAATTTGTTCTTAATCTGATGTAGTCTCAAAGTAAACAAAAGAAAAGTCATTACAATCTTTTAGTTGAAAAATCTATCCCCAGGTACTGAAAATTAATGTTTCACCTTAGGTGGGCAAAGGAGACAGCTGACAGTGCCCTGAAGGGAGGACGCTGGCCCAGCAGTTGATCACGCTCATCATCTGAGCAGCAGGGGCAGAGAAGCCGTGACTGTTACAATGGATGTACACACTGTTGGGTTATGATCTGAGCCTACTGAAAATCTCCCATATTAGGACAGTCATCACTTAATAACCAGAATAAAAGAAAATACGACATAGCCTTATTTTAACACCAACTATAGAGTATGACTACTCCTAAAATATTTACTGATGTTTAAAGAATGGATCACTCATATCAATTTTCATCCAGATTCAAAGTATTACAAAGCACAAGACAACAGAATGAAATACTTAATTAGGTTTTAAACAGCGAATAAAGAAAGCTGCTAAACTGACTTGGAAGACAGAGGTAAAGACCATGAATAGAGATTATCTTTGAACTTAATATAGAAAAAAAAAACCCACTTTCTCCTGATTATACTTTTTCCCCCCTCAGAGGACACAGATCCATTGTTAAGAGAAAATTAGTGAGATGGGAATTCGAGCCCTAATAAAAACCTTCTGGCTTCTTCTCAGTCCCTAACACATAGTTTAGAGTTCAAGCCACGGTTATCAGGAGAAATCTATGGAAAATAAAGCTGAACAGGGCTGCAGACCATCAACAGGCTTAACCTTGTCAAGCAGGGATGAAGCCGGAAGTACTGTGTGAGATTGACAGGAACGGAAACCGACAGAGGAAACACACGTGCAAAAAACGGTAAAGTTAATGAGTTCTGTAGTCGGCCATGGCCAAGATCAGAGAAAATTGATATGCACATTATATGTTTCAACAAACCGATACGTTCTTCAGCCTTTGTAACCTTTCTGTGGAACTGTTTATATAATCCTGATGGAGGCCAATGAGTGTCACGTGGAAAGACAGCATTTCTAATTGTACAAATTACATTCCTGATGTCCTAATACTGAAGTTAGTGTGGCTTAAAAGTTGTACACTGTATTACAGCCGGTCATAAAGGGAGAGAAATTCCATAGATTGGCAATATTTTTTTATTTAGTATTTCTGGGCTTTTTTTTTTTTTCTTTTTAAAAAGTACTATTGTCAATTTCTAAATTGTGGTTAAAATACATACAACATGAAAGTCACCGTCTTAACTGTTTCTAAATACATGATTCAGGAAGTGGAAAGGACATTCATTTTTGTGCAAGCAAGCTGTAGAATTCTTTGCCTTGTGAAACTAAAACTCTCTCTTTCTCACAATTCCTGTCAACATTCTGCCTTCTCTACAGAACACCCTGGGTACCTCACATATGAAATCAGAGGATGTGTGTGTGTGTGTGTGTGTGTGTGTGTGTGTGTGTGTATGCTAATATGCATATGTATGATGTATGCATGTGAGTGTACAAACATCCATCAAAACCTGAATGTGAAGGTCACTCTGCACCTGATTTTGTTGAAACAGGTCCTCTCACTGAACCTGAGGCTAGCTAGCTAGCCCACAAGCTCCTGGGATCTACCTGTCTTTGTACCTCCTAACCCCCTAATGCTGGGATTACTGGTATGTATAGCCATGTTGGCTTTTTACATGAATACTGTTTTGTTTTGTTTTGTTTTGTTTTGTTTTGTTTTGTTTTTTTAACTCAGGCCTGCATCCTTCCAGAGCCATCACCCTTATGCATGGTGGTATCTCTCTAGCCTAGAATCTTTGAGTTTATGACTGGAAATTTCCACTCAGCGTATTGTTCTGAAGGTTTGCCCTTTGTGCAGGATAAGTCCAAATTGCACTCCTCTAAGACTGATCAATAGTCTATTCTATTGTCTGCGCGTGCACTTTATAGTGACCTGTCCACTCGATGAGAAGTAGTATTCTGCTACCTGTGTGTATCATTTATCTTCCTTCTTCCTTCTCCCCATTTATCTACAAACTTGTTTTTCATTCATCTATCATTTGACTATTGCATGTAACACAGTTATGGATCACTGTTTCCATTTCAAGCCTATATTTACGTGGGTCTAAGACCCACGTTCATGAAGAACAAACCAAAACCAAACTAAACCAAAAACCCCAACAAGTTGTTCACAGTTCCACTAATTGAAATGACCGGGAGTAGCAGGAAGAGATTGAGTACAGAGGGTGTTTAGTTTAGACACACAGATATGTCTTTCTGCTAAAATATAAAACAATGTGAAGCAAACAGTACCCAGAGACTGTTCCAGGCTTCGAATCTTATTTCATACTTTTCATTGCTGATAGTATTTACTATAACAAAAATCCAGTCAAAAGCATTTTGTTAAGGCCACTAGTCTGCATTCAGTGCTGCTCAACTGGTCTTGTCAGTAGATAAGCCTGTGGGATGGAAAAGCAAAGAGACCAAAAACCATCCTCAGAAAGAAGAATGGCATACCATGGCACTAGGAGGGTCGTCGATGCTAAATAGACAGAGACGGGGGGGGGGGGGGGGGGGGGG
>JANHMN010000001.1:244465128-244549851 GCA_030674055.1 Rhabdomys pumilio | reverse complement strand
GGGGATGACTGAAAAGTCTAGATAGGAAAAGACTAAACAAAAAGAAATATTGAAATGACAAATTATGAGAACAAGTACTTGAGCTACATTAAATCCCAAAGACAATGGTGGAAAAGAGTATTGTTACTATCTGCTGTGTGAAAGTCAGGAAAACGTGGTCAATGAAAAACAAATGCCTATGTTACTCAGAGTAACAATTCCTGACTCTGGCATTCCAACTGGCTTCCACATTCATGTTAGTAGACCTCACTGCCTCTCTTGGAGCCTAGGATTAACAATGAAACAAATAGAATGATCGTTAAAAATAACTTCTATTAAGATATAAATCTAACAGTTACATTTGCAGTCAAGAAACCACTTTGTAGCTGGAAGAGAAACATGGCTTTGGTTACATTCCAAAGCCGAAATCTGATTCTTCCTCTGTTATCTTCCTCTGTGAGAGGGAAGGAGGACTTTGCAATTTTCATTTCAGCTTAAATGACTCAACAGCCCTGACAAACACAGAACATACAAACCAGGAGTCCCCAAGGCCTGCTAAAGGGGAAGCGTATCATAAAATGCCTTCTCTGTCCTCCCCGCCTCCCTTTTTCCCTTTAAACCCCTTCTTGTTCAACTCTGGTAACAAGTCTACAAAGAAAGCAAGATTTGTTTCACAGATAAAGAAACTGGGCCTCAGAGAAAGTATGTAACTTGCCAAGGTGACCCACCAAGTTAGTAACTGACAAAGCATCAGTTTCCATGCCAACATGGATGGGCACTTTGGAAGCTCTTCCTCCAATATCACTTTCCTATATGATTCTACCTCAAGTATATATGTCATTTTACCATTGTTAGCATTTTGTAAATACCTCATTACATTTTGAATCAATAGAATCATGATAATGCCATAATAATAATATAATTATATAATAATAAATAATAGTCAAATAACTGTGCTAAATTAAGAATATGAAGTTAAATTTTACATGCACTGTTTTCTGGACATCTTTATGGTTTCAAATTATTAGTTGTTCCAGAATGTTGTCTGAGGCTTTTGTACACATGTCCAGAGTCATATATATTGTTATACAACAGACTCACAAAACAATGCATGAAGAATTCTATCAGCTAAATCCCTTTGTGAAAATTATTTTCTACATTAAATGACTAATAATCAGGTGCAGAGGTGGCCCAGTGGCCCACACGGAAGTTCACAAATGTTTGTAGTTCCAGTCCCTGTGCATCTGATGCTGGCTTCTTACCTCTGGGGACATTAGACATTCATATGATGCTCATGTGTACAGGATCTCACACATGCACACACATAAAAAAAAAAAAAATAAACAAATGACTAACGGCCTATGACCCTGTGGAATGAATGAATGATTGGATGAACACATTAGTATAAACACATAGAAAAAGCAGAATGTCACCCCATCCGTGGTGGGGCATAAGACTTGTGTCTAGAATCCAGGAACCACTGCTAGCATTCATTGCATCTTTGAAAATCTGAGAGATAATTGAGCAAAAATCAAGTCAAGATATCTTTTCTTGGAAGTTCAGTAGTTTGTCGGGTTCTTTTTCTTTGACAGTTAGGCAAGCCCAGCTTACTCTGGCCTAAGTGGTAATCATGATGAATCTCTGCTAGGTACACCCAGTGAGATCCCGAGTGGAAGAGATAATCTCCATGCCATTTGGGTTTTCTTCAGCAAATTATTTCTCCAACTAATATGCAGGTGCATGTGCTTCTAGCGTCTGAGTCTCAGTGGTCTTGGCACAGGGTGTTCTTAATCACTGCTAACTAAACCCATGTGGAAACCTGGCATATCAGAATACTGTACAAGAGGATTGTTCTTTCTTCCAAGCTGCACAACTTCACAAAGCTCCTATCTTTGTACCAGTAAGCGAGCTGCTAAAACCTAGAGGAAAGTGCATCACATATGAACTATGAAGTATCATGGCCCAGCCCAGAAGGAAACAGAGTGAAGAGTGTCAGAAGCCAGAGCAGGAAGAAAGCATAGGTAGCTTGGACAAACTCCAAGTTTTCACGCATCAACTTCTTGAGATTTGTATCAGCAACTTCTGGGATTTCAGCTTTTCTTGACCAGATTACTATTAATTATTAATATTTTAAAGATTGAAACACTTAAACATTCAAACTAGGAATGGTGGGGCACGCTTGTAATGTCCGCAACTGGGAGGCTGAGGCAGGAGGATTGTGAATTTAAGATCAGCCTGGGCTGCATAGTGAGTTCCAGACTAGCCTAGAAAGATGGAAGAAAGAAAAAGAAAATAATTGTAAATTTAAGGCATATACTTACACTTAAGATATACAAGTAGATTTAAAAGAAAGAGAGAGAGAGAGAGAGAGAGAGAGAGAGAGAGAGAGAGAGAGAGAGAGATACTTGCTTGACAGGAATGAATGGATGGGGCCTTCTGCAGGACTTCATATTTGACTAAGGACCTCACTTTTCACTAAGTGGCAAATGAAAAGAACATGCATCCGTAGGCACATCTCCAGGAATAAGCAAATTCATACGTAGGTGGACAATGTGTTTCCCAAGACAGGATTATCAGGAAACAGCAAAATCAGAAGTAAAATCCTTTACTACAAGTTGTTAGAATAATTTTAATAATTTATAATATAAACTTTTTCCTGTAAAATCTAAAAATAGAGTGTGTACTTTGTACCTGTAGGGGGTTTCATTTCCTTTTTTCTTATAATAAACTTTATTATAGTCTAAAAAGTATCAGTGCATAGAATTTGATTTTTTTTTCTTTTTAAAGAAACCATTTGGAGTTAGGGAGATGGCACAGTGGGTGAAGTACTTGCTAGACCAATATGAAGACCTGAGTCTGGATTCCCAGTGCTCACATAAATGGTTTGGAATGGTGGTACACACCTATATTCCAATGTTGGGAGGCAGAGACAGAAGAATCCCTGGGGCTTGCCCGGCAGTCATACTAACCAATCAAATGCTCAAACTCAAAGGTCAGCAAAGACCCTGTCTCAAAAAGTAAGGTAAGGAACATCTGGCCTCCTTAGGTGTATGCATGGGTATTTGCACCCACATATATACATACATACATGTACACGCATAGCACACAGAGTAAATAAATCACACAGAAAGTTTGAAAAGCACTTTTAAACTCTAAGATTTCCTCATTAAAATAAAGGAACATCCAGGCTATGGGCACTGGTTTAAAATAACTGAAGTGTATGTTAGGAATTTGGCGTGAGGAAGACAAGTATTTACAGATCATAAGACCTTTCTGAGAAGCTTACAAAAAGCAAAATGTAGTGCTCCGAGAGGTTATGGCTGTGCTTTAAAATTGCGGGAGAACCAGAAACTGTTCAAAAGTCGCAGTTAATCAAATCGAGGATGTACACCTTCTCAACACCAGCTCTCTCAGGTAGCCCTTCGATCACTCATCTTCTGTCCTGGACAGGAAACTGTGTGGCTCCTACCTCCCTGGGTCATTCTCGGGTCAGGAATAGATCCCCAAAGAGCACCCTGGATCCCAGCTCAACAACTAGTTGAAACAACATAGCATAACTTTGAAGCACTTTATACTTAATGCCTGAATTCAAGTGTGGTAAAATGTACAATATGAAGGCAAGGTTATTTGGAGGGGTGATACGTGACACTCTGTTGCTTTTGTCGACTGTTCCACGATCTTCTGAAGCTGAGATGTTTGTCACGGAGTTGCCTTGACCCGTCTTGTAAAGGTGAATTGTTGCATATTCTGGCTTCTCTTCCTGTGCCTCGATTTTCATGTCATTATAATCCTTTGTTCCACTCCGAGTAGCACTTTTCCCTCCTTGCTATTTAGACAACCAAGTAATTGCAGATGGTTATCAAGGCCCTATCTTTGCTGTCTCTAAGCCAAGGCCAACCTGCTTAATTCCTTCACCCTGTCCTCCTAACTCAGTCCGCCCCAAGCCCTCAATCATCTCCCTGACTCCCTGTCTGAACCTTTTCCAAGAAAACGTCTACAGCTTTCCTGGTCTCAGGCTCCCAGAACAAATGTGGTTTTCAGGTGCCATTTCAGCAGAGTCACTTCCCTACCCTGGGGTTAATCTCTGGAATTCTTCACGTCTCTTTGGTCTTTTTCTCTTTTCCTATATGCAGGGTGGGTCCAAGGTATTTCACGGCCCAAGGCAAAGTGAAACTTCTTTTTCTTTTGTGCCTGTAATTGGACTCGTTTCAGAAGGGCCCATGCTTCCCGCCCCGCCTCGATTTCTGAATTATAGATGAATTGCTAACTTCTCTGGCTGCAAGAGATCATAAATAAATACTAGGTCTTGTAGTGTTTGAAAATGGCATGCATTAGAAGAGGCAGTACTGTGGAGGCTGACGACTCATTTAATTCCTGAGAGTCTCTGTGTCCTCAGTTAATTAGGAGACTATCAGACAGAGGAGGCTCCAGCACTGGAGTTTTTATGTAAGCAAATGGAAACCCAACTCAATGTAAACAATAAAGTGAAATTTAAGTTCATCCAATCTGAAACTGTCATTAGCCTTGAACTAGAGAATTTTCTTTGCAACAATCCAAAAGCAGATCTTGATCTCCCCAGCTAATCAAATATTTGCTCGGTTTGCATTCAGGCTCCCCTTTGGAAGCCTTCTTAGCCTGGCCCTTCTGAAGGCCTCTTCTGGAGCTGTCCTATTCATGAATTGCTGTCTGCTCAAATAAAGCTCTTTAAATTTTCCATGCACCTTAATTTATCTTTTATAATATAACTAAAAAAGAAGTGCACATAAATAAGAAAAATATACAAAATTGGGGCTGAGGAAGTGACGCAATGCTTGCTACCCAACCATGAATGCCTAAACTATGCTGCCCAGAAACCTTTGTGAATGTCTGGTAGACATGGAGCAACACCTGTAATTCTAGCTTCAGAGAAGACAAGAGATCCCCAGGGAAGGTGGCTACCAAGACTAGTTGTGATGGTAAGAGGGGTTTGGCTGAGAGATGCTACCTTGGAGGTTAAGGTGGAGAGTGTTTCCTGACATCAGCCTCAAGTAAACCCACACATGTCCACACACACATAAAAACCTGCCTAGACATGTGCACACCAGGCGGACATTAAAAAAGAAAAATACACAAAACTATGCATACTCCTTAAAATATTGTATAGAGGGGGGAGGGGTTGTTGTTACTGCTCAGTTATCCTGATTCAGGTTGCCACGGAAACAAAATAGCAAAGTCACAAGATGACGTAGCAAGAGTTAACGTTCCATCAAGAATAAATGCTAGCCATAAATGAGACTTCTGCCTCTATCCTTCAGAAGCCTTTCAAGCCACGAGTGACCTGTTTAAAGAAGTGTCAAGTCAATTCTAAGCCTGATGCTATCGGAGAAGAGCCTGTGCACGGTGTCTGCCGATACCATCCTCTGAGATCACAGTGATGGAGTACACAGACTATCAAACTCATTCTTTCCTTACAAGAAGCTTTTAAACCAAGGTGTTTGCTTGCGTAGCTAGCGTAACAAATCTCCAAGTCGGTTTCCTGAACACAGTACCGAGCACTCTCAGTCTTGTTCAGAATCAAAACTAATTTGTTTGCACATCTTTTCTACTGCTCTTTAATATTCTTATTGTTATGATGACCAACCTCCTTTTAATTTCTGAACAGACTTCCATAGGACGAAGAGAAAACTGGTCCAGCTCCCTACCTCCACTGAACACTTTAAGGTGCTGGATTCTAGCCTAGGTTCTGCTCTCCATTTCAATGCCTAGTTTCTGGCTCCTTCTGTCAGGTGACTAACAGTTTTTGCCTAAACCTACTTCTGTAAATTGACCTGTGTTTAAAACAGTCCAATCCATATCCAATAACAGGCGAGTTGAAGTGTAAGGTTTTAGAGACTGTAATGGCCCAGGGTTATGGAGGATGGGTAGCTGGAGCTTCAACCCCAGATATCTCAAACATGAGGATGGGAAGGATTGGCTACTTCCTCACTCCCAACCTGGTGCCACAAAGCCAGCTCCCCCACCATCAACCCTAATAAGAATTTATTACCCTGATAGTTATCAGGCTTTATTCTTTGTTTGACTTTATAAGGCTCCCAACCCTATAGCCCCCTAAATACACAGATGAAACATCTTCCACCACCCCTGGCCAGTGGTACATAGCCACATAAACCATTCCCCAGAGACCCTGGCCACCTCAACAGGAGCATAAATACCCCCTCTCCGTATCAGACCAGTTCTCCAAAGCTGTTGACATCACTGACTGAGATTCTGCACTGTACTCACCCCCGCCCAGTTAAGCTTCCGTCCCTCCAGTCCAGCTCAGGGTGCAACAGGCCTGGCTACCCCAAGGAGTAAGTGGACACAGGATGATGACATTTAACCACCATGCATTCTGGTGCACCGGTAGGCCTACATACATGAAAGGCTGTAGCAGGAAAAATCACTGAGGCCACAGGTTCAAGATCAGTCTGGGTAGCGTGGTAAGACTTAAGCTCAGTTGACTATATGATTAAAGCTCTTAGGATTAAATGAAGAATTTATTACAAGCACACTGAGGATCAGCTTTTCTATCAGTCATGCTCCGCTCTCACGTTGAACATGCACTCTCCAATAATCTTACACCTGATCCAGATCCTGACTCCACAGCGCCCCTCGAGGTCCACAGAGGCACAGACTGACGTGAGAGTTTTGAGTTAACCGTATAGCTAAGTAGTCTGCTGGCAGTGAAGACTCTCATTGGTTGTAGAAAGAGTACAGATAGCTGCTAGTATGTTGTTGAAACTTTCACTTGTGTAAATCTGGGCATGCGTGCCAGTTACATGAGGGTATGGGCTGATCCAATGCATCTCAGGTTTGGTTCATGTAGCTGGGATCAGTCAATGCTCTGGGGAAAGATAACACACTAATGACAGCAATTAATCATCAATTAAGATAGAAATGTTTAAGCCAAAGGCCACTTTAGACAGCATATAAAAAGATCCTCATCTTTAAAACCAGAGGGTAAGAAAAATTTAGGAGGGATTAGATGGAAATCTTCACTTCACAGTAGCAGAGCACCGGAGGAAGGTTTGAACCCAGACTTATTTGCTTCTGAGAGGTCAGGGCCCTATTTGGACAGTAGTGAAAAAGAAAACATAGTGTGTGAACATACCAACATTGGTGCACGCAAAATGCTTAAATACCCTTATTTTTCTCAGCTTCCCAGACCTGAAGAAGTGGCCCCTTCCTCTCAGCTAAGTTTCAGTGATGCTGAAACTCATAGATTCCCACTTTTGGCCACTAGACCAGTAACTAATGTTAAGCCAAAAATATTGTGCCATATTAGAAGCTCACAGTCTGCTCAGAGAGCAAAGGGATTATGTCTTATATTACAGCAGGACCCCAAATGCCAGGAGAAACTGGAGGAATGCTGGAATCCAGCAAAGGTGGGTTGATGGGACCACAGCATGCAAGTGAGTAAGAAAATGCTTCTGTGATGTGATGCTGTCCTATGAGACAGCACTTAGCATGTCAGTGAGCACCCAGGGATATAACCTGATGTGTTGCTATGATGGTTCTGGGTGAAAGCAATGATCCTCACTAAATAGAATAGATATGCCAGATCTGCTATGGCAGATAGCAAGAAAAGCATTCAAGACTCAGGGGGTGGGAATCTATTCGTGGCTCTATAGTGGAATGAGCAAATCATAATAATGGGCAAATGGATGTCTTCTTTCTTTCTTGGTATAGTATAATTACACACGGTTGCTACAATTACAAGGTTCTACCACTCAGTCCTGATCACGTCTCTCCTGTCACACTCTCATACCAAACTAATTTCACTGTGTTGGATTTCTATTGTTAGTTTTGTTACATGTGCCTCTCATGTACTGGTGTTCAGCAAATATTTGATGAATGAACAGATGAACCTGCAAGGTCTTTAAGATTCGGTTTCCCTCTCTTTCTTCTGTAGGTCACTAACTTAAAGTAGCTAAAGCCATGGACTCTTGCTGTCACTATATGAAGATAAAGAGATGGATATGGCAACTCTTTGCATCTGAGATCTCTGAGGCCACACACACACTCCTAGGCATTAAGAGAGATAGATTCATTGAGAATATCTCTTCCTGAATGAATACAAATAAAAATTTTCAAAAACTTTCAAAACAATACTTATTTTCAAATCTTAATTCAAGCACATTAAATTCTATAAGTTTTTACCAAGACTCTATTATAAGCTGGGTGTACTTTCAGAGGCTAGATTGACATATAGATAACTTACTCTTTTTTATAACATAATATGATGCCACATTATAATGCTACTAGAAATTAGCACTTACCTCAAGCAAGTAAATAAGCCCAACAATGTTACTAATACTGGTATTTTAGAATAATAGATGCAAATATCTTTTGTTTTACTTATAGTCTTGGTAGTTTAGGTTATTTCTACTAAAATCATTTAACACAAAAACAGATAATAGGAAGCCATTAGCAAGATATTAGATCATAATATAATAGTCAGTTATACAGAAAACATAATCTATTAAGTACAGTCAAGAGAAACAATATGTTTGCCAATGCTTAAATATGGTCTGTCCCCTTGTCTTAATGTCCTATTACTGTGCAGGTATACAACGGCCAAGGCAACTCTTATAAAGGAAAGTATTTAGCTGGGGCTGCCTTAGAGTTTCAGAGGCTTATTCCATTGTCATCATGGCAGGAAGCATGGCACAACTAGCTAAGAATTCTATATCCAGATCCTCAGGTAGCAGGAAGGAAAAGTGAGGCACTGGGCCTGGTTTGGGCTTTTGAAACCTCAAAGCCTACCCACAATGACATATTTCCTCTGACAAGACCATACTCTTAATCCCTTCAAATAGTGCCACTCTCTTTTAGGATTTAAATATATGAACCTATGGTGGCCATTCTTATTCAAACCACCACACACCTCCAAATGTTCATGCTGACTTCTCATTCCATTAGGAAAAACCAAAAGGATAGAAATTTGGCTCATATGGTGTTTGAAAGCAATGCTGAAGAATAATTAGGTCTTGGTATATACATTCAGATGAGGCTTCATGATCATATGCTGATGGTATTACATGAAGAGAAAAGAAGAGAGGACTCATATATCTGTACATGCTCTATGTCTCTTGCCATTCTTGATTTAAGAAAACATTGATAATATAATAATCTATTTGTTTTAAAAGTGTCTAGTCCCACTAAGTAAACTGATTGGCATTAAACAGTTATATTGAAGTATAAATTCCAGTAGTGAGCTTTCCTCTTGAGAAACATGCAGTTCAAAATGAAACAGTTCTAAAACATCCACAACAAGGATACTCTAGAAAGAAATACAGTTCCTCAGGAAATAATGCTAAACACTAGGCAATGAAATTTATGAAATAAAAAGCTGAATAGCAAAGGAAATAATTAGTCATGTGAAGAGACTGTATGGGGAAAACAGAAAATCTCTACTAGCTACATATTTATCAAAAGATTAAATATATAGAATATCCAAATAATTCAAAAAGCAAAATGCCAGTAAATCAATCAACCCAATCAATACAGAGACTAATGAAATGAAAAGATTATTCTCCAAAGAGGACTCTAGCCAGGCATAGTGGCACATGGCTTTAGTTCAGCACTAGGAAGGCAGAGACAGGCAGATCTCTATGAGTTCAAGGCCAGCCTTGGCTACAAAGTAAGTTAAAGGACAGGCAGGGTTACACAGTGAGACTCTCTCAAAATACAGAAACCAAACAAACAAACAACGGGTGGTCAGGAGGTCGCCCATTACCCCTACTTCCTGCTGGATATGGCACGAACCTTGATGTCATCTGGTGCTGCCACAGGCTCTAATTGGGTACTGTGCAGGTAGGTACACAGTAAGGGTGTAGTTCTGTTGGTTCAAGGCTTACTGAGCATAGTGGTCCATGCTGTCACCATAGCACTATGGAGATGGAAGTAAGACCATCAGGAATTCAAGGTCATCCTCAACTACACAGAGTTTAAGGCTAGTCTATACCACCATGACTATATGAGCAATACAAATTAAACTTGGTGTGCTATAAAAAAAAAAAAAAAAAAGCACTATGTCGGCTCCTTAAAGCCGGCAGGTCCAGGTGAGAGTAGAAAGAGGTCCTGGTCCAGCCAGGTCTCTCCAGACCTGAGTGGGATAGTGAGTGTCAGCAGCCCAAAGAAACACACCATGCTGGGAGTCTTGTTGAGGCAGAAACTCAACTTTAATGTAACAACCTCTTGTTTATATAAACTCAGAGCATAGGGAGGAGGGTTTTGGAAGGGTAAGATGATGTAGTGGGTGGGGAAGGGTGACGAGGTGTATGGGGTGACTGACACGTCCAATGGCAAAGCTCTACATCAGCAACAGCTGAGCAGAGGCAGGGCTAAGCAGGTCCTGTTGAGTCATTCCAGTACAGAAGTGACTAAGACAGGTCTCAAACTTGAGACAGGCTCAGGTTTGTCCTCAAGGCCCAAACCAGGGTCAAAACAAGCCCAACATCTCCCCCTTTTGTTTTTGTAATGAGCGGGTTGCATGGCTCCTGTCTTAGGTTGTCCCCCACATGGGGATCTTACCTGTCTCTGGATACCATGTGTCACTCTGGCTCAAGGTGGGGGAGGGGTGCTCCACGACCTATCTTAGGTTGTCTCAGCACATCTGAGATCTTATCTGTTGTTGGTCAGATGGAGAGCTGAAGAGAGATGTTCATAGGCAGAGGGATATGTAGAGCCTGGCTTGGAAGAGACAAGCCTTTGGTAATAGACCTCATCTTGGTGAAGCCAGACCACCTGTAGCCTCTGATGGACAAATTGAGTGAGCTTATTGAGCACATATGGCTGGACAGTCAAGATAAGAAGGAGAAGGAGGGTTCAAGGAAGGGGAGGAAATAGGGCAATAGGCCAGGAAATCTAGACCACAAGAGGTTGTCTTGGAACTCTACTGTTTTTTGAAGATCTCTCTTGCTCCTCGGGGGTCTCTGAGTTCTCCCTCAGTCAAGATGGAGAGCATCATCCATGTCAGCAGCAAGGTCATTTTCTTGATCATCTTGGTCTCCTACAGGAGAAGCACAGGGGGTTTCTCAGGGAAGATGTGTTCCCTGGAAATGTCATTATCAGCCTCCCCTTGTTGACACATATACTTTATATCTCTGGCTGGTATCCAGAAATGGGGCCCAACAGTACTATAATATAAAGTAGTCAAACCGAAACCATTACACCACAAACAGCAAAACAGACTTAGTAGCCTAAATGTATATATTGGTGTGTACATATTCATACATATATACAAATATGTAACAAGAATGGTGGAAGAAAAGGCTATCAATACGAGAGTGAGAACAGACAAAAAAGGAGTTAGAGCAAAGGGACATGGTATCATCTGGGGGAGGAACGGGAAGGGAAAGTCATGTCATTGTGCTTTACTTAAAGTGTATTTAAAAGACTAGCTAGTTTAGATAAAAAGAAGACATGACATTGGGAGGGACAGAGATGGATATGACAGGAATTACAGGAAGAGTGAGGCAGATTATAACCAGAATGCATTGTATTCACGTCTGAAATTCTCAAAGAATTAATACAATCATATCATATCTTTAGGAAAGAAAGTGGTCAAATAGATTTGTGTTTTCTGAATTAAATGTTTAAATAAATTAAGATTAATCTATCACTAACTTTTAATTTTCCTCTCATCTCCAAAGAGTAAGTAGCATCCATATACATTTATATAAATAACAGAAAAATGCTTATCCCTGGAATAGAGCTGTTAGCCTATATGCTTCATGCAGGAATCGTTTCAATTAAATTTCAGGTGTATGGAGTACAATAATTTCAAATTATACCTCCGAGAAACAGACATTCCTAAAACTTAAAGATGTGGGGGATCAAGCAGTCTGGAAGGCTGTGAGAGGAAGCTCTTTATTTATAGCAAGCCTGAGCATGCAGAGCGGTCAGAACCGGTTTGTAAAACTTGCACTGTGGCTTCTTCTAAACTCAAAGGATATTTGGCCATAATCTATGCACGTCTCAGACAAAGACACTGTGATTACAGCCCAACATTGATAAGGATTGTTTTTTTTTTTTTTTTTTTCACTGAAGCTGTTGATTTCTCAAAGGTCCAGGTTTCCTTTGTTGAATTTAAAACAAGATTCAATTGGACAAATAAGCATGAATTTAGGTTGCCACTCCTGTGAGCCGACAGGAGAGTAGGGAAAGGCTGCTTTGGTGAGAGCTGAACAAGGTGACCTCACCATTGCTGGTTGAGAACTGAGGCCACCACAGCTATGTATCAGTCCTTACAAAACAGCTACAGGACAACTCTAGCCAACCCTCAAAACCCTGTGGAATAAATAGTAAAGTCTGCTTCAGTTGGCATTTACTGTCGGATCTAAGGACAAAAAGCTGACTTGGAACTGCTGAGGTCTCTACCTGTGGGACTTTAAAGGAACAAGCGACCTTCCCCCCATTATAGTTTCACCCATAAAACTGGCATGTTCAGAGAATTATTTTGAGAAAACCTAGAGGGAAAAAAATGGTAGGGAAGAGAGGAGAGATAAAGTAATGTGGTGGGCACTGCTTACTACCTTGCTCCCCATGGCTTGCTCAGTCTGCTTTCTTATAGAACCCAGGACCACCAGCCCATGGGTAGCACCACCCATAATGGGCTGGGCCCTCCCCTACCAATCAGTAATAAAGAAAATGCTCCACAGGCTTTCCTGAAGCTTAATCATATGGAAGCATTTTCTTAATTGAAATTTCCTCCCCTAAGCTATCTTTACCTTGTGTCAAGTTGACATAAGACTAGCCAGCACATCTGCATACACACAAATCTGTGTATACACACACAAAGATCTTCAATTAAAGAATAATTTTTAAAGCTCAAATAAAGCTGAGCCTCTCTCCCTCTCCTGTGACAAGTGAAACCCAGAGAGTCTGATAATAATAGACAGCAATGTGAAATGTAGAGACTCGGGCACATGTTGGTATAATGGGGGTGTGAAGGGACCCAGTGCTAAGGAAAGCAATGGGTACTATTTGCCAAAACTTACATGTGTGTACTTTGATCCCTTATCTTCTGCCTCTAGGAATTAATCCTGTGTAAATATTTATGATTATACAAAACAACATATATTCAGCCATCCTCACTGCAGCTTTGTTTGTATTAGCAGGAGTCAGAGAATCCCCAGGAATCATGCATTACACTAAATAAGTCACAGGGCATGTGAACCCTGGCAAATACTTCTTCTAGTTTGCTAATCGTCCTCCCCAGCCTTGGAGATTATCATGAAGGGTCTGTGTCAAGGATGGTTGTTCCATTCCTTTTTGAATTCCTTAAGAGTCTAGTCACTGTCTCGGAGGGCTGGGAAATAGGAGCAGAAAGGAAATTCACCTTACACTGAAAACCCTTCTGAACTCGAGTTCAGTTCTTTGGATGTGTATACGTGAATGAACTATACACATTGTTTGTTTGTTTGCTTGTTTGTTTTTAAATAACTTCATATCCAGTTTTAGCTTAAAGATGAAGCATATAGCTTTGATTTTTCACACATTTTAAAAACAGTAGGAGAGCTAGGGTTATTGTTCAGTCGTAGTTGACAAGATTCAAAATCTTTTGTTGAGTCTCCAAGAGTCCCAACCTTTCAGGACATGTAGTTTGCTGTTATGTGTGTGTGGTGTGTGTATGTGTGTGTGTGGTATATGTGTGTGATATGTAGTGTGTGTGTGTGGTATATGTGCATGATATGTGGTGTGTGCATGTGTGGTATATGTGTGTGATATATGGGGTGTGTGTGTGGTATATGTGTGTGATATGTGGTGTGTGTATGTGTGTGCTTTGTCTAGTGAGTGTATAGGATGAGTTAATGATTGATGGCATTAAGTTCCCATTCTGTCTCTGTCTGTTCATGTAGATACAGAAAAATATCAAAGGTTGAATAATTTATAAGGAAAATTTATTTCTCATTGTTCTGGAGTCTGAAAGTTCAAGATCAAGGTACCAGCAGGTTTGGGTGTCTGAGTTGGCTGCTTTCTGCTTCCAAGATGGTATGCCCTCCTTGAAAAAACAGAAAGCAGAGCGGAAGAAAAAGAAAATGAACACCTTCTGTGAGCCCTTTTCACAAGCAGTGACCTAGACACAGAGCAGGATGCCCCTTGACCCATCCCTCACCTGCCACAGCCTCATCTAATGAGGAGATTTCAACATTAATATGGGAGGGGGCACCACTCGACCACAATGGTATCATAGTGTGTAGTTTTATGAGTTTGGGTAGGTATTCTAAGTACCCAAATTCAGCTCATTCTTAGTCAAACAGAAGAATTATGAGACCCCCACGGTCCCAGCATTTCTAATGGTTTAAATAATAATTTAGGCCAGGAGCCATGCCAGACTTTAATGGACATTCCGTTGGATATTGCTACTTCTGCTGTGCTTAATGAGTTAAAACAGTTTTAAATAAATTTGGGAGTCAATGTTTGGGAAACTGGTCAGCACCTTTTTTTTTTTTTTTTTCTTATTTTTTGAAATAACCAGAAACACAGTACAGGGAGCTGTCAGACTAAGTCTGTGGTAACTCCTAGTTTTGTGAAGAGTACTACAGGCAGCACTGTCCTGACTTTTAACTTTGCCTGAACATTGAAATCACCTGGAAAAATTTACCACTAGTGCTTGGAACCCAGTGATCGTCTCTGATTTGGTAGTTTGGGCTAACATTTAGGCATCTAAATGTTTTAAGAGCTGTTGAGTAGTTTTATTGTGAGGCTAAGGTTAAAATCCACCAGCATCAATTCATCAGATCATCTGGGTTATTGTTTGTAGAGGTTTCGAGGTCTTGTTTGTTCATATTACCTATAGATTAGAAGGTTCACTTGAGTTTTATTCTCTATATTTGGGGAAAAATATTTTTGTCTTCCTTGTAGTCTTCCTGAGTGCCTTGTAGAATCTCATCACTGTTGCTTGACTGCTTAATACTTTACCAACCCTGATAGCAGCTGGATCAGAGTCCTATTCGTAAGATGGTCAACCTACTGCCTGAACATCCCAGCCATGAAGGGCCTACTCACCTGTATCATTATGTGGCAAACATAATGATTTGGTTTGATTCCTGGGCACAGTAGTCCTTTTTCCCTTGCTTTCCTCCTATTTTTTTTTTTCAACTTTGAACAGATTGAATAACGACATGCACAAAATTGTATCCAGAAGTAAACAACTACTAAATGTTCATTTTGTTTTCCGATACCTCAGAGATGAATGGGCTGTAGCAGAAGAGGGGAGATTTGAGGTCAGAGCATAGGTTCAAATACCAGCCTGCCATTTGATCAGGTGACATCACTATTAGAACTAAATTTTCTAGTTAGCAGGTCAATAACAATACAGGTGTTGAAATAATTAGACATATGCGCGAATATCACTTTCTAAAATATAAAAAGGTTTCAAATATTCATCATCGTGATCACAAAAGAAATAAGCAGAAGCATTATGCAACCTACTAAATTGATCCTACGTAACAGCTCCTGGACGTTGTCTATTTAGAATAGCATCATTTCCTGTGTCTGTCTTTTCTTACTTATCAAACCTATCAGATTCTGCATACCTATGTAAAACTTTATTCAGTTACCTTTACTCTCCCCATTATTGATAGGTCTAAAATTTGTTCTCTAGAAACAAATATATCACAATGAACATCTTCCTTTTGTCTAGTAGGCGCTCTAAAAGGAACCTATTAGGGACTTCTCATTCATTCTTCCTGCAGGTGTGAGTTCAGAATTTGCCAGATGGAAAGTATTACACAACTGTTGGAAAATGACTTAAGACAGCCCTGAGAAATGTGGGAGGAATGGTGGGATTGGCAAGAACCTCTCAGAGTTCAGCCTTAGAAAGCCACCATGAACACAGTGAAGCTTACACAACTCTCCCGCCCAAATTGAGCTGCACAGTGCTGGTGCCTGGGATTGGGAAGCCATTCAACTGTTGGAAGAACTGGGTAAAGAGAAGACAGCCACACTTCTGTATTTCCATGTGTTTGTTCTGTTCCTGCTGCCAGATTGCACTTTGGAACAAACATTTGAGGGGCCTATTGCTCAGGTAAGGAACCTGCTGTTTGACTTCTGAAGATGGGGAGTTGTGGTCAAATAGTGTGATAAATTAAATCTGAAGAGACAGAGAAACAATCACCCTCAGACGCAAACCTGATAGTGTCAGTCTTGATCAAAACTCTTCGAAGTTTTCCTTGTCTTGGAAACAAATTTCAGAATTCTCAACACAGTGTAAAGTGCCCTCCATACCCCCTTCCCACGACTTGCTCTCTGCACTGCTTATGTGGACCAATAGCTTTGCATCAGAGAATGACAATGTATAGTTTATCTTTAAAAAAACAAACAAACAAACAAAAAACTTTTGTCTATGGCATAACTGCTTAGTTCACAGCTGTCCTCCAAGAGCAATCAGTAATGTATTCCAAGACCTGCACAGCTTTAAAACTGACGGGAGCAGAGTGATGGAGAAATGAAGAAATAACAGACACATAGAAAAGCTGGGATCAGGTAGGCTGTGCATTCTGGTGGAGAAGTTCCAACACCAACCCAAAAACTCAGCATGGTTATTACATACAGTGATACCAACAAAAATGTTAGGTCAGCTAACATTGGTAGGAGGTTTCTATATGAAGGCAGTCTCAGACTGTAGTCGTCTCAGAGGAGGAAATTGGCATTGAGAGATTCTGTATACGGTTTTAGCTAAAGATGTACCATTTGTCAATATATGTGCTTGGATCAGGGGAAGGCTTTGACATCCCCATGGCTCTGGGGCATTGGGATTCTTGATATGACTGTGCTTGTGTGCTTATGTGCACAGTCACTAAGAATGTCATTCCTACCCCACAGAAGTGGGTAACTTAAGGGATATTTAGAAAACCTGATCAGTGGGGGCATCTGGAGAAAGGACAAGGGGATGTTGAGGATGAAGCAAAGGTTTATGGTCTCAGTAACAGGGTGGCTTTGGAAAACAGGAGAAGCAGCAGAGACATGGGCCAGGGTGACCTATATGGACCCAGAGGTGGCTGCAAATCAGGCAGAGGTGCTAAATAGCCGACAGGATGCATGGACATCACTCCTTTCAGATTATTTACACTGAAGGTTCATATATATTGCCTCACATAACTAACTAAAGCCAACTGTGGCTCTGAATAATTAGCTATCTAACCTTCATAAATTACAGTAATGCAGACTAGTTCGTTCATCTGGACAAATAAGCGAGTTCCCCTGGAGGAGTTAGAAAGATGACTAGAATCATTTCACTTCCTGAGTATATTTTAACGGCTTGGTGAATGGCTTTATTCCCATAGTTGATTTTCATTTTCCCATGAGTAATTATGGGGTCCAGTTCATTTTACACAATCCCAACAGACCAAAGAGGGAATCAGCCTCCCCGTCACGTGCAGCAGCATTTGCCATCCCTATTCTGTTCTAAATCACTTCCGTAGGGATCTCCTCATTTCCTGCTCTGGGCAAGAAGATCTGAAAAGTCAAATCTGTTAAATATTTACTCTTCATAGTGATATATTCTGTTCATTTTTGCTACATATCCAGGAGCAACATTCTGCATTCAAAACACATTTCTACTCTATCTTCCAAGTCCTCAGACTACAAGCTGCTAAGCAACAGGACTAGGCACTTTGCTCTACGATAGTTTAGAACAGGGTTTATTATTCATAGATGGCCCTGTCGATGCAAAACACAGCTCCTCCCTCCAAGGGAATAAGTGATGGTTTGCTTTAAGCCAAATATGAGTAATCACTGTTGGCCCAGGAACATGGATTCTGACTGCCCCAAGTGACATGTTCCACCATGAAAATAGTTACATAAACTTTTATAGTCACAGAACAAAAAAACAGTCATAAGTTTACATAAGTGTACATTTACCATATACATTGGTGGGGACCACAGGTAGGTAGGTTATAGTTAAACAGGGAAACTCTACTGAAGGTTTCAGAGGCATATCTAATGATAGTCTCAGTTTTGGGGAAGAATATCACCAATCTGGTAGCTTTATGAGTTGGTACATTACAAATATTTGATTTGATAGTGGAGAAAAGATTTTAGGTTACATGCAAAAAGTGGCCACTAAATGTGAATTAAAGGGACAGCCTTTAATGGCTCTGCAACATTCCATTGTTCACATTACTAAGTTGAAATTAATTAATAAGCCTCGTGGGGTCTTCAATATAGGGTGTGGCTTCTGTCTAAGAAGTTAACGTAACAACAGTGGCCAGGCACAGAAGGACCAAGAGGGCTACTTCTTAAAATGCACTCTTGTGTCCGCAACCAAGTCCATTTATATTTCTCAAGATGGGGCTAACAAATGTGCCCTCTGAGCAGCTGTATGTGATATCTGTGCACACCAATGGTTGATACTCTGGATAAATTTTATAAGGTAGGAAATTCATATCATATAGCCTGCCAACGGAAAGAGTATGCAGTGCCTTCTCACAGAGAAGTAAAAGGCCAAAACAAGCAGCACATGAGAAAATATTTGAATCTTTAAGCAAGAAAAAAAATACCTCGGAAGGGTGTAGGAAAAAAGTTTATCTGACTACTACTAGAATAATTGTTAAAGAACCAAGTTATCACTGTCTTACACATAACTATCAGATGTTATTCATTGATTACAAAAATCGAAGGTGAATATAACTGAGAGGAAGTGATTTGCCACTACTAAGAATGAGGAAAATAATTCCTAATTTCTGAGGCTCTTGTTTTAGAATTTGCTGCTGATCTTGTTTAATGGTTTCTCTTTGTGTAAGAGCTTTTGAATAATGTTTCTTTAAAGGTATAACAGGACTGATCACTGAATTAAACTCTAAGTTGTCCACAGACCTTTACTCAGTATTCCAATGTCTGTACTAAAGCACAGAAAAACATTATATGTTTTAGAAATACACATGATATTATATTTAAAGTCATTGCTTATAATATGGACAATTATTCATAATACAAATTCAAAATAGCTAAAACTCTTGTTTTTCAAGACAAATACTGTATTTGAAAGACTGAAGAAATAGCAGTGTGTAAGACTAGATCTTGTTTAAAAGTACATAATCTATATTTCTTAAATTTGAAAGAGATGAAAAAATTATTTGTGCAAATAAATTTTATTTATAAATATATTTTATTCAGGTGCTGAAAAGTTAATTTTTAAACGTGTCACTTTTGCTGAATAAGTAGAAAATTCCATTATCTGTCAATTAGTCCTAGGTAAAAAGTAACAGACTGTGATCAGAAGAGAGATACATATTATGCATGCAAGGAAAATTAAAACTTGGGACATTGGGGGGGGCAGTACTTTGATGTATGAAAGAGCCATTGTTGTGGGACAAAACCTCCCCAGTGTGGGACAGAGATTAAAAAGGAGGGAGTTGCTAGCAGATCAAGGTCAACTGAGATATATGAATAACATAAATGCTATTAATCTAGTATTGAATGAATCACGGGAGTTCAGCGGGGTACGGGCAGGAGTGGCAGAGTTCGAGGCAGGAGTGGTTTTTGTCACTTTGTATTAAGTAATGAGCATATTCATCAAGATTCCTAAATACCATCCAAACCGGCATAGAAGATGCTTTAAGGAGCTCGAGAGAACAAATCAAAGCCTAGATCTGAGGCTGAGAAAGGTACTAGGGATGTTCCAACTGCGCAGAGAGTTTCGTCCTTGCAGGCATCCATACAATCTCACTCCGCAGGACGCGGCGTGAGAAAGGATTTCTGGGTTGGATTGGGAGTAGCTTATTATGTCTGACGGCGCTTCACTCATTATGGCCTCGTTTGATAGTCAGAAAAGATGCAGACACCACTACCTTAAAAGACGGGATACTGGAAACTCGGAATTCTTTTCTTCCGTGACTCATTTAAAATACAAAACGAACTGCTTCTCCTTTCTCCGGGGAAATTCTAAAATCACTAAATCAGGATGGTTCAGTGTTCTCAGATTCAAATCTGCCTGTATGTGTGCGATTCTTTGGGTCTACAGCTGGTAAAAAAAAAAAATGCACACTACTAATTAGTCAGATATACATGTGTGTCTATAAGACATTCTAGACTCATTTAAAAAAAAGTACAGTGGTGAAGAATTGAAAAGACAGCAGACAGGAAGAAAGAAAGAAAGAAAGAAAGAAAGAGAGAGAAAGAGAGAGAAAAGAAAATGGTGATTAAAATAAAAAGCCTAGTGATAGTGACCAAAAAGGAAGAAAGCCAAGAGCAGAGAAAATCAAAGTAGGAAAATAATTCAAAGATCAGTATTTTAATAGCATCAGTCTTTTTGCAGTAATGGGTTACATTTCTGTCAGCCTACTAAGATACAGAACTTTATATAAATACACTGAAAAATCATAACAAGTGAGCTACAGAAGTCTGGCATGTGAATAACATCTTAATCGGAACCTAGTGGCTACCTCATTTACTGAATGGCTTGGGCCCTGTTTCAACCTCATTTACTCACTCATTCGATAAATACTCGGTGTCTTTGCAGCACCTAAAGCATTGAAGAGCCTAGTGGACATAACTCCTGTCTACAGAAAGCATTGTTTTAAGATTGGGTGCTGGGAGTATATAGTTCAATGTTGGAATCCTTGCCTAACATGTACATGGCTCTAGGGTCAATTATCAGTACTGGGGGCGGGGGTGAAAAAAAGATGACTAGGAAGAAGAGGAGGGAGAGGAGGAGGGAGAGGAGGAGGGGGAAGGAGGAAGGGATGGTGATGATAGTGTGGGTGCCTATTAAATAGAGTTCTTCAAAAACTTACATCCATAAAGAGCCTCAGAATACTACCTTAATTGGGAATAACAGTCTTTGTAGATTTAACTATGCAAAGATCTTGAGATTAAGTCCTGTAGATTGAGCCCTAACTCAATGACTGGTGCCCTTATGGGCAGAGGAAAGCAATGATGGGCAGATAGAGATGAAGCATGGAATGGGGTGTGGCCAGGATGGAAAGCACAAAGCACTCCTGGGAGCAAAGGGAGAGAGAAAGGGTGGGTTTGCTCAGAGCTTTGAGAAGAAACCCAATTTGCCAACTTTATTTCAGATTCTCTAGCCTTGAGAACTAGTCGAGAATGAATTTCCTTTTGTCTTTTTTAAAAAGATGTATTCATTTTATGTATAGGTGTAGCACATGAGTGCTTGGTGCTTTTGGAGGTCAGACTAGGGTATCTGATCTCCTGAAACTGGAGTTATGGATGGTTGTAAGCCACCAAGCAAGTGCTGAGAATTGAACCCAAAACTCAAGTTCTCTGCAAGAACAACATGTACTCTTAGCCACTGATCTGCCTCTCCAGTCTGAATTTCCTTGTCTTAACCCACTAAGTTTGTGGTAAGTTGTTCCATCTGCCTTAAGAAATACTAATACACTGCTGAGGAAAACTGATGCACCAACCTGACTCCATTTTAAGATTAAAAGTCTTCTTGTTACAAGGTCAAAACTATGTACATTCCTGTTTTCTGTAAAACTTAGATTTAAACAGGTCTTGACCCATTTTCTAGACTTTGACACATGCCAAACTCTGTATACACTAACCTCCACCCAGATAAGACATTCTGCCAAATAATTTTGAAATGTTCTGCCAAGTTCCTACATAACCAAAACCCCTGGAAACCTCCTAGCCTTGCAAGATAGGGGCTCATATAAACCTCATCTTCTCCTGTGTTTGATGCCATTTTCTCAAATCCTGCTTTAGGGAGCCCTACTTTCTGACTGACAGAAAGTAAAGCTTGCTTAATTAAACTAAAAGAATTTAAGTAATGGTCTTTACTTTGGTGGGAACTAACAAACGTGTACAAAAATGAGCATGAAAACTAAAGACTCCCTATCACAGAGGGCTCTGAGGAGGCTGAGGACACAGCGATGCAGTTGTGGCACTGTCTTTGAAAAGTCGGTAATAAAGGGACCGGAAAACAAAGATGGGTTCCGTAACATATGTTCAGCCAATCAGGTCTGGGAAGGACTTTGACAACTTCTAGAGTTGTCTTGTTCATTTTACAGCTAAAGAAATGGGAGTGATCTGTCTTTTGGCTTTCTTTCCCATTTGCCTCGAGAGAGGTGCAAATGGTCTGTCCTGTCACAGGCAGGACATCTCCATCTGGCAGACACCCTGAATAATGCAGCTGGAGTCCCAGCGAGAGAAATATCTTACCAGTGGTATGGGAAAAGGTTCATTAATTCCACAGTTATTCTAGAGCCCTGATGCTGAACATCACAATGGGAGAAGCGAACAGAATGTGCTGTCTGTTAGAGTCACATACCTGATCTGGGAAGAGTCCTGTTTCATTAACTACAGGCAAAGTTCTTAAGGTTAAAACTAAAGGTTCTAAATAAGGCAGAAGAGAAAGCAAACAAGGTGATATTTTCTAGCTCTTGTAGCAGAATACCTAAGACCAGGTGATGTAAAAGATGTTTTCTCTCATAGTTTTACAGGCACTGTTCGCTTGGCATTGGGAGGGCTACTTCTTGGTGCACAGATTCCCTCACATGATGGGAAGGGCAAAGAATCTCCATGGGTCTCTCTTACAAGGTCACTAATCCCATTAACGGATTAGTTATGAGGTTGCATTAATCATGAGCACTCTGCCTTCACGAACAAATTGCCTTCTAAAGGCCTCACCTCTTAATGCTATCACTTCTCAGGTTAAAATTCATCACGTGAATTCAATACGGCCAGCCCATTGCAAAACTGTGGAACACTTCCATCTGTGGTACTAAAAAGAGCAGGATTTCACTTTTGTGCTTACAACACAGCAATTCTACTACTGGTTGTAAAACTTCTAGCTGTTGGGAATCAGAGCCAACAACACACAAGAACTACCAATGGCCCAAAAGAACCATAAAAGTAACCAGAAACTTAAGAGCATCAGGATCTGACAGAGAACAATCAACCAAGCCAAAGTGCAGAGGTTGAGAAGATGGGCAGAAAATGATGCAGAGACGCCCAGCAAAGCTTTTACCGTGTGCTCACCAACCCAGCACCACATTTGGCGTTATACATGGGCACTAGGGATCCAAAATCATATCCTTGTGCTTGTGAAGCAAGCAACTGACCCACCAACTCATCTTCCCAGGCCCTTTTGTGGCATTGGCCACAACTGTACTTCTTTTATTGGTTTGGTTTGGCCTGGTTTGGTTTATTGAAACAGGGTCTTTGTAGCCCAGGCTGGACTCAAGCTCACTATGTAGCTGGATAAGTTCAAGGCTAAACTCGAACTCCTGATCCTCCAGGCCCTGCTTCCCAACCACTGAGATTACAGCTGCACACCCAGCCCAGAGGTGCATTTCCTTATACCGTAAGAAGTGTTTCCACGAAGCCAGGCTTTCCCCACACTTGTGAAGACTTGAACTACTGCACGGGGCTTGCAGCTTGGGTTGGTGATAAAGGTGAAGATGAGAGAATCAGAGTACACTCTGCAAGTCGCAATTCCAACCAAACTGAAGAAGTTTCGTCACCACCTCAATTCCACTAACACTCCTTTATTGGTTTTCATCAGAGACTAGGGGAGAACTCGGGCAAAATGAAGACAAACCTTCCATAACTAAATCAGTGCACTCTCTTCGGATCTCTCTCTTCTTTACTCCCGCCCCTCATTTCCCCTGAGGACACTGCATTTCATTCCCTACCTTTAAGCTGTCCTGAGAGTTAGGCACATTCTATTGCCTTACTCCTAGTCCTAGCCTGGCGGTTTCTCTGAAGTAATAGCATTTGGAGCCAAGGCCAACATAAGAGAGGCCACAGAGGCCATCCCCGGCAGCATTAAAACCCCCAGAACAGAAAGGTGTGTGGGTGGGGAGAGTGTTCATTCATTCCCTGTAAGTGGGCCTGTGGTGGGCTTTGGGTACCATATCTGTATGATGTCAAATGTGAAGATGAAAAACAAGGAGCCAACTTTTGCTCGGCCTCTCCTTTCCCATAATTCCTCTCAGCAATGAAGCAGTTAACGAAGCGCTCCTCCTCTTGGCTGGAGTGGTAGTGTTTTACTGGCACTGTTTTATCCCTGGAGACAATGGCAGATTGTTTCTGGTGTGCGCAGAAGGATCTTGTTCTGGCAGGCAGGCTTCCAGTCAACAAGCCCCACATCCTCTGCAAGAAGCATGCGCGTGCTTTGTTCCAACCTGACTTTCAAGAAGCTTTCCCAGTCAGACTCTCAGCTCAGCCTGCCATGTCAGAGAGCTCTGACAAAACTGAAACCAAAAACACTCAACAGAGTTTGCCACAGATGCAAACCCAAGCCCAGTCAAGGGCAGGAGGTGGCTGACGAGATCCTTTAGCTAAGATGCTCTTGACAAGCACGTTCTGCTCACATCACCTGATTAGAAAAAGCCTTCTTTTCCTCAGACCTTTACCCTGCTTAGCAGCCTTCAAACATTGAGTATTAGGTAATCCTAACTGCAGCTCTCTGCCAGCAAGTAGGGGAGAAATTTAAAACAATACAGAACTCCCTACTTTACTTGGAAAGTCCATCCCTATAGCCAAAGCCACCCAATCTGTCCACTCACCTACCCAGGTCATTATCTCCTAAGCATCAGCTGCACCATGCCTAGGAAAAGAAGAGTCACCAAGGTAGACTCTAGAGATCAAGAAATTAGAACTAAGAACAACTAATTACCAAGACTCCCATTCAGCTATAGCTCAGAAAGCACAACATATTTGAGTTATTAGGTCTTAAGTTTTTTTTTTTTTTCAAACTCAAGCATGGCACGAGGGAGGCAGAGGCAGGAAGTGTGCCAATTTCAAACCATGCTGGGCTACAAAAGAAGGCCTTACTGAGAAGAAAAAAAGTATTGTATAGAGACAGAATTTAAAGATAAGGAAACAAACCAATCAAGGTTAAGGGTTTATCAATGGTCGAATAGTAGGGAAATGATAAAGTTGGTTATTGAAACCCACTTTCCAGTGTAAGAAAGACAAGTCTTCCGTGTAGCAAAAGGCTCGCTCCTGTGTCTTCAGAAGGTTGCATGAAGCTTCCTAATGGTAGCTGTGTGTCTTTCTTCTTTCCCTGTGTGTAGATGTATGTATTTATGTGTACCCACTGGAGGGTGCATGTGCAGATGTGTGTGGAAGCCAAAGGTCAATAGGTATCTCCTAAATGACTCTCTACCTTCTTTTAAAGATGGAATCCTTCACTGAACCTGGAATTCGCCCATTGGCTGGACTGCTTGGTTAGCAAGCCCAAGCTTGGAAGCCTGTGTTTCCCATACCTGTCTCATTCTTGTATCTCAAAACCACAACTTGTTTGATGTCCCGGGTCACTGCTGGAGAATTCTTCACAGGATGGATGGTGTGTTGCATCTCCTCCTTTCCTGAGCTAGATGTTACCATACTGTGGATACTTTTGAGTACTTAGTTGCTACAGTGAGTTGGTTTAAGACCTTGCGGGCTAAGATGGATTAAATCATTTTGTGTGTGAGATATTAATTTGGGGGAACACGGATGAAATACTAAGGCTTGTACAAGTCATTCTAGCCTCTAATGCTGTCCAAATTATAATATTGTCCATGTGACAATAGTAAAAGGTGGGACCTTGAGAAGGTGATTAGACCATAAAGGTCCCTTCCTGGAGAATGAGCTCAGGTGTCCTCATGAAGAGCACGGCAAAGAAAGTTGGTTGTTCCTTGTCCTTCTGCCTTCTTCCATATGAGGGTATGGTAGGAGAGCACCAAGTAGACCAAATGCTAACACCCTGATCTTGAACTTCCTGATCCGTGGTAGGCTGTCATAGCGGCACTAATGGAAACACACACGAAGGTACACTGTTTACAATAAATCCCAGAAAGGGACAAAGCTGGAATCCACTGGACCTTCAGCTGTTCTTGTGCTGAATGATGGATACAGACACACACCTGCCCGAGGTGGTGCCCCTTTCACATATCAAAGTTATAACATTTAAATGAAGTGTTTGGTATTTGATTTTAAAAGATGACAAAGAAAACAGTCTGAGGTAATTAGTTAGGCCTGTTGACTACTTTGAGATGCTGGGAGCACGGGAGCTCGAATTTCAATGTGAAGTTTTGTGTGAGCAGGTTCTGGAGTAAGGGAAGTCGACAGCCTGTTTTGTTGACAGCCTGGTTTTGGCTGGGTGAGCAGGCCTACTGTGAGGCTTTCTGTCTGTTTATCTAGCAGTTAAACTGTACTTACCATCTTCAGTAGTACGTGTCAGAGGCTGAAACTTCCCTTAGCATCTCAGTTTTTGTTTTGGGCTTCCCTGGTGACTTCTTAAATAAGGTCAAAGCAACAGGCAAACTGGGAATGAGTGTGTAAGATATATATACTTTACTGCAAAAGGGAGAAAAAAACAGTTCTATCTAATAGCTTTTCTGAGTCAATATTCTCATTTAAATTTAGCTTTAAGCCTGTAATTGCACTCAGGAAACTAAAACAGAATTGCTAGGAGCTCACAGCCACATAGCTGGGCTACATAGCAAGGTCCTGTGTTTTAAAAAAATAATGAATTAACTAGTCTTAATGTTTCAAATTAGTGAACTAGTTAATTAATTAGCCAGTTCATTCAAAATTGGGTTTAATATTACAATAATTTTTTCTATGACAAAATTACAACAATACTGCTGACATGTGCTTCATAAGAATTTTTTTGAATATTTTATTTACATTTCAAATGTTATCCCCTTTCCCGGTTTCCCCTCTGGAAACTCCCTATCCCATTCCCCTCTCCCCTGCTTCTATGAGGGTGTTCCTCCACCCACCCACTCCCACCTCCCTGCCCTAGCATTCCCCTACACTGGGGCTTCAAGCCTTCACAGGACTAAGGGCCTCCCCTCCTATTGATGTCAGATAAGGCCATCCTCTGCTACATATGTGGCTGGAGCCATGGGTCCCTCTATGTGTGCTCTTTGATTGATGATTTAGTCCCTGGAAGCTCTGGGGGCATCTGGTTGGTTGATACTGTTGTTTTTCCTATGGGTTTTTATAATACAAATGAGGATTGTTCCTGTGATGACTTGAATGAAAATATATTTTCATGCTTGGTCTACAGTTGGTGGAACTGGGGATGGGCTTTGAGGTTTAAAAAGTCATCCTTGATGCTCACAGCTAACCACTGAACTGATCATGGGATTCCCAATGGAGGAGTGAGTGAGAAGACTGAAGGAGCTGAAAGGGTTTGCAGCCCCATGGGGAGATCAACAATACTAACCAACCAGAGCTCCCAGGGTCTAAACCACCAGCCTGGGAGCACATAGGGAGGAACCCATGGCTCCAACTGTATATGTAGGGGAGGATGGCATTGTCAGGCATAGGTGAGAGAGGAAGTTCTTGGTCCAGTGAAGGCTGGATGGCCCAGTGTGGGGGAATTCATGGGTGGGGAGGTGGGAGTGGGGGGGCACATCCTCATTAAAAGCCGTCCTCATGCCCAGTGTCTCTTTCTCTCTACTTCCTGCTTGTGGATCAAGACGTAAGATCTCAGCTACTGCCCCAGTGCCATGCCTGCCTGCTTGGCAGCCTGCCTGCCTGTAGCCTGCTGCCATGCTTCTCACCATGATGGTCACAGATTCTGCAACCATGAGCCCCCAATTAAAATCTTCCTTTTATAAATTGCCTTGGTTATAGTATATTACCACAGAAATAGAAAAAAATAATTAAGATACTTCCCTAAGGTAGTTAGTAAATAGTGATGAAATTCATCTATACATTGGAAACTTTCCTGACCAAAGGCTGATAGTGAAGCTTTCATATGTGAATGCCTTATGGTATTTGATTTGAACATGTGAAGCGTGACATAATTTTTAAGAAGGTTCTTAGACTAACATATAACATACTTTTAATCTCATAGTCCACAAATTCAGACTACAAACGTAGTTTCTAGTCGATGAAATTCTTTCCTTTATAAATGACATCTAAATGAATGCTAGTCAAAGCAAAACTTCTCCAGACAGTTTGGAAAAATTTCCTTACTCTCTTTCTTTTCCACAAGGTGGCATCTATGATGAACAAGGATCTAAACAACGCCCAGATCCTAGTAAAGGGCATTGGAGCCCGATCCATCCTTGCAAGCTGGCATTCTGCTTGTCCTCATTCTCACTGGTCTCTAATGCAAGACAATGGTCCATGCAACGTCTCTCACTGCCCACAGTCCTGTCTTGTTTTCCATATAAACTGACCCTGTTCCTCTGGGTCAGCATTGTATAAACCTTGGGGCTCTGTAGGTCTGATAACTCACCCTCTGCCCCTGCATGCTCTGTTTCTGTTATCATAAGGATACAGCAAAGTTTTAGATTCTCTCCATTGCCGTGTCTAGAACCATGTCTGTACCATAGCAAAGGAGAAATCTAGAGTCTCATCTCCTCCCAGAGCCCACCCAAGAAGCAGCACTGGGGTTGTGACTGACCCCTTTATGTGCAAGGACTCCTTCCTTTCCTCACCATGTCCTTCAACAACGGCTGTCCTTTTCTATCTCCTTCCTCCAGATTGGGATGACTTTAGTCTGGGTGAGTGGATCCCCTCTCTCCGTCCAATCTTCTTCTATGCCTCTCATTTATGTCATTGTTTCAGTTTTCCAAGATACCGATTTTTTTAAACCATTCTTTTTAACAATGCAAAAATACCTTCTCCCTTCATCAGTTATCCTTGCATCGAGTCTCAAATACCTGTTTGAGAATTTGAAAGTGAATATTAACTTTTTGTTTAGTTAGATCCTTTAATGCTAGGCTTTGGGTTGTGATTAAATGGCTATATACTGGAATCACCTATTACCTAATTGAAGGGTAAGTGGTCAGAAGTCACAGAGAAGACCAAGAAAGGACCACACATTAATATTTTAAGCTATTATCTCACTGCATTAAAAAAATAAAATTATTTAATAAAATTATATAGCAGTAAAAATGGAAGAATTTCCCTTTGACTGCCATAAACACGTGAAAAGGTATAGCTTCTAAATGTATTCCTGGTGGAATAACTGTAACCCCACAGAGAGCCAAAGTAGCAGTTATCTCTGGCCACCTCCCCCTCCTGTGTGTGAACACACACACACACACACACACACACACACACACACACACACGTACGTCAGAACTGAACAGAGCAGCACAGCCATCCCAGCCATGGCACGGGCGGCTGAAACTTCTGATCCAAACCACTGAGTTATTCCAGTCTCATCACAGCAGCAGAAGTTCCTTTACTGATTAAATTACATTTTCCTAGTCTGGGTTTCAGAACCAGGTGACCCAAGACAGAGCAACGTACCTGTCTGAAAACAAAACAAAGCAGTGCATGGAAAGAATGCCACCTATGCCTGAGTCCGGTCTCTGTTGGGAGCTGTGGGGGGTGGGGGGCGGTGAATTCCCTTTCATTTGGTGCTGAACGTCAAGGAATCCTTGTACCCTGGGCCTCCTGGACTCATTACTCTTCTCGTTCTGCCAAGTGAGGTATTTTATAAGAAGCATAACAAAAGAGGCAGAGCTGGACCATGAATCACCCTCCTGTGAACCTCAGCTGGACCATTAGAGCCCCTTGAGCAGACCAAGAGCTATGGTTAGAATCTCCACTCTTTTGGCTCCTGCTGAAAGCACCAATGTCATGTTCCATCCTGTTTATAGGCCCTGATTTACCACTGCTGGACAATGACTGCATTCACTGTTTTATTTCCATGCGTAATGCTGCCATGAACATCTTTATAGAGTATTTTTTTTCCTTCTGTCGAATTTTTTCCATGTGATAAATTCCCATAAATGAGATTATTAAAACTCTTCCAAATGATAATTATGACAATTGTATAAAAAATATCAGATTTAGGATAAAACACTGTTAAAAGAGATGCAAGTTTGCCTGAAAACTAACAATAACTGTGCATGTGGTCAAGAAGTGGAGAAACACTCCAGAATGAAAACTGTACCAACAACATGGGGTTATGGCTGGCTTCTTTTCTCTTTCCGTGTTTATAAAATACTGTTACATTTTGATGGGATTTTTAAGAAGACCACTGGCATTCTCTAAGTTTAGGCGTATGTCAGTTTCTCACTGAAGATTATTATTCATACTCTTTAAAGAGCCTAGGAAAAAGAATGGCTTTCCTTCAGAGCCTTGCAACTTTAATTACACAGACTATCCTCCCATTGTTCTGTGGAGGCTTCGGTAATTGAGAAGTATTTAGGGACAATGAGGGGAAGAAACAGTCCTGCTGCAATGTCCTT
Organism: Rhabdomys pumilio; assembly: GCA_030674055.1. Classification (NCBI taxonomy): domain Eukaryota; kingdom Metazoa; phylum Chordata; class Mammalia; order Rodentia; family Muridae; genus Rhabdomys; species Rhabdomys pumilio. Next base: position 244,519,726 of record JANHMN010000001.1, on the reverse strand, counting down.
CCCCCTGAATCCCCACACTTGGAGACTGTAATCATAGCTGGGTAGTAACGAAATCCATGGACAGTTCCATGGACAGTGATGCTTCATACTTCTTTTCTCATTCAGAGCTTAATCTAATTTACATCTTATATGCAAACTCCAGAGGAAAGGCAAACAACGAAAAGGAAATGCCATCCCGGTTTAAGTGGCTTCGCTTTGGGTGGACGAGTATGACATTGCCTTTATTTGTAAAATTATCTTTAAAAAAAAAAAATGTCTCAGAGCCATTAGTGTATTCTAATTGCTTATTAATTTAAATTAAGAATAGGCCACTGTTCTCTCTTCTCTTTTCCAAGTGTCATTATGGTCACGTTACTCTTTTCTCTTTTAATAACCTTTTTGTTTGAAAATTTAATACATGCATATGTGTTTTGATCAAACCATGGTCCATTGCCTTCCTTCCAACCTCTCCCCAATTCCCTCATCTTTCCCTACTTTCATGCACTCTTTAAAAACCCACTGAGTCTACTCAGTGACGCCTGTGTATGCGTGAGTGTAGGGCCACTTCAACAATTGTAAAGCCTCTACAAGCCAGTAAGAAGTTTTTGGTTTACATTTTTAAAAACCCCACATAGACTGCAGCATATTTTCTTAAGCCATGGATCACAATCCTGTATGAAGTTGAGTAATTGAATATAGGGGATACATACACATATACACACACAGGTACACACACAGGTACACACACACACATACACACATACACACATACAAATTGGCATCAGTAAAATATACATTTTTAAACATACAATACCCCCAAACCAATCCAAAAGCAAACATGGAATGTGTCCAAAGTATTTCTTCCAGCCTTTGCTGGTGGTGTAGAACTCCACTGCAGCCTTGGTTCAAACACACAAGGAAAGAGAAGTTACGAGGGAAATGGTGTTTGAAGTTCTATCAACTTGTATTTGCTAATCTGGATGGGAGTCCTGCAAATAGGTCACTCATTAAAAGTTTATATGGCGAATGGAGAAAGGCTGAACCTGAGAACAGTAATAAGGGTTTACAGGCCATGCTGGGTGGGCGTTAGAAGGGGCAGAACCAAGTCTCCTTCACAGACCCATCTAACAACTCCCCGTCCAACCACACAATGGGTATTCAGTCATTACCCTTAAATAAATACAGCAAATCTTTTTTTAAAACCTCCTCCTTCTTATGAATAGGAGAAGACAACCTGGTTGCATAATCAAACAATTCATTCTTCACACAGATTTACAGATACGTGAGTGTTAAAGAGTGTCAGGCCTGAGTAAAGAGAAATTTAAAATACAGAGTCAGCAGGTTATGGTTCCTTTACTTAATGATGTAATCTTTTAGTTTTTAATTTTCAAATTTCACTAAAACACATGTGGAGCATCAGTGGCCCCGTGCACTCAGCTCCGCACAAGGTACAACTATCATCACACGTGTCCCAAAGCAAGACAGGTGAAAAGTTGTCCACTGGACAGGGCTGGAAGGATAGGGAGAGAGACAGATGCAAACTGCCTCCTTACTCATGAATTTGGAAGTCAACCACTGCCAGCAACACGATGCTGTCACAAGCAGCAACAGACTATCAATGGTACTGTGAAACAGACTTAAGAGCAGGCATCCTAAGTCCAAGTGACTGAAAAATTACACAACTAACACACTGATTGTACTGGTTAGCTGGCTCAAGCCACAGAGGAGACGCTGATAATTTGGGGAGGGTAATAATTTCTTCTAAGTGTTCCAGAAGAAAAAAAAAAAAAAAAACAAGCAAACAAAACAAGATCCTCATATAAGAGGCATCACATACCAATCCTCTATTTGAGTCATCTATATGGAAGTTGGGACATGGCACAGCTAGTGAACAGCAGCTCTTATGAGCTGTTATTGAGTCTCTGAACAGAGCAGTTAGGCAGCTTTCTTTCCCACCTGAGATAGCCATTAATAAGTAAATAACAAGCAGTGCCACGTGGAAATCAAAATAGTAACTGTATTCCTCGTCAAACTAGACCAGAGGAAATGACCAGATAAATCAACCCTAGAATGGTGCACCCTGGTCCCTGATCCAAGCAATACTAGCACGGGACCAACTTCCAGAGACAGAACATGCTCCAGAGTGCAGGAACTTCTATGAGATGGCTCACTGGGCAAGCACTTGCTACTCAAGCTTTTCAGAGCTGAGTTCAATCCCTGCACCCCTTCCCAAAGACACAAAGAAAGAACTGACGCCATAAAGTTGTCCTTTAATCTCCCTGCATATGAGTAAACTTTCACGCACACGCACACGCACACGCACATGCACACACTGAAATTTAAAGTGGCCAGGCATGGTGGTGAACAACTTTAAGAGGCAGGCAGATCTCTGTGAGTTCAAGGTCAGTCAGGTCTACATAGTAAGTTTCAGAACTGATGGGCCTATGTAGAAAAACCCTGTCCCAAAGGCCAAAGAGGAGGACTGAGAGTAGAGTGTGTCTGTGTATGTTGTGTGTACATGCGGTGTTGGGGGGGGGTGGGGATTACTGATGTTTACAAGTAGATAAAAATAATCCTAAGACTTTTCCCTATAAATTTCCCTTGAGTTCAACTCTGGCTAGAGAGAACAAGCATTTCAAAATCTGTAACCTTGACAGGCAGGAGGAATCGACATCTGAAGGACTTCACCATGTCTTCTGCCCTCACTCCTCTCTGAACATAAACTATCCTTGTGAAATAGACTTCTCAGTGGGTAAACGTGTTATTTCAAACTTCCATTAAGGAGAGCAAAGCAGCACACGCTGTGGTGGTCATGGCTACCCTTCCAAGAAACATCGATGTCATACCTCCCAGGTAGGACCTCCACTGAGTCTCAAGGTCATTAATCCTGCAAAGGTGCATGAGGCTTTGGGGACACATTTGAGTGGAGGCTGGAAGAGTGAGAGGATGGAAGGGAAAGTCCCCCTACCAATAGCAGGGCCTTCACACGGGACTGTCCTGGGTTTAAAGAAATCAAACTTGGTTTTACTTCTGAAAATGGGAACCAAATCTTGTCTCTGAGCTGGATTACTATGCAAAGGAGTGTCCATTTCACCTAGCAGGGATTTGAAATGCCAGCTATCTATTTGGAAGTGTTTTACTGGTGGTCAGGGTCAGTAGCCCTTTTTTGGAAGCAGGAACTTAGTCATCTGTAGACGTACAGTTGGAGAATAGAAAGCATCAAACAGGCAAAGCCATAACTTACACACTGCTGACGTAATAAAGCAGCCGACATGAACCTGGTCCCAGGAATCTGAATGGTCAGGAAGTCTGAGCAAGTCTGCTGTGACATACTCTGATGGCTAGGGAAAGAGCATTATAGTGGCATCCCTCACACCCTTACTAAGAGTTCCCGTGTCACTGTTAGTCATTTACTTGGCCATGGAGATTTTACCTTCAAGCATATTGAAAGAATTCTAAGAGTCAGTATATTTAGTCCACAGCACTCAAACTTGGGCTACAGACGTCACTGAACTCAGGATGGAAGAACTCAGGAAGAAAGCAGCAGGGTGGATTACTTGAGCTAAGGCTTACTTTTCCAGTTCCCTTTCTGTTGTTGACTAGAGGAAAAAAAGAGATTCATCTTATGTGATGGTTTAATGAGAATGTCCCCAACAGGCTCTGATATATGAATACCTGGTCCACGGCTAATGGTGCTGTTTGGGTTTTAAAAAAAAAAATGGTACTGCATATCACTTAGGGTGGGATTTGAAGTCTCAAAACTCATCCCATCTCCGGTTTGTTCTTTCAGCTTCCTACTTGAAGCACAAGATACAAGGTCCTAGGCATTGTTCCAGCCACTATGCCTGCCTCTGGTGGCCTCTGCTTCACTATCATGGTATTTAACCCATTATTCCAAATGAATTCTCCCTTTACTACATTGCCTTGGACATGGCATTTTTATCCCAGAAATAGAAAGATAACAAATACAGCTTTTATTTCCCGGTCATAGTCCATCAGTGAGGGAAATCAGGGCAAGAAAGTAAGCAGGAACTCAAAGCACAAACCAGGGACGAACACTATTTGCAGCCTCACTCTCTAGCTTTGGTTTACATAGCTTTCCTAGACAGGCCAGGACCATGTGTTGAGGGATGGTGCCACCCAAATGCTAGACAATTAATAATCAAGATAGTTCCCCCACAGACAAGCCCACAGGCCCATCTGATCTAAGCAATTCCTCAATTGAAGCTTTCCTCTAAGATGTCTCTAGGCTATGTCAATTTGATAGTTAAAGCCGAGTACCACAGATACCCAGAGAACTGAGGTCATGATGTGTCTGTGATGGTGCATCCAGAAGACACGAACTTGAACAAACAGGATGGGTAAACATATGCTCTTCACCCTCCACAATGCCCTCCAACTCTTGGGGTATAGGCCTGGAGTTACACCATCATTTCCATGGTTTTAGGCCATGGAACTCAGGAAGTTACAACATACGCTTTCCTGTTTTTCTAGCCTGTCAATCAATGGGGAACTTTTGATCTTAAAGCAAAAGTAATTCATTTAAATCCAGAATCATTTTGGTCTTTTTTTTTTTTTTTATCAGTCTTGAGCTCCTTCTTTCTAACAAGCTGGTTCTAGCAAATTTCTTACCAAATAGAATTCTACCATCATAAAGTAGAATACTCAAATGCTGCAAACATAGGATCTTCGAATAGTGCTGCACTCAAAGACTCTGAAACTAGAAGTCTGCCTCTGTCTAGAGACAAAAGATGAAAAGGACGCCTGGGTTCTCAGCAGAAGAAAACTATGCAGAAAGAAGCACTGAGACCTTCTAGAACACAAAGAAAAAGGAAGACATTGTAACTGGAATCCTCTCACGTGGATACGGAAACCAGAAGTTACGCTGACAGCGTAGAATACTGATTCAATCATCCTAGTAAAAAGTTTATGGAGGAAAAAGTCTGGAAAGGTCTGTAATTGTTCCCAGGAGTTAACTCGGGGCAGAGGTGGCATTCGGAGATGGGCGAAGGAGTAGCTTGCAATCCCTGTTTCTTATATTAGTGTATTTAGGACAGAGAGATGCCTGTATCAGTGATGACATGTGCAGTTAGGGTTACTGCAGTGGTAAAGACAAGTTACTTCTAAGAATATGGGGACCATCTTGATTTTACTTTAATAGATATTTCTATATCTATTATATGTATGAAGGTTTCGCCTGCATATATGGATATGTGCCCTGTGCAGGCCTGGTCAGAAGGCATTTGAGCCCCTAGAACTGGAGTTACAGACAGCTAAGAGACATCTTGTAGGTGCTGAGAACTGAAATTAGATCCTCTGCGAGAGCAGTAAGTGTTCTAAACTGCTGGGCCATGTCTCTGGCCCCTTGATTTGATCTTTAAAGATACTGTCTACTAGAAATGTCAGAAAGGCTACAATCACAGAATCCAATCAGCATGGTTGCCTGTAAGACCTGAACGATGACAACACTAAGGGACATGCTGACATGGAAGGAAGGACCTCAGCTCTAGAAAAGGACTGTAGGAAACTGGGCAATGCTGAGAGTGTGGAAATGGCCTCCCCAGAGAAGAGCCCACAACTGGTTATCCAAGTGGTCAGCACTGAGACTGCATACATACAGGTAACATTATACACATTCAGCAGGCTGTCTATATATTTAGGCAACAGTGTGTGTATGTATATAAATATATATATATATATATATATATATATATATATATATATATACATATACACAATTGTGTAACGACTAAAGAAAAGGGTTATGGATTTGAGAGATCAAGAGGGGTGCATGGGGGGCACTGGAGTAAAGGAAAAAGCAGGGGGGAATGATATATAATTTCAAAAATAAATTATTAACATTTTTAAAAAGAGAAGACACTATGTTCAAGACACACAGAGGCTATGCTTATACCAGACATCTGACCCCAAGCAAAGTAATGAGGCATGGATACACACGGTGAGGCTCAAATGACATGTGATGAGAATTGGAAAGGTAACTACTTCCTGCTGAAGGAGATCAAGAGAGGCAAACACAAGAGTCCGAAAACTCCTAAAGGGAAAGGGGTGCCGGGTGGATGGGAGGAAGAGGGAAAAGCAACAAAAACAAGCTCTGCATGGAAATGCCAGAATGAAACCAACCTACTGCTCTGTAAGCAAACTAAACAACATACAAGGGACTAGGGACTAGGGAAACAGCTCAGCTGGGAAGAGGGCCTGCTGCTCTGTCAGAGGCCTGGCGTTTAGACTCTAGCACCCTCAGTGGGCAGTGGCTCATAAACACCTGTAACTCCAACTCCAGGGAATCCAACCCCTCTGCTGGTCTCTGTAGACACACACACATACACTCATGTAAACATACAATCTAAAAATGATACCTTTCAAAACTAGAAACATAGGCAAAAGATTTAATGATTAATAAGCCTCCCACGTATTTCTTTTTGCTCTTTAATACCAAATTTTAGCCCTATTTCAAAAAAGCAAAAGGTATCTGAAAATTTCAAGTTCAATTGTTCTAACCCATATATAAATATAGAATATAAATAATAAATATTACTTCTACCTTAACATAAATACATTTTCCTGTTTATAAATCTTCCTCTTTTAGATTCAAGAGCTAAAGGTCAGAAAACATCTTTGTACCCACAGGCTTCAGTAGCAGAATTGATTCTACCCATGTATTTGCTGAGTTTTCTGAGCTCTGTAGTAAGCATTGATAAAAATACTAAATTAAAGATATAAAAGTTGGTAATCAAAGCACTATCTTAATCAGACCTTGACAGAAATGATATTTGGACTGAAAGTACCAAGATAGGATGAAAGAGAAGGACTTCTCCCAAAGATACAGCACAGATACTTCTTTTCTAATGGGTGGGTGTATGTATAAGCACGTTTGTATGGAGATGTGTATGAACATGTTGAATTATTTTTAAAGGTAAAACAGAGGATAGAGTATAAGATAGATTTATACACAAGTAGAAACATCACTCCTTCAAATACCATAAACAGGTACACGTGACCGTATTTACAGGACCTGGAGACCAACGGACTTACTCTCTCATTTCAGTGTTTCCTTTTTGAAGTAAACACATTCTTGAGGATAAATCCAAGTTAACCCTCAGATACAGAAACTGCAGAGGAAATCCAGCTTGGAATCAGAAACAACCAGTTGATGTCCTCTTCACGCCCCTAACCAGGACTTCAGGGCACCATCTCCTTTGTGCATAAGAAAGTTACATCGGCATCCACAGGAAGTCCCCAGGCTGGCCAGAGGGCCCTCTTTTGAGAAGTATCTGTGAGCTTCCTAATAGCTGAAGCTGGAATGCCCTGTTGCCTCCATGTGTAACTGTAGCAAAGCAAAAAACGTGACATAAGCAACTTCTGCTCCAATTCCTCTTGTAACAAAGAGGAATAAACACTACTTTAACATGATCCTAGGCACCTTGATTTTCAAAGGGACATAAAGATATGATGGTGTCACGCAATAGCTTATTTCAACTTCTGAGGCCATCTGTTCAGCTAACAGGCAGCTCAGAAAGGTCAGACATGGGATGTACTGATGCGGATCTTGGGTCTCAAGGAATCCTCAGGTACCTGACTGTGCTTCCCAATAAACAGGCAAGAAAACGGAGGCTTCGGTTAAGCAGTGTGTCTGAACTTGTTTGGGAGAACCAAATCCTTCCTTTCGGTAACACAAAGCTGCCTCTCTATGTAAACTACAAGGATGGGGAAGGGAAGATACTAGTAGAAAGAAATCCTATTTGTTCAGTCAGAAAAATCACCGGTGTGAGGGAGATAGACACTCACATTCTTTTTCTCACAATGGAGAAAGTAATTGACATTCTGTCCCAATACTGCCACACTCTGGTCATCTGGCCCTGCAGTCATGTCATGGTAGTAAGGTATCAAAATCAGAAAGGTGTTCAACACATAAGTCATAAGGCAAGGCCTCAAAAAAATGCCTAATTTCTATGACCTGATTTTATATGCCTTGAAATCTTAACATGCACGTGTTAATGTTTTCAGTTTTCCTTTGTATGTGTGTAAAGAGCAAGGGCTGGCGACAACACATGAGTTCACAGCTTCAACTCAGGAAATGCACTGTCACTGGGGCAGACTGACTGTGCGGAAGCTTCTAGATATTGGGTCTGGGGTGTTAACTTTCCCAAACCTCCAACTGATTACATACAGCACATTGCATTGATAGTAACCTCTGCCCTGGAGAGAGGTCCCAGAAGAATCATTCAAACAAGGTTTCATCCCTGGAGTTTCTAAAGATAAATGTCTTTTCAAAGACCCCAACTCTTCATATGCCAATCAAGAAAACCTTATAAGTGTAAAATGTAAATTTAAAACATGAAGTGGCTGCTCTCCAGACTTCATCTGAGCTCTGTAGGCTAATTTGTTGAACTTACTACTCTTTGGTAAAGCCAAGAGAAGAAACTATGCCTCTGTATGTCCCAAAGTGATAATTTAAGGTGAACACAGGAGAGGGGTGGGGTGGGAAATGGAAAGATGAGGGAGAAGGGGGTATATCTGTGTGTGGCAGAGATGGAGAGTACTAAAGAAGCCCTCTGTAAACAGAACAGCCTCTATTCCCTGCCTGTCTCCTTTAGTTTCTTGCATGGTTTTCTCTGTTTTCAGGCTTTATTTCCTGGGTGGCAGAGCACATACAGGTGATTGGCATGACTCTGCATGCATGTGGAAGTCAGGAGACTATAACTTATAAAGTGTGGTTCTCTCTTTCCACCATATGGGTTCAGGAGATCAAACCCAAGTCATCAGGCACGACTACCCTCAGAGACATCTTGCCAGCGCCTGGACTGGAGTTTTAAAAGTGGTTTTCACTGAAATCAGGTGGATTTATTTTTAAGAAGCAGATGGCACAACCCTTCAAAATAAAAGTAAACAGAAACGTACCTTAGCTGAAAGCATCAAGACAGTGGAGCATGGGACTGGAGCTCAATTAGGGCTTGCTCTGTGTATGAAGTGCTGAGTCTCGCTTGCCCCAATACTGACAAAAGGAGGGGATGAGGGGCGCAGAGAGGGAGAGAAGGGAAGAGAGGAGGGGGTGGGAAAGGAGGGGTGTCAGCACACGTGCTGAGTTGAAAAATCAACACTCTGCACTTCTATCTGTTGCAACATAAAAACAAAAACATTACCTTCAAGGTAATTTGCTTGTATGTACTGAACATCTATGTCCTAGAAACATAAAACCTGCAGGTTTAAATAACACTGCACACGCCAGCCTCGCTCTGTAGTGGAGCTGTTTCTGTCTCAAATCCTGAAGTCTGGGACGTAAACATGTCAGAGAGATCAAGTCTCTTAACTGGTTTTCAAAAGGATGACATTTCCTTCCATACATTTTATTAACAAACTACACACCATTATGTTTCCTTACATAGGGAAGGACACTGTTGAAATAATGAATGACAGAATCTCATCTAATGGCTGAGCTTTATCAAGAAAGAATATCTTACAATGTTAATATTTCATGACTACTCAATGAGCAATTCAGATGACACAATTAAAAACTAAGTTCCGCTGTTTATTAAATATTATAAACTATAATCAAATATAACTTATTTTAAATATAACTATGGCTCTTTTTGTTCAAGAATTTAACACCCTCGGGCTGGAGAGAAGGCTCGGTGGTTAAGAACACTGACTGACTGTACTTACTTGTGTTTCATTCCCAGCTCCCACATGGCAGCTCCTGTCTGTAACTCCAAGATCTGATACCCTCACAGACATACTTGCAGGCAAAACATCAAAGTATATAAAAATAAAAGTAAATATTTTAAAAAATGAAATTGAAAAAAAGAATTTAACCTCTTTCAGTTCCTGCTCCTTCCCCAGTTCTTTTTCTGACAGGTAGCGAGTGAGTTACAGTACCCAGGACATGGAGAGTGAGAGGAAGCACTATTAAGGCTCAACAAAACTGGTAACGGCTGTTCTGAGCAGACTCCAGACATAGGTCAGGAGAGCACCTATCAGTCACTCACACCATGCTTACTACTTTTAAAACAGCAAATACCATTTTGGGGAAAAGTATGAAGAAAATCTGACTTTTTCACCAGACATACTGAAGTCTACTTTCCAATTATCAAAGGCTTGACTGGAAAATATAGTGTAGCTGTGTGATTTCAGCTATGTGAGCAGCCGAGGCAGGAGGCTGGCTATTCAAGGGTTGCTCTGAACTGCAGGGTAAGTTCTGGGACAAGCCTGAAGTACTCTATCTTAGAATAAAAAGAAGAGGGCTGGAGGTATAACCCAGTGGTAGGTGCTTACCTAGCTTTTACGAGGCCCTAGATGAAAAAAAATGGGGAGGGGGTAGTATGAGAAGCAGCAAAAATACTTGTGATCATCACTTTAACAACTGAAATTTATGAACTACTTCAAAGACATATCACAAGTGAAATTTATCTGACAGGCTTAAAGTAATTGGTTAAAGATTAGTGGTTTTCTTTTTATGAAGTAGAAACTTTCACTTTAAAACTTAGTATAACAGGACTTATATTTTAACTTTCAATTTTTAGACTCCATCCTAATGCACTACATAAAAAATACAAAGTTTTCTATAAAAGTCTATTGCATAACTACATCAAAATGGATTATTCAACCCATAACAAGGTTATTTCAAACATAAAAATCCCTTAAGGTATTTTTACATTAATATCCAAGCCCTTGATCATATTCACTCAAATGGCTTAGGCACTGTGCATTTTGACTGTCTTTAAGGCATCATGTAAAGGTGGCCAAGGGTTCTCCAAACACACAGCTGTCCAAGCTCACAGGACACATGTGGGGTTCCACACACCTGAACAGGCATGCGAAGGCTTTTAAGTAACACTTCTGTTGGTCCTGCTTGGATGATGAGATGTATGGCTACCATTAAAACATCGAGAAAAGCATAAAATGCAAGAAATACAAGAGGTAATAAAATAAATAAATTTTTTTTTCCTTAATATGGGAAAAACGGTCCTGAAGGGTTAGATGTGCTTTTTAGTCATAGTGTTGCAATCAATTTTATATGTTCTTTAGGGCTATGTTAAATGTTTTTTATATGTAAGCAGTAATGTAATCACCATCATCTTTACTATTAGCTTTCATAAGCTAAAATAAAATGAAAACCACAAAAGTCAAAAATGACCTGTAAGATGGCAAGCATTGCAGCTTCTGATGTAAGAGCAGATCCAGCTGAAGTAATGGTAGTGCGTGCTCACGCGCGCGCGCGCGTGCGCACACACACACACATACACACACACACACACACACACTCCACACCATATAGTCATTCCATAGATGCATTTTAACAACATGAAACCAAGTATTCTGAGTACCTCAATTCAGGTCTTGCAATCACTAAACAAGGCACTATTAACAGAACAAGATTTTATTTGCTAAGCTTAACAAATTAAACATTTAAAGAAAAGATGATTACAGTAATACTGAAAGATACTTTTATTGGCTTTTTAAAAGGCAGATGCAAATGAGAATATTTGGTAAATTAATTTTTTAAATTGTCTTAGATGTAAATAAATATAGGATCTAAAGCAATCTCTTCTTGTAAGAACTGTAAGGTGAGTAATCTTAAAATCTAAGGTTCTCATTTGAAAACCCCCAAAACTGGTGTGGCCCTAACTTGTTCTTTAAACGGCATTTGGTATACTCAGATCTTCTTAAAGTTCATCCTAAACCACTCCATCTTTAATGAAGTTTATTTCTATGTATTTAGTTTACTTAATTTAAAATTAATGAAAAGATACCTAGACACAATTTAAGAAAACAATGTAAAAAGCAACTTATGCATGGTTATTTACAGAAGATTTCCTAAACAATATCATATTCAAAAATCTGACAAATTCTTTCTAATAATCACACCGCAAGATTTAATAAACATCATATATAACAAAGAATATTTCATGTGTGGAATTACTAGGTGAATCTAAGAGTCAGAAACTAAAGCATTTGACAAGATTAATAATGTAATTTTTATTACGCTAATGGTCACGTCAGAAGCATTTACATGCTAGAAGAGTGTTTATTACTCAATTCTTCCAATTGTATCAAACACTGATTAACCGAGTATGACTGGACTTGCTGCTACAACTTTACAGATTCTTTCAAGTATATGCATACCCTTAAGACAGGCACATACGCAAATGTGCAAAATAAACGAAATACAGAGAATTAAGGAATGAACAGAAATGGCTTTTAGCACAAACCACCCTGTCATTTAATTCCGAAGCTCCACCCTTCACTACATTTCCTTTTGCTCTCAGTAGTCTTCTGTCTTAGCAAAGTTGTAGGTTTACAGATGGTGTGGACATTTCACATTGGGGTAAGAAAGGAATGCTGGGCTGATGCCACCTAGAGACAAAGAAAGGAAGTAGTCTTAAAAAGTACTAAGCTATACTTGTAATTATGATACAATAAAAACACATTTTACAACTCCATTTCACTAACTACATAACAGAAAGTCACATAATCTACAAGTGTAAACAGCCAAATCATAAATCACACAGGCTACTTACGGGAAGGAGTATCATTTCTCAATAGCTACAGTGGGTTGGTTTCAGGACCTCTCTCCAATCTCACTCCTCAGATGCACATGATGACATGGTGTGGCATGTACACATAACAGGCAAACATCTAGAGTGCATCACCTCAGTTACATACAATACTTAATACAACTTAAAGCCACACATATGATTGCTATACAGAATTGTTTCTGAATAGTGGCAAGAGAAAAACGTACATCTTCAGTATGGATGTAATTCTTTGTCAACTATCTAAAAATCCATGGGGTTAAGCACAGAGACACAGAACCCATAAATACAAAGAGCTAAGTAAGGAAATAGGCCATTTATGTGAAGACTCCTTGGCTGTTTAATAAATGCGACTACACTGGATGTCCAGAAACTGCCCGGGTAACTAGAGTTCTCTCCGCTCATTTCCTTCTTCTCCTACCACGGGACAAAGTATTTCTCAATCACAAATCTGTGCTCTTTCTATTTTTTTATTGGGTGTCTGCATGGACTCTGCATTACTTTTTCAGAATATCCATTCTTCCTATGTAAGTATTTTGTTATAAAAAATCATGCTTTTTAAAGTCTTCAAGTTTTGTGCTACCAATTACTTCAAACATGCCTGTGGCAAATCATTAAAAAGAAGTTGAAAAGAAGGATTTAAGTTTCTCCGAGTATAGCCGTGCACATCTGTAATCCCAGTACTTAGGAGGGTTCCAGGTGTGAAGCTAGCGAGGGCTGCAGAGCACAAGTCTGTCTCAGAAACACCAAGGACGGAGGTTAAAGTGCTCGCTTGTTCCACATGCAAAGTTCTGGGCTCAATCCCAACACCACAAAAAATGAAGGGGTAACTGACAAGTGAGATATCATTTGAGATGTAAAGAAATGGAATGATTAATAATTTTAAAAAGATAAAAAAAAAATGAAAATCATGAAAAAAATAAATACAGCTTTTGTTTATAATTTTGTATTTTAAAATTTAACTTCATGAAATTCTACTTAAAATGTTTTATCTAAATTGTCTAAAAAGGTCAGCAACTTATTAAATTTCAATAAGCTATTAACAGTACAGCCATAATATACTAAGTAAAACTTAGAGTACATACTAAATATTGAATATGTATCTGGAAAATATGATTGTAACACGAATATACAACCATCACATTACCATTCCTTACCTCTATAGCAGGAAGAAGTATCTTGTTCTATGCGCAGCAGCCATACTTTCAGACATGTTTCTGACTTTTAGGTAATTAACAAATCCTCTGAAGAAAAGGAGCAGACCTGAGAAGAGTGAAATGACAGATGCATTCTTACTGTGAGGGAGCAGGACATAATAAGCAAGTATGAATCTGACCCTTCTGCTCAAGGAGTAAATATGCAGATTCCATTTACTCTACAGTGTATCTTAAACTACAATGATAACCCCATTATGATAAAATATGACTTTATTGACATTCTTTCAATTTCTTAATCCTAACTGTAACAAAATTAAAGCAAATGTAAGTTACAGAAATTCAAAACTACATAGAAGAATGTAGGCAGTGACAGGTCACACAGCACGGCTAGCACACGTCACATGGTAGGCAGTGACAGGTCACACAGCACGGCTACACGTCACATGGGCCCACTCCTACAAGTCTCACCTTTTCCGACACTCTCCAGTGACTGTAAATACCAAGCAATGAAGGTGTTGGGTTTTAAAGTAATCAGACAAAATGAGTGCACACAGATATTAACAGTACAGGTAAAAAATAAGACTGTCTGGCAACATAAAGTGCCTGCCACTCAATGAAATCTATATAAAGATGGACAAGTTTTTAAGTTTTTATTTTTAACTAATAAAAGACTAGTATCAAAATCTAAGCCAAGTCAGGATGTTCTTTGGGAAGCAGTCCCTCTAGTGAGCTCTCTGAGATTAGATGGCCGATGGAGCTCTCGACACAAAACCCTGTTCTTAAATAACACCCATTTACACCACATACATCTTTAATAATTTAAAAAGCAATGCCTGTGAAATGCTTTAGAGTTTCAGATGAAAATTACTAGGTAAGTTCAGAAACATTAACACTATTAGTGCAAGACTTTAGAATATTTAAGCACACAGTTTTCTGGGAAGCACTTATTAACTCCAGTAAATTCATAACCAGAAATAGTGGGGAGAAAACAAAAGCAGAGGCACGAATGTGTGTGACTTCTTTCACTGGAAATGAAGTGCTGTGAACAGGAACTAATCTTTACTCCACTATCAGAAAGTAATTCGAGCACACAGAAGAGCCTGTAGCAGTCTAGAGAAGAGGAAAACACACAATAACTAAATGAAGGATTTAGATGTCAGTTAAGTCTCATCCCACCTGCTATCATTACCTCAGTCTCTCCATCTGTGAACCTGTCTCTCCGAAGTCTACCCTCATTCCCTACCAGATGCAAGGCAAAAACATAAACACTGTTTTTGTTTTTCAAATACAAAAAGCACTATTGAGAAGCAGCAGACATTTTGTGAGGTCCCTTCTTCTGTCTATGGCGGCTGGTTCTTAGACACAGTTTGTTCTACTTAGGCATTTTCTACATTAAGCCAATTCATCTCTAAAGCCTACTCAGTGGCTCCAGTCCTAGCATCTTACTGGTATTCAGCATTGTGCTAAGTATGTGGCAGCAACATTTTTAGAGTGGATGACATCTGCATACTCCTGTCAGTAAATGCTAGACCTCGGCTCTCTTATGGAACCAGGATCATCGTTGGCATGTGCCCCACAGTTACCTTTCTCCAACTGCACTCACCCTAATAAATGGGCATAAAAGCAAATACACACCCAAGTGTATTTAAATGCTTTATAGAATTCATAGGGTTTTTTTTTCTCAACTTTTAAGGTAAGAGACTCAATAAAAAAGCAAAGAATTCAAGAAATTATAATTAATAATATATAAGCCCATCTTAACCCTTATATAATTATGACTCCACACCCTACTTACAACACGAAGATAATTTTACCACAGTAGTATATTAAACATTTAGTGACCTTAACTGGCCATCAGTAATATATTTTCCAAGAAATCTTCAAAGTCCAACAGCATGACTAAAAACCC
The DNA here is from genome assembly GCA_030674055.1 of Rhabdomys pumilio. Taxonomy (NCBI): domain Eukaryota; kingdom Metazoa; phylum Chordata; class Mammalia; order Rodentia; family Muridae; genus Rhabdomys; species Rhabdomys pumilio. Next base: position 244,504,130 of record JANHMN010000001.1, on the reverse strand, counting down.
AGAGAGAAGACTGCCACCTACTGAAATCTAAGAGAATTAAAATGAGTCGACAGTCAAGACATTTGAAATAGGGGGCAAGAGTATAATATGATGCTAAAATTAACGTAATCACCACATACTACTGAAAACTCATAAACGTCACCAACATAATTAAAAACTATGCCTTACAAAAGACACAACTAAACAGAAGTACTGTGATCACTGGGCATAAATCCTTTCCCTGCATTGGCATGTTAATGATTAATAAAAGGCACATTTCGAAAGCACAAAGAATGTTTCTGTGATCCAAAGCAAGAGTAGCACTGACTGCCGAGGCCTCCTACACGCTGCATTATCACTGCAACTGTGCATGTGTGCTTCCTAAGATAACCAATAAAGAGAACTACGTGACTCAGGAAAAACTTTCAAATTCTGTAGCGCGTACTTATCACCCAACATGTCTGCCCCTATGGCGATAAGGAGACAAGTGGGGTAAACCTTTACATCAGGAACTTATTTCTGCACCACTAGTAACACAACTTACTTGCACTTTATGATTTTAGAAATACCAGGTAAGCTGAGTAATAAACTAAAATTACTTGAATTGCATTAAGAATAAACTTACCAAGTACAAGAAATATCCACCAGAGCCAATACTGTCCATTAAAGTAGCCAGTAAAATAGTCAGAAAACTGTGGGGTAAACATAAACATATTAATCATATTTGTATAATTAAATAGGATGTGAATATTCATATTATCCTAGGTTTCAGAATTATCTCTTTAAATAATCTTTAACGCTTAAAAACAGCAAATAAAAACAGCACAAAAGGAAAGCACAGGAACAAGACTCAATGGTAAACATACACATCTGAGAAAAAACCCTTATGTGATTGCAAACTTCTGTAAAATACTTTATAAACAGAAACTCTAAATCACCTGCACGAAGATAAATGCTTGAATGTTATATATTGGAATTAAACATTGTTTTCCATTGAAAAGTTTGCGTCAGTTTCTTATACTCTCCCAAAACCACAACTACAATCCCAGACCGGCTAGAACAACTTGCTGCTTTGGATATGAACACAAAAGCCATATTAGTTTAATCTTATCAGATGGGGATGTTCTGGTGACCTCTAAAATGAAGAGTTTTTGACCTTCTGTTACACCCCCTACTGTTAATCACTGCCAAAAATCCTAGGCACATAAAGACCCCCAACTCATTAGAGACTTTTTATTTTCAAACGAGATGCCTGGCATTCAGCTCCCAACAGTGAGCTGAGAATAGCTAAATGAACCTTGAAGTGCCATTTCAACAGTGTTATTTCTGTGTGAGGTGGGAACTCCGCAGGCAGCTGGAGGCAGGGCCTCACAGCAGAGAACTGGTACCTTCTCTAGAACAGACATTGTACTCACGGAACCTGAAAGTTTATCAATCCAGTGTTCTTAAACCATTATGGATAATTCTTCCCAATTTACAAAGCATCTTAAACTGCCTCAGAATAATTATTTTTAAGTGTTTTACATAACATATTGTAAAAGTTAAAAACAAAAAAATAAAGGTTGTTGTAATTGATTTCTTTCTACTGATTTCCAAATTGAATCTAATTTACCTAAAAATTGTGGAAAATGTAGAATAATGCTTAACTCTGAAATTAACTGAAAGTATTTCCAACTGTTAGTAACTTCCATGAGTGCTTTGGTAATGGTAAAAATACAAACTATGCATGGTGTCGCAGCCTGGGAGGCAGATAAATGAAGATTATCAAAATCAAGATTATCATGTTTTTAAAACTTCTGAAGTACTTTCTTTGGAATAATTTTAAATTAATAAAGAGCTATTATCTATATTCTAAGCTAAAAGTTGTAGAAATTCACAAGATTTAGAATATTCCAGCCCTTTGGAACATACTAAAACTGTCATTGCTACAGACTTCCACACATAAAAGATACACAATGAGAAAAAAATTGATAACTAAAAAATTACTTTTTATTTAAGAGAAGTTTCATAAGAGACTTAGTAGCTATAGGAAATAAAAATGAAAGAACCAAAACAACATATTTTCAGCGCTCTGCATATGTTACCCAATAAGCAGCGAGCAGAAACTCCAATGAGAGACTGAGGTTCTAACACCCTCAAGGTACAGGCTACACAGAATGGATTGAAGTCCTTCTTACGTATCAGGAAGAACTCTAATAAACTATCAACTTACAAAATCATTTACCATGTTCTATGATTTCAATGAAAAATTCTGTTTGAATAACAGCATCAGTTCTGTTGGCAATACAGCTAAGTCTGGACAAACTTAACTCCAACTCTTGTCAGTTTCTCCAGCAAGAGAATCTGCAAGGGCAGGACTGTAGCTTTAACTTTGTGTGTATACAACATCTTGATGACTTAAGCTCATGGTAGAAACTCACAGGACATTATTTGAAGTAAATTTAAAGCAAAAAACTATCAGAGGACAGTTCTAACAATGGTTTAATCTTCAATCATTTTATAATAGACCCCAATAAATAGTCAAAACCTATAATCTGATATGTATCAGTATAGGATCTGTTAAAAGAATCAAAATGCTGCAAAGCTATAAAACAAATTCAAAACTAAAAGAAAAATATCATTCAGAGTATTAATATTTGTACAATGGCTACTTTTAATAAATTAAAAAAACAGATACACTATCAAAACATCTGAAGCATTTAACAGAAGCAAACATTTAGACTTGTGATTCTATTGAAAACTTTAGCAAGATTTAGCTCTTTCAATCGGAAAGCAATGTTTAAGTAAATACTGTTTAAATAATTTACATACTCTAATTTAGTAATTGTATAACAACATTTAAAATGCTGTGAATAGTCTTGTGACCTCAGTTTCTGCAAACACACAGAACTGTTCTTACAATATGTTTCGTGCTCCTCCCAAGTGTAGTGAATAGGTGTGAGTTTACCTCAGCTGTGGTATTCATATGCCTCTCTGCAGAACCATGCAGCTTGTCTTTGTACTGTACTTTACTCATCTGACTTTTCTTAAGCCTCATATAAACTGTGTGATGCACTGAATGATGTTGGCTACTGCATTAAGACTCTCGGCACCCTCATGTTCAGGCTCCATTCTCCAGTGTCCACTGGCTTTAGAGTGGTAGACAGACAGCTTCTCAAAAAACTTGACACAATGAATAAAACTACCTTTGATCATCCTTCTAGGGCCATCACATTTGTGAAAAAGGCCAAAGGAAACCTTCAAGAGGTACAAGTATAAAACAAGCTAGATGAATTTGCCTGATAAGAAAAGTTGTTGAGACAGGAGCAAGGAAAGGTTATTTTGTTTTCCCCTAAACAACATCTCGTAAATGATGCAAAGTACAGAAAGTTATTTTCAGGAACAGAAAATTAGGAAAGGCTTAAAAAGAAAATGTGGGACAAGGGATGAGGGTTTTCCAATAAGCCTTCCCCCACCCTCTCTCTCTAATAGGGTCTTACAATGTGACCTATCTGGCATCAAAACCTTACTAGCTTGACCTCAGAGGCTAGGCTGTGGGTGTGACCATACACCCAGCAAGAGTGAGTACTGACAACTGTCTCACAGGCTGGGCTGTGGGTGTGACCATACACCCAGCAAGAGTGAGTACTGACAACTGTCTCACAGGTTAGGCTGTGGGTGTGACCAGATACCCAGCAAGAGTGAGTACTGACAACTGTCTCACAGGCTGGGCTGTGGGTGTGACCATACACCCAGCAAGAGTGAGTACTGACAACTGTTTCACAGGCCTTTACTTTTCAGTTTTCAAAGCTTTAAAGAGGGAGAAACTATTTAGTTATTATTTGAAACAGGATTTGTCCAAGACTCTTCTCTTCTTGTATTTCTAAATGCCAGAGTTCTCAGTCAGATTTGAATATAATTTTTAAAAGTCTTTGGTAACCTCTACAGTATTCTTGGTGCCTTTGATATCTTTCTGGCCAACCTAAAGATCAAGCAGACACTTAAACCACCTTGGAGGACTTTCCATTCACAGTAACGTATCACAAGAACAGAAAGCATTTGTTCAAAACATAAATGTTGTCTATTATTTCTGAATACTCTAGATAACTGAGCAAGGTACTCTCCTTTCCATCCTCAGAAATAATGCCCTTATGCAGTTTTTAGTCAACTTAAGAAGAAACGAAGAAAATGTTGAGAACACTTAAATAACTTAAAATGAGGACACAGATACCAAAATCTGGAAGCATTTTTTTAATCACAGTTTCTCCCTACCAATCTTTCACACAGTTACGGCATATACAGTTTTACTAGCCTGTCACAGTCACAGAATCAGAAGTGTAAATCTTTACTCAGTGGAATCTGGGTGCATAAAGTAATAAGGTGATGGACAGATATTTCCATAGAAATTATCAAGATGCTCACCCTGACAATCAGGATCCATTTGATCAGTGAAAGGCCAAATCCACAGATAGCACCATATCTTCCAGCTATGGTATTGGTAATACAGAAGGATAAGCAGAATCCAAGCCAGTTGAATATGAACGCCACTAAAAGTAACAAAAATATGTTTTCAAGGTCATGATTTCTATACAAATAAGCAGAAACATGGTAATAGCAATACTTCATTGCTAGAATAAAACATAAGTTTATTTAAACTCTACACATGGGCTGCCCTTAGAGACCACCACAGCTTGCTGTCTGCAGATCTATCAGTTATCAGTTACTGTAAGAAGCGAATAACCTTCCACACCACTGGTCATTATGGAAGAAGTCAGGACAGGAACTCAAACAAGGCAGAAACTGAGGCACAGGCTATGGAGTTGCTTACAGGCTTGTTTCTGCATGGCTCTCTCATCCTGCTTTCTTATAGAACCCAGGAACACCATATTAAAGGTGACCCCACCCACAATGGGCTAGGCCCTCCCCTATTGATCATTAATTAAGAAAATGATCTACAGGCTGATCTTATGCAGGGATTTTTCTTAATTTAGGTTCCTTCCTCTCAAATAACTTTAGCTTGTGTCAAGTAGACATAAATCCAGCATGCCCTACAAGTCACAGTTCACATTTCAAAACAGTCTTCTGATTCTCCTTTTGGTTACTGTTGTATAAGTTACAAGAACACTGATTTTTCTTTCAGTTTTCCTGTAGTCTAAAATAAGAATGATCTGGGTAATAAACTGTAATGTCTCATTCTGATACAAAGATTCTGACACACATAGTACAAATGACTAAACCTTGAAGAAAAGGTTTTCTCAAAACGATCTACCACATTTGAAAACACTAGCATGCAAAGTCATTTCCAAGCAGATCAATCATTTATTGGATCAAATCTAGAGTTGAATTAACTGACAAGCAACTCCTACTCTATTCTCTTAAAAGATTTTTAAGAGGCGCTTTATGATACTACGTGAATGAGATTACTCCTAATATTCTTACTAAACATTATTCAGAGATACACACATTTCTTCCCTTTTATTTTCTGTACATGAAAATGTAATTATGTCACTAAATTTAACTGTAAATCTTTTCAAACATTACATAAGTTAAGAAGCAAAAAGATAAATGCTCTAAGTACAAAAGTCAAGAATTGAACCTATTAAATATTTTTATTAAAAATCATATACTTTCTGTGATGTTGCTTCTGCGCAAATATAACCTGAAATGCTTAGGTTGTAAGCTCTATTAAAGCCGGTTTAAGCAAACTATAAACAGTTGCAATCTGAAGGATAACCACTAGATGGCAGTAATTACAAACAAATCTATGTTTATCAAACCAAGCTCTTGCATACCAAAAAAAGGTTTTTTTTTTACTATTATATGAAGTATTTGTAAAACAGAAATAACTTGTAGAAATATAATTTTACATTTTGTACTATCTCCATGAATATATATATACTTATATAAATCAATATACTGTCATTGACCAAAAATAATCTAGTATATCTAAGTTACCGAAGATTTACAACCTTTAAAAGTATTTTTACATCTAAAGACATATTAACTAAAAGCTATTGGGCTAAAAGAAATAATATAAGCCCCTCAATAGCTAGTCTAGATGTGTAGCTTACTCCAAGGATCCCTTCTCTCTTCCTCAAGTGCTGGAATTGCAGGCAGCTGCCACACCTGAGCAACATGGGTTTGGGTGCTCTGAACCCTGGACATGGCAAGCTGAGCCATCTGCAAGGCCCCAAGATTTCTTGAAAGATGTTAACTAAGAAAGGAAGTAATGTTTAAGATATTTATGTAACCAAAACGTGAGGAATTTGATATTAATATAAAAGTTTACTACTTGAGTAAAAATCAAAGATTCACAACTAGGGCTCACTAGACTAACAGTACAAAAAAAGCAGTAAGCAGTGCTCTGTAACCAGTGAATTCACTGCCTTTTCATTGGATCTACCTTATCCAATCAAAATTACCCTACAAATGCTTACGCAACTTACACTTTAAATGAGGTACACTCATGCTAGCAGTATTTTTTCTTCATTTATTTTAAATATTTATACACCAATATATTTATACAACAAAATATTTATACAACAGGAAAAGTCACTTACTGAAAAAGGCCAGCATGAAGATACCATCATTGCCCACCCTGAGCTGGTCCACGTCACTCAAGTCATCCCTTGGTGGACACTCTTCCTCCTGGGTCTGTAAAAAACCAAAACACCTCACTCAAATAATCACAATTTTCTCACCTTCAACTTGAGAGTTAGAACATAGTAACAACTAACGCTCAAGTAAGACTCAACGGCACCTACAGATAAGACATTAGCAAGCATTACTTTATCGTAGGCGCTGTTGAGAATATCTCTAAAGACAAACACAAAAAAAGGTAAGTTGAGGGCTGGGAGACAGCTCAGTCCCTACAAGGGCGAGCGAACACCTGAGTGGGGATCCCCACACCACATCACAAAGCATGGCACTGTTGCGTGTGCAGTGCCACAGACACCAGCACGGTGGGACAAAGACTGGCCGATTCCTGAAGCTCACTGGCTGGTCAATCTGGTTAAACGGATCAATGTTTGGTTCAGTGAGAGCCTGTCTCAAAAAAGGAAGTGGGGAGAGAGAGAGGAATGTTACCCCAACCCCAATAATACACCACCCAATGGTTACCTCAATCCTCCACAGGCAGAAGGAGGGAGAGGGAAGGAAGAGGAAGGGAGGGAGAGAAATGATAGGAAGCAGGCAGATGTGAACTAGGGCCAAGTGGGAACAGGAGCACACATACTCAGTGATGGAGTGTACATTTGTGCAGCCTCTGTTAGCAAGTAGACAGTTTTTATTAAAAATAAAAAATATGCCATCTGATCCATCAATTTTGATTCTTGAAATAAACTGTATATATGTGTGTGTATACATATACATTTACATAACCACTTATAAGAAAGAAAGTATTAAAAATTTCTTGCAGTAATGGTATGTGAAAGAGCAGATTGGAGGCAATTTAAATGACCCTAAATGTGGGCAGTGTTGAAAGACCGCTACGTGCATATTTCCTTCCATTTCTGCACGTCTTCCATACAGAAATGGTGACTGCCTTTTTCTGGATACCTACACAGTGGAAAGCTCTGAAGTGGCGTGGAATCTCCCAACAGAGCAAGGGTGTGGGCATTCTTAACAACCACTGGAGGAGTTGGGATCACAGTAACATAACCCACAGCATATGGGATTTTCTCTTAGTCCCTACTGTTGCCCTGTGGGCCTGGCGGGTGATGAACTGCAAGAGCAGGCCACTGCTGCTGCTGTGCAGTGAAGCCTTTACTTCTGACCCAAGTACTTCCTCCTTCTTTCCAAAATTCTGGAAACTAATAATATGTCTGTAAGCTGCATGCATTAAAATTCAAGTCAGTTCTTCATAGGCTAATAATGTATTAGACATATAGCCTATTTAGCATTAAAATATTCAAGTAAATTTAAACAACTTTTTAATATCTTGATGTTTTTACTATTCTAATCTCTAAAATACACCAATAAAATACTGTTTGTATAGTATTCCTTTTGCTTAAAAATAATATACTAACATATAAATGCTTACAAATGTAAACTCTAAGATTACTTGCAGAATCTGTTATCACTGATGGCTTCTAGGATTTCAGAAATATTATTACACAAGAGTCTGCTTCCTTAACTCTGGGCCCTATCAGTTCACACAGAACAACCCCGCATGCTCTTCTAGAGTCCACACCTGTCAGATGGAACGAGACAGTAAAGACAGCCAAGTTATTTACACACGTTGTAAAAGGTATAAATGCATGTACAGGAGGGAACGGCAAAGCCTAAGTGGTGTATCAGGGATGAGAGAAAAAGAAGAAAAACGGAAGCATGAGGAGACAGTAAGACAGCAGCACTGATGACAGACCATGGAGAAGAGGGCCATGGACAGTAAAGAGAGCAGGGGACATGGGACATGGGGTCCACAGGAAAGAGAAGAGGAATCTGGGTGGCGCTGCTCAGAATGAGCTGACTTGTACTGACCTGGATGAAAAAGTCAATGTGGGATAAGCCTGAGATCAATAATTGGGAAGTGATAACCAGATTGTAAAAATACGTTCTAGGACGCCATAAGCTGAGGCAGTGCGCAGACTTACTCTCTGAGGTGCGTCCGCGGCTGCAGCTGCCAGGGCAGCAGCTTTAGCCTTTTCAGCCTCATCATATGTAGGAAGAGAGGTAGCAACACTGTACGGAGGTGGCACAGGGTAAAACTCACTATACCCATCAGTATCTGAAGAGAAAGAAGATTAAAGAACAATCATTAAAATAATTTAATGTGATTTTATAGTCATGATCATACTGTAATAACTTATAATAAGACACTAAAGGTTACTATTGCTCCTGTAGGTCTGTAGTATAAACTATATAACACAAAACACTGTTAACAAATACTTGTATAATCTTTTATTTGTCCCATATGTATTATAAAAAGGATGGGATGATAATTATCACCTAAAGGATGGTTCCAACTTTAATAAAACAGCTCAAGACTGAGAGTTCTTGAATACTACTTATGTTGTATATTGCGTGTGTGCACATGAAGATATACTCAGAAGCACATTCTCTCCTTCAGCCGTGCATATTCTTGGGATTGAACTCCCAGACTTGGTAATGAACGACCTTACTGGCTAAGTCATCTTTCTAATCTGAAACTGGGAATTTGAACGGGATCTTAGACAGGAGGTGAGAACACCACAGCATCTCACAGTAACATCTTCTGTGTGCTCACTCATCTGCACAGCACTCACCTCTTACCCACCGTCTCACAGCCAAGCCAATCAAGGCAAAGGTGGTAAAACTGAGGAATGACTGCAGCTATGACGCAGTGCTGACCCTGTCAATGTCGGCAACCTTCAGATCTGGGGAATGAAGTGACCTACAAGTCCCAGTCACGGAGGACGGGGCTGCCAGAGTTTTTAAGAACACTCTGTGCTCTCTTGCTTAGACAAACGGACTTTTCTTCCTTTTCACTTTCAACCATTTTTCCTTCAGTTTTCCCAATATCCACACAATTCTTTAGATTTTTCTTTTAATTAACAGTTTCTGTCTCTGAGTTTTAAAACATTTGTGAGAAATGGTCTTCAAAATTATAGTAAAGTACTAAGTATGAACTGCTCATTTAAAAATAAAAGTACAGACTATATTTTCAATATAATTAGAGTAAGTCACGTTCAGCATTAGCTGATGACATTTATAGTAGAATCATGACCACAGAGAATGTAGATTCTAAAAGCCATGTCAAACACTGTGAAATAGAGAATTTCCACTACCTAAAACTATAGGATTTTGATATTTTCTACACTAACTTATACTTTCTCTATATTAGAACTTTCTGCATCTCCAATATAAAGTGTTTTTTTTTTCCATATGATATTTTCAGCTATAGAAGCTTTAAGAAAAAATAAGCTATCAATATAGGCTAAGAATCTGAAGTGAGGTTGTTTGTAATCTAATGACAGAAAGTGGTAAGAACAATACAATTGAGAAGCAAAACCTAAGTGAATACAATATTGTTAATTCTGAGGCAATAGCACTAAATTATAAATGTATAAACTACACAACTGAATAGCATGCATCATCTAAGGAGATATAATCTACCATATCAACAGCATGTAGCAGCTTCGCAGTCCTCAACATAGAAAAGAATCAAGCCATTAACAAAAATTAAACTCATGACTTAATTCTCTGCTCGGTACACAAGGCCTGTCAACAACATTCAAGTCTGGATGCTCTGTGTCCCAGTCTCCTGAGAACTGTGGCCTCAGCAAGTCACTGACACGCCATGGAGCTCGACTTCCCACGCACACAGTGGTTCTTCAGAAGGAAGTAGCATCTAATAGCAGTAGCTGTGAAACATACAAATGTCACACATGCTACTCAGATTCAAAATAAAATCATAAACTAGTGGGAATACAACACCATGGAAAACTAGGAAAGATCATATTTAACACATAACTGAAAACCAAAGCAATTTTCAACAATTTTTCACTAAAGAGATTCCAATCTAGAATTAATCAGTTCCTGTGGTTAAAGATATGAATATCATGTTAGCCAAAATTGTAAAAGAATGAAGACTCATATCTACAGAGGATACTCTAACAATAAATAAATACCCAAGTATTAATTTGTGTTCTGTAGATCATAGTTTATCTTATGCCGCTGGACAGTAAAACTACAAAGACAGCATAGAAAGCTGTAGATCCATTAAGGTGTACAAGCTCTCTAAAGTATCTGCAATTCTAATCTGAAAGATTAAGCCATGGTGGCATAATAATCCATTCCAAAAAGTAAAGGTGAATGTATTTTTGGAAATCTAGTAATATAATTTTATTTCAACAAAAATTATGTAAAAACTCTGATTTTCTGATTCAGTACAAAAGGACATCAGAGCAGTGGGTCCCAACCTTACTGATGCTGAGACCCTTTAAATACATACAGTTCTTCATGCTGTGGTGACCTCAATCATGACATTATTTTCATTTCTACTTCACAATTATACTCTGATACAGTTATTCATTATAACATAAATATCTGTGTTTTCTGATGCTTTTAGGAGACCCCTATAATGGGTCATTCAAACCCCCAGGGGTCTGGACGCACAGGTTGAGAGCTAGCGCTTTAGAGTGTTTCTGGCCAATGAGAGCCTTTTACGGATCTGGCAAGAATGCACAAGAGGGCTCAGTGAAGAAGGCAGAGCAGGGTGCAGCTGGCAGAGCTTTAGAGTCTTGGAGAGTTCTGCTGAAGCAGCACTCACCCAGCACCGGATGGCACAGCAGTTGTCTAACAGACAGTCAGCACAGGCAGCAGTGCGGGCCTAAGGTCGGGACTCTGGGAAACCGCCTGGAGAAGTGAACAGCAAGTGCTTGACCGTCTCACAGAGCACACACACAAAGGTGGGACTAGACAGAGTTAGCGTGAGCCTCTCACATGGAGTCAGCCTTCACTAGACAAAGAAACTGTAGGAGAACTCAGTGAACGTGTGTCTGTCTGTGTGGTGCTGGGGTCGTTCCAGGAGCCTGCAGGCTGCCATACAGACAGACACTGCCCAGGAGCCACAGCTCCAGCTCACAAAGGGCTTTCGTTCTGTTCTGTTGTTTTTCAGTAACAAATTTCTAAGAATGAATTCTCAGAGTAAGTAGCTAATTTCTAAGAATTCTTCATAATGCATATGAAATAGAGAACTTATAGACACTTGTAGAAAATATTAAACTACTCAGATGATAGTAGAAAAACTCAAATCATACAATTATATAAACAAGAGTATATAATATAAAATATAAGAATTATCCTATGACCAACTGAACACTGCTGAGAGATTATACATTGTGGTTAGAGAAATAACTCTAAGTAAGACAACCTGACAGAGAGAACGGAGAGCAGCAAGCAGGAACCACCGACTTGTAATACAAGCATTCTTACCACATGTATGGCATCACACTATGCACACTGTCCCTGTCTGCTCATACCCACCCACCACATTACTCCTCTCACTATAAGCTTTCCATTAAACCTCATGAATACAGAAGCACAAAAATACATGTATGTATATACACAGACAAGTGCACATACATACATGTGTGTGTTTCTTTCAAAGTTCATTTAACAAGTGCAATGCTACGTGCCTGCACTCTGAGCACATAGCAGTTGGAAGGCTGACACAGGAAGATTATGAGTTCTAGGTCATCCTTGGCTACACAGTAAGTTCCAGGCCAGCCTGGGTTAGAAACTTGATAATTACACACAATCAGCGTCAGAAGGAAAAGGAAGAAGTGAGTCCCTAGGCCCTGTCACCTGAGGTCGTGGGAACTTCCACAGTGATGCTGCTGTAAGGTGGAGGAGAAGAGTCAGTGTCCAGTGCTGGTGCTGAAGCAGCAGCTCCCACGGTCTGTGCTGCTGAGATGGAAGCTGATGGCTGCTCTACAGCAGATGATTCTGAATTATCTTCTTCATTGTGAAGCTAAAAACAAAGAAAATTAATGCAATCAATTTGTTGTTCTCTTTTCACTTCAGCTAATTTTAAATTATTTAAAATGTAAAAGTATTCAGGAAAAGAAAGAAAAATTATATTTTGAAATGTGAACAAAAAAATTAATCAGTATAGGGCAAAGCAAAATCAGGAAATAAATCGATTAGTAGTATCACCCTTCAAGAAAATGTACCTAGTTCTCAGCATCTCGCTTTGACTGTGCACTGAAATTTGGCTTCACATTTATAATGTTAATACATATTTTCTACAAGTAAAAGTATTTCTCGTTGATCAACAGAACACACAAATATTCTACATGAATATTCTAAGTATCCCAACACCCCAGCAAATTTGCATACCTGCTTAAAAATCAAGGGTCCAAAGGGACTTTTATCAAACACAACTGAGTTGACTGCTAACAAAAATAGATGTTTTACCTTCATCTAAAACTGGCTGCCTGAGTCTGTGCTCTATTACTGTAATAAGCACCAGGATCACAAGAGCTGTGTAGAGTGATACTTCATCTCACAGGTTAGTCAGTCATCAAGGAAGTCGGAGGCAGAGACCATGGGGGGATGCTGTATTGACATGTTCTCCATGGCTTGCTCAGCCTGCCTTCTTAAAGCACCCAAGACCACCTTCCCAGGAGTGGTACCACCCACAGTCGGCTCTCGCACATCACTCAATCAAGAAATGCCCTACAGACTTGCTTGCAGTCCAGTCTGATGACAGTACTTTCTCTACCTAAGTTCCCTCTTCTCAGATGATACTTGTTTGTGTCAGGTTGAAAACACACACGCGCACACACACACACACACACACACACACACACACACACACACACCCCTAACCAGCACATTGCTGCTGTCTATTCTTATGAATGAAAAGCTACAGAAAGTATAGGGTATAACTAACTAGATTTTAAGAGAATGAGGACATAATACCATTGTGTAATAGAAATACAAAAGAACTATCCCAAATTTCTAGAAAGGTACACAAAGAATAAGTGCTTAAGTTGGGAGAAGAAATTTCATTCTTATTATTGGAAATGTTTACTCCATATGTAAATTAATAAGCTTCAACAGTTTGTTTGTTGAGACAGGGATAATGTCTGAAGTACCGGGATTAAAGGCATGCACCACTACACCTGGGCACCTTGATATTTTTAATAAAGTGGGAGGGAAGCTAGAACTTTTAGATTTGCATGTCTCAGAAACACTATTCCCTCTAAGAAAAGGGTTTCTCCAACATAAAATACTGCAGCGATTACTACAGCAGCTCCGTCACTGCTCTGTTGAGGGTGGTACAGCACAGAACTCTAACCGGGCAAAGCTGTGCCTAAGCGATGCAAATCAGAAAAGGTCCCTATGCTTTCAAGAAAAGGAAAGGAAAGATAGTAAAGTGTACGAAATAATTATAGAATAGACAATCAAATTTATATTACGAGACTAGACTCTTCTAAGCTTCAGGCCCATGTATCCCTTTACTAATCCACTTTAAAAACAAACAAACAAACAAACAAACAAACAAAAATAATGACCAAAAAGAGGACTCTTAATTTATATTCAATTTTTTTTATCATCTCTCTCAGTGTCCAGCTAATATGTATATGGTGTTGAGAGATCTCAGACCTCGTTGCAGTGGCCTGGAGGCAGGGTTCTCTGACATACCTTTTCTGACCTGGAGACGGTGTGCGGACGCACTGTCCGAGCACCCAGATCTACCCACTTCCCACACTTCACGTGCCAGGCTACAAGGTTGGGTTTCTCTTGTAGGGATAAGAAACCAAACCCAGGGCCTCCCACAAACTCATCTCAACTAACAGCTTCCGTGCCACTCCTAACCTCCGCGGTCCTCAAAGGTCTAAGAGCACTTTATTTATGTGATCAATAATTTCCAACAGGGCTCACAACTCCTTTTCACGGGAGAACTTTTTAGGTAACCATGGATACAAGAGGCTATAAAACAAGTACACAAATCAAACACTAGTGACAAGAAATCAAAAGGAAATGTATTGTGTGGAACAATGTAGTCATCAAATTGCTTTCTAAATAACTATGTTTATGCCCAACAGGTTAGAGCTGCTGTCAACCTAATCCGAGGGACTTCTTTATGTAGTGGTCAGTGAACTGCAAAGATCCATTAAGTGTCAAAATGAGATGTGACTGTTGAACAGTCAGTCATAAGCGGCACACTTATATCAGTCTACCAACCTTCAGGAACATCCTAGGAGAGGCACAGGAACGTAAAAGCTGTGGGGAGGAGGGCATGGTGTGGAAGGAATGATGTCCAGGCAGCTCAGGTCTGTTGCACTCCTGACCTCACAGGGCTGTGATAATTAACTAACTACCCACGATCTGCACAAGACTGGCCCCCAACAGCAGTCATGGAAGAGGGAGGGGCTCATGAGACTCTGCTCCTCCTTGGGGATTTATACAGTTACCAAGTGATGGACAAAAGAAAGCCATTTTCTTCAGCAGCATAGCCACTAGATATCCATAAAAACCCTTACCCATGTTCTTACAAGCAGCCACCATAACTCACCAAGCCATTAAAACAAAATGACAGTGAATTGGAAAAAGCAGTGGATCCATAGGACAGAAAAGGGAATCAGAGGGTATGAGTGTTAATACAATTGAAATTGCATAGAACTTGTATGTACTTCTACGAAAATGTCTCAATAAAACCCTTTACTAAGTATAATTAATATAGCCAGGCGGTGGTGGCGCACGCCTTTAATCCCAGCACTTGGGAGGCAGAGGCAGGCGAATTTCTGAGTTCGAGGCCAGCCTGGTCTACAGAGTGAGTTCCAGGACAGCCAGGACTACACAGAGAAACCCTGTCTCGAAAAAACAAAAAAAAAGTATAATTAATATATACTAACAAAAACATTAGAAAACAAATTTATTTTGAAGCAGGTCTTTGATATACATATAATTTAAAGATGAAAGCAAATCCCTACATGAATTAGATAGATGTACTTATTCGTAACATAAAGAAACAAATGCTGATTTAATATTTGAAACTGCAAGATACAGAACATCTATCACTCTACCTTATTCTTTGAAGACAGGGCCTCTCACTGAACCTGGACTGAGTCTAGGAGCCAGCAAGCCTCAGGGACCCTTCTGTCTCTGTCCCGACAGTGATGAAGCTACAGGTATGCACTCGGCCATGCCCAGCTTTTTATGTGGGAGCTAAAATCACAACCAGATCCTCATGTTTGTACAAGTGCTGATATCCACTGAGTCAAAGGACCCCTCAAACAGCAAATATAAAGTTAAACAATGTAACTCAATGCAACCCAAGGATATATTAATTTTATACTTACACACTGACAAATAGCAGTGGGAAAAGTAAGTCTGGTTTCTGTAATTAAACCAGTTTCTCTAAAAGCAAAACACTGTGTGTGTACAGTAAAACTACTGCAATTCACAACATACAACTAGTCTCGAATGTGAGCTGAGATGTTTTAGGTAGTGTCCGTTGGCATTGCATTGCATTGCATTGCACAGTACAACAGCATGTGCCACGTACATGTGTATTCAGAACCAAAACTGTAGAGGGGTTGTATAATGCAGTATTAGCAAGCATGGCCACCAGAAAGCCCTGCCAGAAACATCGTGAATTCAGTACATGTTTCATTTGTACTTAACTTTTGGTTGTTGCACATCTGTTCTGGCTAGTTTTGTCAACTTGACAGAAACTAGTGTATCCCTCAGAAAGGAGGAACCCTCAACTGAGAAAATGCCTCTCCAAGATCTAGCTGTAGACAAACCTATAGGGTATTTTCTTGATCAATGATTGATGGGGAGGCCCAGCCCATTATGGATAGTGTCATCCCTGGGCTGCTGGCCTGGTTCTGTAAGATAGCAGGCTGAGCAAGCCATTGGGGAGCAAGCCAGTAAGCAGCACTCTTCCATGGCTTCTGCATCAGCTCCTGCCTCCAGGTCCCAGCCTTGTTTGAGTTTCTGTCCTGACTTCCTTCAAAGATGGACTAAGACGTGGACATGTAAGCCAAATAAGGCCTTTCCTCTCCACCTTGCTTTTGGACGTAGTGTTATGACCAACAAAACCTCAGCAACAGAAACCCTACCTAAGACAATAACCAGAATCCAATATTGTTGCCAAACTTTTGTGCCCCACCATTCAGTTTCAGGACTCCCACAATTTAAGAAGCTATAATCCACAATGTGTTTTACTGACCAAAGATATCTATAAAAGTGGAGGTTATGTCTGTCTTAAATGCAGTGAAAGTAAAAGTAACCTCCAAAAACACTTACTTAACTCTGCTTAAAATGAAAAGAATATACATTACAGGTTACTGTTCACAAAGAGAATATGAAGGAGTGAAATGAAAGAGACCAGTCTCTCACAGCTAGTCACGGCTTCCTTAAGTTAGACAGTCGGAATAAAAGTTTTTTTTTTTCATCTCAAAGACTTCCAAAGAACAAAGAAATCATGTAGGTGGGGTAAAAATCTTATATAAACTTCTACTTTCAAAACTAATTACCCCTCTGCTTCAGCTCCTTCTCATACGCTACTGTTGCAGCATAAATGTCTGGGAGACTAGGAGTCCCTGCCTCTATACAGCACATTCCTTATGTCTAGTCCCTCGGGTGAATAACTTACGCTACTTAAGATGTTGTAGCAACAAAACTCCATAAACTATTTAGGAGGGAAGGGCTAAAGGGAGCAGTGGGGATGGAAGACGCAATCAAGGAGGGAAGCATGCACACGTGTGCAGTGACACTCACTAACACACACAATCAAGGAGGGACACATGCACACGTGTGCAGTGACACCAACACACACAATCAAGGAGGGACACGTGCACACGTGTGCAGTGACACTCACTAACACACATGATCAAGGAGGGACACATGCACACGTGTACAGTGACACTCACTAACATACACAGTCAAGGAGGGACACATGCACACGTGTGCAGTGACACTAACACACACAGTTAAGGAATAGTAGTAATAACTAAATAGTAGCTCACTTAGACACCTGCTATGAAAATATTTACAAATCTGCCTTATATTTATCTCTCTTTATCAACGGGGCACTATAATCTTAAGAAATGATTAGCAGATTATTTACCTAGTTTAGTCCTTAAGAAAGAAAAGGGGGCTGAGTTCGAGGCCAGCCTGGTCTACAGAGTGAGTTCCAGGACAGCCAGGGCTACACAGAGAAACCCTGTCTCGAAAAACAAAACAAAACAAAAAACAAAACAAACAAACAAAAAAAAAAAACAAAAGAAAAAAAAGAAGGAAAAGGGGGGAACTTGGGGTAACTGGACATTTTAACGTTTCCTCTTGGCAATATGGTCGAATTCAATAAACCTTTTCTGTCTGCTTTATACTACCTGTCTCTTCCATTTGTTTCTTTGGTGTGTGACTGAACCCAACTGCTGCGGCTGCCAAGGCCCACACTCTGATCTAACTTCTCCAGGTACACTGCTCCCAGCTCTTGAGGGCCGGGATCCAGGCCTGGTCTACCATGTCAGGCCTGGGTTTGCTTTTAAAAGATGGGAGCTTTTGAAATCTAGTCTCTGGGTTTTGTATGGTATCTATTCATGGCACACTATTCGATCTCATCACTTCAACCAGGTTTTTCGGATGTATTTCTTCGTGAGTACACTACAGTTTTAAGGAACTAAGGAAAGTGTGTAGCTGTTTCCCTCAAAGCCTTTCATTCCTTGTTCATCACAGATCCACGGCACTTTGGGTGGGCATCAGCCCTCCCCACTCCAGACCTAGAGACTAACTGCATCCCTCATCACATTCCTTTGGCAAAGCAAATGACTCCCAACACTCAGCAAGGCTCTCCTTCTAGGAAGGGTACCTGAGACAAAGACAGAAGCTAAAATAACGACATCACCTAACTAAAGGACACTCAAAAGTATACAACTTTAAGGACAGGAAAAAAAGGAAAATTCCTACCCAACTAAGGTAATATCAAGGTATATGTCTGCATAAATTAACAGAGCTCACTCATCTTCAAGACAAATATCCTTTGCATAAAATCACATATTATTAGAAATAACAATATAGTGAAATCATAATTTTTTAACTTCCATTCCTTAAATGGCTTGGGAACCAAAATTTAGACACCTGGATGGAAAAAATGCTATGAAACATTTTCTTATGCAGAAAAAGAATTAAAAGATGAATGTTTGGCTTCATAAAGCCATTTAAATGTTGAGCTTTAAAAAGATTCCAATGCTGATTTTATACTTCACTGTAGATTCTCTATTCCATACATGACCTCACAATACAACAGTAACAGCAATTTGTAATCAAAGCTTTTACTCCTTTCCTGTTCCTGTAATTCAATCAAACAAGAACATTTTGACATATCCTTCAGAAAATTTCTAATTTGCATAAACTAAAATTAAGTCAGCAAGCTGGTAGTTGGTAAAGTTTAAAGACTAAAATTGTCTAAGAGCACATCTCCTAATGAAGGGCCAAGATATCAAGTTTTCAAGTATAGATAGATAAATATCAAAACAGATGTCACTGTACTTAGAATATGTCCCTTTTAGCTATTAGAATCTGAACATTCTAGAAGATTTTAAAACACAAGTGTTGGGGTAGAGGCTACCAAGGCACAAACAGGAAACAGAAGCTCACAAACTTTCATTACAAGCACTCTCTCCCAGGAAGCAGCAAGTCGGTGCTGCTACCTGACGCTCTAGGACTGAGGCTCTAAGCCTTCAAAATGCTCCCAGCCTTTAACACGGTTCCTCAATGTTGTGGTGAACCCCAACCACAAAACTATCTTGTTACTACTTCCTATCCATAATTTTGCTACTGTTATGAATTGTAATGTAAATTTCTGATATGCAGGAGATCTGATATGCAACCCCCAAAGGGTCACAGCCTACAGGCTGAGAAACGATGCTCTAAGGCTTAGAGACTGGCTGCTCTTCTAAGAGTACCAAGTTTGACTCAACAGACACACAGAAGCTCAGAGGATAACTTACAAAGCCACTTTTCCCCCTTCCCTCTATGTGGGTGCTGGACTGAACGCAGGCCCCCAGACTTTCACAGTAAATGACATTACTGTTGAGCCCTCTCACCAGGCTTCATTGTTCCAGTTTTAAATAAAAAGGGTTATTTCTAAATGACTATTCCATCTCCATTATTTCAATTTTAAATAAGACAAAAGGCTGTTTCAAAATGACTGCTAATAAACAAAATGGGTAAAATGAGTTCCTGCAAACTGTACATTCTTTCTCTTTTTTACTTGGTTGTACTTTCCCACGATCTCTTACAAGAGAGATAAAAGCAGGAACCACTCTTTGTTTCTAACATAGGACAAAATGATGTATTAAAGAGATTTCTGTAAGTTGGAAAACAAGCCTCAAGAGAAGGGGAATAACATTTGAAATGTAAACAAATAAAATGATTAATAAAAAGAGAAAAAAGAAAAACAAGGAAGTCTAACATCTGTAAAATCTCTCCATGACACTGACCAAGATTATCAGACTCAACATAATATTTAAACCCTTTAGTAGCCGTCATCAGGAGACAAGTCGAGTCCATAAATCCATATATGATGCTGTTGTCTCCCTCAACCATCTGAGAGCATTAAAGCCTGTACTATCAGCATGCATCTACTGCCATGGGATGATTTGCTATGAAATTCAGCTTAAAGGTCAAAAGATGAATGTCTTAAGGACTTCATGTTGCTCTGCCACCTGTAATTACACTTTTCCTCCTTAGTATCCCTTTCGCACACAGTATATAAAACCACATATATAATATGTAGTATATAAACCACCTATAGAATCTAAAAAGGCATGCTGAAGCCAAGTTCCTCAGTTAGAAAGACCCTGCCTCAAACCAAAAACCAAAGAAAATAAGAATAAGAAAGGCGTTCTGTCTTCAGTTTTGAACTAGCACTAGGTGTTCCTCAGAATGATGCACATTGCACACGGCCCTATGAGAAATGCTCACTGAGTCGCATCAGCAAGGAAGAAAACAGGTTTCTGTCCACTGTCCTACCTATGAGTGCAAAGTGCCTTTCAATCCTACTACATTCAAGAACTCAAACCCAATTCTTTATTTAAACACTATATGGTAAGGAAGTGCCAAAATCATGTCACAAAGACAGAGGAAAAGATAAAAGAGGCTCCTGCTGAACAAGTTGGAATGATCTAAATATTTTATTAAGTAAAAGCAGTAAGTATGCAATTATAACTCATAGAATGAAATACGAATCTGTCAATTCAATCTGATATAAGTGAATAAACAAATTGGACCATGGGAAAATTCCTCACTGTAGAATGAAAATGACCTAGTTCTTGAGGAAATAATGAACTGGGGAACCACCATTTGACTACCACTATAGTTATTATTTCAGTCAACATCAGTCAATGAACCCTAAAGCCAGTAGGTAAAGGAGCACTTCTTGTAGGCTGTGCTACAAAGGATTGGACCTGACTTTTTCCGTACCTGTCAAGAAAGACTACACTTCCCACGCTGCCTCTAGAAACCCTATGACCACTGCCTCCTCTCCTCTACACTCAGCACCACACAGCCTCCTCTACACAGGGATGGACTCCACCTTTGCCTGGACGGGGCTAGTTCTTCACCCTCTCAGGTAACAATGTTATGCCTCTCCCCGCTTGCCTAAGTACAACACTATCTGGGATACTACAGACGTACATCACAGACCTCTGGCTCATCAAGTTCCTACAGTCCACAGCCTAACAGACCCTTTTGAGGCAAGGTGGAGAGATAAGGAAAATGAAGGGAATGTGAGAAATAAAGATCCCCTCACTCTCCTGCTTTCGGTTTAAATCTCACCAAGTCAAAAATTTCAACACAAAGGACCAAAATTACAAGACAATGTGACTGCACTCTTGGTTTTGGGGGGAAGAGGGGATTAAGAAATATTTTAAACAAGAGCATTAAAACAGCTAACGAACAATGGTAAGGTCAAAACAGTCTTAAACCCTTGTGACTTTTAATTGTTTAATCTTATCTTAATCCTTTATAATCTATAAACATGGATAATGCCCTGTATAAACCATGTCTCAATCCCATAAAAGAAATCTTTAAATAAACATTTGTTCCTTATTTTTAAATTTTATTGTTTAAACTTTACTCTTTAAACTTAGTTACAGATTATATCTCTAGAACAAAGTATTTTAAAAAACACAAAAATTACACATACTGTTATGGCATTTTAGTGCTTTTTTTTTTCATGTATGTCTGTGTGAGGGTATTGGATCCCCTGAACTGGGGCCACAGCCAGCCATGAGCTACCATGTGGGCTCTGGGAACCAAACCCAGGTCCTTTCCAAGAGAGAGACTAGAGCTGTCAACCACTGAGCCACCTCTGCAGACCCTAGTGCCCTCTCTTTAGGTTCTCCACACTGTGTGTAGTCTCCCGACTAATAAACTTCATTTTGTTTCACAATGACTTGCTTTGAATTTCTTTATTGCAGTGAGCCAAGATCTCCGATATACCTGAGTAGAAAGGTCTGTGTAGATATTAGGATCAAGTTTCATTTCCCAGTGTTAGAAACATTTTTCAAGGTCTTCTTGTTACTACTCACATAAGTCCAAAATTATTCTCAACTGTCAGCCCCCTTTCCCAATATCATTGGCCTGACTTTAAATCCTACTTTGGCCAAAACAGCCAAACCATCTCTAACCTTTCTATGTAGAGTGTAGCAGCCAGTGACTGCGATCTCTGCTCCCAAGGCAGAGAGAGGCCTAGTCTGATGAATACTGAGCTTTTGAGAAGAGGTACTGAACTTAAACCAGCTCACTTCCATCCCAGCCTCTAAGTCCTCAAGTCCCTGTCCTTTATCTGCACTGAGTGTATTCCTCAGTCTACTGCCTTCTATCCTGTATTCTCTGGAAGATAACACAAAAAAACGAATGCAAAGGTTCCACCAACCCTTAGTCCCCTGTCTTGGGCCACAGCTACTCTGCCCAGACCCATCAGTGAGCCTGTTGCCTTCTGACAGAGGAAAGGAAACAAATCAGAAAACCATGTGGACTGCCATGATTTAGTCCCTCACCCAGCAGGGCTGACAGCATTTGTCCTCTCATTTCCAGATGGAGGTAGGGGTTTGTCTCACGCACCTATCCTAGCTCATATCTGTCACTCCCAAATACCAGGCAAATACACCGAGAAGACCCTGTCTCCCAGTAGACTTTCTCTTTATAAATTACTCCTCAGACTTGCTGCGGTCTACCTACATCACCCACACGTATTTTATTATATCATACTAACAACAGCACACAGAAACCTGCTCTGCTTAAAATTACTCTTCTTCTGCTTTTTGAACTGTCTCATCCTTCATTCACAAACATCCTGAAAAAGAAAAAGAAATAAACTAAAAGATGTCAAATTTCATTCTCTGTGATTCCGTTTTTTCATTTCTTCCCCAAATCACTCCTTGTCTTTCACTTCCCCGTGGTCTTTCACTCAAACATCTCTGGCTAAGAATGATGACCTCTAACTGTTAAACGTTAAATTCATTTCCAGCCCTCAGCCTCGCAAAGGCCTTCAACACTTTTCAACACACTGACCAGCAAGGACTCCAGTCCTTTCCTCTTTTCCTCACTGACCATGTGTTCTGTTGTTTTTGAGGGATCCAGACTTTCCTTTCCAGAGTATGGAGGTCTGAAAGAAAATGGCCCCCTAGGCTCATATACTTGAATCCCTGGTCCCCAGATAGAAACACTGTTTGGAAAGGATTAGCAGGTGCTGTTGGTAGAGGTGTGTCACTGAGGGCAGGCTGATGCTCTACCATTCTCAGTGTGCTTTCTACTTCCTGTTTGTGGATTTGGATGGCAGGTCTCAGCTGCTGCTTCAGTGCCAGCCTGAAGCCATTATCCTCAGAAAGATGCCATGATGGGGATACAGTCCTATCCCTCATAAACCCACATAGCCCTCCCTTCTATATGTTGCCTTGGTCATGGTTCTTCATCACAGCAATAGAAAAGTAGCTGAAGCAAAGACTCTTGGCTAAAACTGAATGCTGAGCAACAGATACTGTCTCCTACCTAAGAGTTGGATAGAGGCTAGATAATGCATAATTGGTTGGGCTAAGTTTACTGTCAAAGGCATTAAAGCCCCTAACCTAGTGTGTCGGTACTGTCAGTGTACTGTCACCAGCATTCATCTGGCATTTAGAAGTCAGCATTTAGAAGTCACTTTCTTATCTCATATGCTACAGTGGGACTCAACCTTCCTAATGCTGACACCACTTTAATACACTTCATGCTATGGTGTCCCAACAATAAAATTATTTTCACTGCTACTTCATAACTGTCGTTCTGCTGCTTTGAACCATAATGTAAATATCTGTGTTTTCCGATGGTCTTTGGTGGCCCCAGTGAAAAGGTCATTTGACCCCCAAAGGGATGGAGACCAACAGGCTAAAGAAGCATTGTTCTAGAAGATAGGGTAGTTGCTAACTAAATAAACTAAAAGAGAACATGACTTGGTGTTGGGAGATTTAAATTTAAGATACAGATATCCTACTAGCTAAGTTGCTTGACTACATTATTAATCTTAGTTTATTTCCGTGATTCGTGTAGCTTTATTTATTCAGCCAACCAGTCATTCATTAGTTTTACAGCCGACACTTACTAAACCTAATAAGCTCCTGGCATAATCCTGGGCACAGTAATAGATTCAGTCCCACTGACACCAGAACCTACAGAACCTAAGGAGCTCTGGGCACGGTGTGACCGAGTACAGCTGGAGCTGCAGGAGAGTAAAGGAGACTGCTGTATGTAACCATACAGCAAGGCTACCAAGGACCAGGCCAAAATGCCAACTTCTTCATAGAAAGCTTTATTCTTCCCTTTACAAACGGAAAGAATCTAAGAATTAAATTCTCAAGCAAAACTAAATACAGTGACATAAGTTACTAAGGCGTGCTGCTGCTGCTGATGCATTCGGGAAGTAGCAAGTGCCAAGATACCACTACAGACACTATTAAAAGGCTGATCCACCAAAGGGTTACAGTCAAAACCAAAATCTCTCAAAAGTTGTCAAGGTATAAACACATAAACTGAGTATTGTTAGAAAAAAACCTGTGGAAACATATATAACGATTTTCAATCACCTCTTCCTTCCCCCCTTTATCCAAGTTAGCAATAATTTATCCCTAAACTTATTTACCATACAACAAGTCTTAGTAAGTTTTTAAATTTTAAACTCACAGTAAATGTCAGTCTCAAATGTAGCAACTCCCCATAGAACCCTGCCCCAGAGACACAAGGCCCCTCCCCATTATCTTTATCTCCTCCAACCTGGTACACTTGTTCACACTGATGGACCCACCATGATATACGTCATTATCACTCAAAGTTCAGTCTTGCTGCTAATTTCCTGGCTGACGACAAATGTCACAGGACCTGTATCCTTCCTCACAGTATCAAACAGACGATCCACTATACTAAAACGTCTCGTGTACACTCAGCCTAAGCTCCTTCCTCACCAGGACATAGAAATCATTGATAATGTTTTAACTGTCTCCAAAAACAATGTCTCCAGAATGTCACACAGTTGAAACCATACAGTACCTAGATTTGTCACACTGGCTTCTTTCAGTTGGTAATATGCACAGGCATTTACTCCATGTAATGAAATCACTCATTTTAGGTCTAAATGTCACTGTCTAGAAGCACGACAGTTTATTCACTTACTGAAAGGGATAATAGTTGTTTCCATTTGAGAAATTACAATCAAAGCTACTCTAAACATGTATGTGAATTTGGTATGTGAGCCAAAACTTTTTACAACTTCTGACTTTATTCGTTCACTGGCTCCATAGAAACTGACTTTTCAATTACTAATGTCATATTCTTACTGTAATCCTTATAAGTTCCAAGACTTTTGTTTGTTCTTCTATATTTTACACAGACTCTGCCAACAAAGACTTGTTATTTCCTTATCTGTATCTTTTATTTCCTTTTTTGTAGTGAAATACACAAAATTATTTTGCTATTTTGAAATATACATTATTAACAATAGTTATATAGCTAAGCAACAAAACCCCAGAAGTTATTCTTAGCTAACTGTAGGTGTGTATCAACTGACCAACTTTCCAACTCACCCTCCAAACCACTTTCATCTTCACTAAGCTATGGCCATAATTTCCTAAATGGCAGACACTGGCTTTGGAGGCCCCCAGTTAAAAGAAATGTCTGGCTCTCCAAGAAATGACACAACTCTAAAACCAAACAACTACAACCAAAGAACATGAACTCAGCTTACAGGAGTATGAACGGACACTAAGGAGCAAAAGCAACTAAAGAAGTCTAAGGCTTCAAACATTAAAGCAAAAACAAAAAGTTTACTACACGGAGTGAAAAGTCTCAAAAACTTGTTGTTAGCTCTTGTTTCAACATGGTAGTGGCCACCTACAGGCCAACCTTCTCACTGCAAGATATACTCTTGCTTACAATAACTATAAACTCAGGAAAAACTATCAGTAACAACAAACCTCTAGACAATTCTCTATACAAAAGAAAATGTTCTGGAATGTAAAGGAAAACACACACACACACACACACACACACACACACACACACACACACGGGTTGGGGTTACATCCTGCACAGTGTTTACTGTGGCTGGTATTCATTAGGAGTGACTACCTGGCATTGGATAACCAGCTG
This sequence comes from Rhabdomys pumilio, assembly GCA_030674055.1. Taxonomy (NCBI): domain Eukaryota; kingdom Metazoa; phylum Chordata; class Mammalia; order Rodentia; family Muridae; genus Rhabdomys; species Rhabdomys pumilio. Next base: position 244,478,045 of record JANHMN010000001.1, on the reverse strand, counting down.
AAGGATTCATTGCTGAGGAAAACTAATTTTCCCACTTGCAGCAGTTATTAATCAATCGCCTGCAGTGCTCATCTAAGCTGGAGACCTATTGAGATTTCCTTGACCACCTTGAAATGTCAATTTGTATTGTCATTGTTCAGGTCTTGTTCAGGCAGCCATATTAAGATTTCAGAGTATGGCTTTCTTGTCCTCTCTAGAAGGCACATCCTTGTTGCAGACTTCTACAGTTTTTCCACCCCCTCTTTCTTGATGCTCCCCGAGGCTTAGGGTGTACTGTAGAGGTACCATACCAATTGACTCCAAGGTCAGATTTCTCTGCATTTTGGCTAGCCATGGCTCTCAGTAATGTAATCTCCATCTGCTGCAACAGGAAGCTTTTTTGATCAGGTAAGCATTTTGAATGCAGTTGGGAAATATAATGGCTCAGTAAAGTGGCATCGGTAGATTCTCCTCCAAGATCCATGACCTCACTCACCACAGACAACTAACTAGGTTTATGGTATCAGGCATGACTGTTCTCCTGTTAAAGTAGACTTTAAGTCCAAGTAGACAACTGCTAGTTACCACCAAGAAACGACTATCACTATTCCCCATGCTGGTCATTGTAGCTCATCGGCGTCACAGCTGGCTCTTGGCAGCCTGCCTAACACCTTTAGAATGGTGAAGGGTGCTTCTTAGAGGAGGCTTCCAGATGAGTTCCAGCTCAAACCCTCCTAATCCTGTGTCAGAAGTGAGTGGTGTCTTCAGCAACAGCAACAGCCTATATTGTTTAGGGAGTTTCTCAGATACCCCAGACCAAAAACTTAAAAGGGAGTTTCTCATGCATGGTACTAGAGTTTTTGTTAGATGGTCTATGGCTCCTGGGGGAAGTATTAATATGCCAAGTGGAATAACTTCATTTAAGGTATTTATTACGCAAGCCCATACATATATATACTTCAAATGTGTATTATATGCAATTTTAGGCAAATAATTCCATATGCTGTTTTCAATCACCCTTAGAATTATTTATCCACCCTCCCTTCTTGTCCTTCTGTATTATTTTGGTACAATTTTCATACTCAGTTCATAACAAGTAATGAAATTAGTCCTCCAAGTTTTACTGTATAACCTCAAACAGAAGCTCCTGTAGACGGACTTCCATCACATGAGATGGTTGAAGAAATGAATTAAGTACTCCCTACTTACAAAATACCTAGGAACAATTAGTCTTCTTTTATGGATAGAACAATCTACCCATGGTTACTACCTTACAAATGTAAGCTGCAAAACAGAAAAGACATTATGTAAAAATATAATCAAATAGCAAAAGTACATAAACATAGCACCTATCCTAATGTTGAACATTAATGTTAATATTATATAGGTGGTACAGCATACTTTAATTTTCTAGGACAGAACTCTATAATACACTCATATATCTTTATTGACACTTCCAATTACTCAGAAAAACAACCAGTCAGCTATTCATTTTCATTTTCTCTCATGTATATTTGCCTGCTCTGGTTTTCAGAGCTAGTATCATGACATGTAACCCAGACAAGCCTCAACACATAATCTTCCGGCCTTAGCTTCCCAAGTACTGAGACTGCAGGTGTGGATCACCACATCTGGCTCACACTTCTTCCAGAAGTTACTTATTTTATCCCTATGATAAAGAGGCCCACCACAAACTGTACTAGCCTATAGTGTACTACTATAATCAACACAAATTTAGTTCTTCCTTGCTATAGATTTATTCCAGTGAGCAAATGGTGTTGAAAAGGCATGCATAACTTAAAAGTACAAAGTGTTTGAAAAGGCAATGGCAAGGCAGAAAATGAGAAAGCACTCTCCAAAGAAAAGAACATCGAAATGCACACACATCAAGATTAGAAATTAGTCCTGACTGAAGGGGCTGAAGGGGTTTGCAACCCCATAGAAAGAACAAAAATATCAACCAACTAGACCCCCAGAGTTCCCAGTGACTAAACCACTAACCAAATACACATGGAGGGACTCATGACTCCAGCCGCATATACAGCAGAGAATGGCCTTGTCAGGCATCAATGAGAGGAGAGGCCCTTGGTCCTGTGAAGGCTGGATGCCCCAGTGTAGGGGAATTCAAGGGCAGGGAGGCGGGAGTGGGTGGGAGGAAACACCCTTATAGAAGCAGGGGAGGGGGATGGAATAGGGGGCTTCTGGGGGTTGGGGAAGAACCAGGAAAGGAGATAACATTTGAAATGTAAATAAAGAAAATATCCAATTTTAAAAAAAATAAATAAATTTGTCCTGAGAAGGAAGGAAAGCAGAGAAAAGGAAAATAGTATATTTAAACATCAGAAGGCCAAGACCAGCTTAGCGATTACAAAGGAGAGCAAACAAGAGACTTAAGAATGTAGCTATGGCAGAGAGTGTACTAATGCAGTAACGACACAGACATGAGCTGAGCTTGTCTAAAGTTATAAGCAAATCCACTAAAGTCTCAAGTTTTATCTCAATACCCTGTTTCTTGAAGGAAATTACACGAAATGTCATCTGACTTCAATAAAAGCTCTCCTGAGGTAAAAACAGATGACCTTTAAAAACTGCCATTAAGACTTCATTCCAATAGACATTCTACATGTCTATTAGTAAAGAGGTTAACTAAAAGACACACTTATAAAATAAATTCTAGTTTATTTACTTATTTTCAAATCTGCTGTCCAAGTGGCTTGATTTCTCTACATAATTTTAGGGACTATATTCTGGAGAGACCTCACAGGTGAATGAAACACAGCATATTCCTGAACGTAAAATTATTAAGTTGTTCGTGTTCAAACACATCTTAGAAGTAAGCAAGTGAAAACAATGAAATAACCTGAGAGTAAACCGTAAACTACTGCAACACTTCCCAACCCGCACTCGGCATGTCTTTAACAAGAAGTTACCCACACCTTAATTCCAGCTAAGTAATCAAACTTCTAAATGAAACCCATAAAAACGTGGCCAGAAAACATAGCCAATAATGATGACTTAAAAATCACATAGTAGATAGGATTAGCCTTAATTATAATGATCACATCAGTAAACTCACATTAATAAATGTCAATAGACTATATTCCTTAGTTATTTAAATGCATGTCAAGACTATCTATATAGAGTTCAAACAGAATTGCAAGATAATATGTTACCAATACATATACAACTAGGCAATATTTTAGAATGTAAACTGGATACCAAGAAAAGAATAAAGAGAATATAACTGCTAGCTAATCAATATAGAACAAGTGATGACAAGCTAGAGGAATGGCTCAGTGTTTAAGAGTATTTAACTCTCTTGCAGAAATGTAAAATCAGTTATCAACACTCATATCCTATAGCTCATAATGCCTTTAACTCTAGCCTCCAGTAACACTGCACTTTTGTATATAAAGCCACATAGACATACACATACACACGTAATTTAAAAGTGTTTAATATAATTTGTGGTCATTGTGGAAATTCTTAACAATCTTATCTTTGAATCTAAGTTTGGTGTTCTCCAGGAGACTACCATGGAACATTGCTGGGGACTTGCAATCTCAGCTCACAGTTTACCTGTCCCGCAAGAGTTGAATCAGCTTCACCTTCTCACTCAGTTTGTCTCCCAGCTTCATACAGATCCACAGGTAGTAGCCATGTACTGTAGGGTGGCATCACCTTAGAACTGTAAGCAGTCAGCAGATCAGCAGAGCCTCTACACTACTGCTGATTCAGATAACGGCCTGTCCTAGCATAGGGATGGCAAACCCTTGGGCCTTAGTTCTGTCTGCTGTGAGCTGAAGCAGCGGACTACTGAAAGCTGGGCTAGTGGGTTTTCACTTCAGGTCAGTCTCACTTCTTTATTTGACTCTGTGTCTTGTTACTTACCCAAACCTGGATATTCTCATGAAATAAAACTTAGAAACTAGAGTTACCAATGGAGTTCCATTTGCCTATCAAATTCACATACAAGTTATTCTGAGTTTGGCCAATGCCCACCCCACCTCACTGAAGCCTCATGGCATTCTATGTCTTAAAGCAACAAATTCACGTAGGCCTATTATCATATCATCATATTATCATATCATCATACCTGTACCTCACCCATTTGATCTTCCTATCTCTGTCTAGTTGAAGCCTGATTACTACACCTTCATAATGGATGTTGTCCCAAATATCCTGGGATTTATTTACAGAGGGGTCAAATGTCGAATTAAAAATGAACATCATTTCTCCCCTCAACACATGTGTACCCTCTATGCCATTAAAAGATGAGAGTTGAACCAGTATAGTGACTCATGCCTATAACCGTAGAACTTCAGAGGCAGAGGCAGGATAACTGCTGAGAGTTCAAGGTCTAGCCTGAGCTACAGTGTGTGACTCTGTCCCATAACAAATGTGACACTGAGATAGGGAAGTTTATTCCCTTTCCTTTCCAACCTGGGCTGGTCTTACCATTGTTTTGACAAAAAAGAAGATAAAGAAAACAAAAACAAACAAACAAACAAAAAGATAGCAAGAGAAATTGAATTCTAAACCTTCAATTCTGGATCTCACAAACAGCAGCAGCAGCAGCTTTCTCCTCCTACGCTGTCGGAAGCCAAGGCCATATTGAGAAGGCATGTTAAGAAGACATAAGAAAATACACAGAGAATTGAGGTGTTCCTATCAACATACTTTACATTTTCTTTAAAATATTTTTATTACTTTTAATTATGTATATGTCTGTGTGGGGGGTTATGCACATGTGAACAGGTGACCTTAAAGGTAAACCACACAACATGGATGCCGGGAACTGAACTCAGGTCTGTCGCAATAGTATACACCTTTAACCCCTGAGCCACCTCTTCAGTCTCCATGGATTGTCAGCTGATGGATTCTCTGTATCACAGTGTTTTCACAATATAAATCATATAACTATTACTGCATATATATTACACTAGATGTATGTATAACACATACAGCTCAAATATACGTAATAAGGGCCTGCACTTGAGTCAGCATTGCTCACGAACGCTGCAGTAACTGACTCATGCACACAGATGTTTAATGAATACACTCAAGTCAAACACACAGGTACAAGTCTTATGACATGCACAAAACATCAACGCTTTAAGATACTGGAAAACAATCTGCCCTTGCAACACAAGGGACTGAATACGACACATCCAAGGGTCGCTGTACACCTTAGCAAAGGGCTTGGTACACAAAGGCCTGAGTGTAAACTTTCTCAGGTACAGGGTTTCTAAATGCTTAGTCTGTTTTAAAGATGGAAAAAAAAAAATCACAGCCCTTCACAGAACCACTGAATTGTCTCTGAGGAAGACACCAGACTGCATGGTAGAAAGACAATTAAGCATGTAATTCAAGATAACAACTTTTCTAATACTGAGATTCTCAACTTTTCCCGGGTATAAATCGTAGCTCCAAAAACGTTTAATTATAGATTTAAGGGGATTCCTATATTTAAGAATATGATTTTAGTGGCTGGAGAGATGGATGGCTCAGTGTTAAGAGCACTGACTGTTCTTCCAGAGGACACGAGATCAATTCCCAGCAACCACATGGCAGCCCACAACTGTCTGTAACTCCAGGATTCAATACGCTCACACAGACATAATACAGGCAAAACATCAATGCACATAAAACAAAAATAAATAAATTTCTAAAAATAAGATTTTATGAGGCAAATAAACCAAATTATGACTTGATATAAAGAGAAGTGGAAGAGAACAGACTATGGTTGAAGAAGTAACAAGAAAGCAGTCGTGCTGGACATCAGCAGTCATGACGTAAAATGAAAGAGGGACGGTTGCTGAGAGAGGAGTCTACACAGGTGTGAAAGGCCCATGCTAGGAACTTGTATGCTATGAATTCCACACTTCAAACAGTAAAAGAATTCATCAGAGTAGAAAAAAAATTTGAAGACCAAACTGGCCCAAACTTTAAAGATCAAAAATTTATTATCTTTAAAAAAAAAAAAGATCAATATAGAGACATTAAAAAAAAAAAAAAAACTATTTCGGGGGGGAAAAGTCTAGGTTTGGTGGTTTCTCATTTAACTATACATCCATGCTATTACCCAGTAATTCTTACCAAAAGAAGTGCACGCCCACGAGAAGACTTTTTAATACCCAAAAGCTAAAACATACCAACTGTCTATAGCAAAGCAATAGATAAGAAAAGTACATTCACAAAACTTGTATCAGGTAAAATTATTCAACTGCAAACTGACATGTATAATAACCGAGGTCCATCTCAGAACTTCTTGCTGCATGAAAGAGGCGGTCTATTCTATATGCTACACTCTGTAAAGTGGGAAATCGTCTGGGGCATAGGAACTGACGGCAACAGTTACAGAAAAACCTTCTGGAGTTAAAGAACATTCTATATGAGTTTCATTTGTAAACAACAATGATACACACTGGGTATTTGTGTTTCTCAGTACTGCAGAGTGAGACTTTGTCTCAAATTTTAAAAATTAAAAAGAGGGGCTAGACACACACCTTTTTTTGAACACTTGGAAGGCAGAGTCAGGTGGATCTCCAAGTTCCAAGCCATCCTGGTCTACAAAGTGAGTCCCTGTCTTGAAAAACCAAAAGAGAGAGAGAGAGAGAGAGAGAGAGAGAGAGAGAGAGAGAAAGAAAACACTAAGTCGGGAGGAAATCAGGTGAAAGTAGATGACTGTGATCAAAATACACTGTATGTACATATGAAATGCTCACAGGATAAAAAATATTCCAATTGTAAAATGACATTGAAGACATACAACAACAGAAATGTAACAACTGTCAAAAACTATTCTTCCAGTTTTTATATATTTCTACATATTTGAAAATTTTAATAGCCACTGAATGATGGGATGGGGTTTTAAAAGGAAACCACTGAAGGTTTTTGAGAAAATAGAAAAAACAAAAAGGAAGGAAGGAAAGAAGGAAGAGAATCTAGTTTATGATAAAAAAGAATGTGACTCATGCCGTGCAAACAATAAACTAAAGGGCAGCCAAGCAACAGAAGAAAGTAGTAATTATTTCATAGCTTGGAAAGCAGGGCATTCAAGGAACCGGGAAGAATTCACAGGGAGAATAAAAGACAAAGATGTCAAAAAAAAAAAAAAAAAAAAAAAAAAAAAGCTTCTAAACATCAGGAATTTAAAAAAAGGAGTTTTGAGGACAAAATTCAGTCTCAGTATGATAGAGACCTAATGTACACAAGAGCCTAGAAGTATCAGATTATGCAACCGGGCAAGCTTGAGACTGTAAAAAGTGGTAATACTAATACAAGACAGATAACGTATATTGATAAATTCAAAAGAAACAAATGAAGGTCACGGGAATCAGGAGAGACCAAAAAAGATAGCTAGAAAACAATATAAAGAAAGACTATAGAGTTTCTTTAAAATGGAAAATGAAAGCAAGCAACTACACCTAAAACCACCTTCTACTAGACACCTACAACAGTCTACTGAAGGAGGCAGTGGTCCTGTAATAGACACAGCTGTCAGTTTCCTGATGACAAAATCTTCCTTGGAATAAGTTACACAGACAACAGAGAGAACTAAGGCAAGCACAGAAGCTGCCTCTGAAGGCAAATAACCCAGCACTGTTGTTTTCTACAGTGTTAGCTGCTTCCTACGACGTAGACAGATAAATATAAACAGCTAGGTCCTTGACTCTGGTTGCCTCAGAGGTGTGGCAATCTCTCCAAACACTCATTAACCTCACAGGACTTTGGAACAAGGAAAACTACTCAGCTATGCTGTGTTCCTGCTGCTTGGTGTACTATGAGTAATGCCATTTGTTCTGACTTAGGAGTCTTCTGTTGTCTGCCAACAACCATGAAACATTAACAGACTAATTCATTAGCTTATGAAAATCAGTAGTTATTTCCATGTGACAGTCTCTACATCAGTGATTCCCAACATTCCTAAAACTGCAAACTTTCCAGGTCTTCATGTTTTGGTGACACTCAAACTCCCAAACATAAAATTGTTCTTGTGGCTGCTTCAAAACTGCAATTTTGCTACTGTCATCAATCATAATGTAAATATGAAAGATACCTGATTATATGACTCTCAGTGAAATGGTCATCTGACCCCAGAGGGGTTGAAACCATCAGGTTGAGATCCACTGCTCTATGTTTTCCCTGTATTATGGTATTTCAATTCTCATAATAAATAATAACTATGAGGTTGTACTAATACGAGGAAATGATGCTTTAAGGTATGAAGTAACTCATCTCATGTCTGAAAACTCGCAAACAGAAGGCAAACAGGATGGCTCAGTGGTTAAGAGTATTTGGTGCTCTTCATATGACCAGAGTTCAGTTCCCAGCACTCACACCATCCATCTGAAACTAAAGCTCCAGGGAGTCTGGCTTCCTTGGGCAGCAGCACATGCATGACACACACATAAAAAAAGAAAAGAAAAAAGTTAGGTTTTCTTATTCACTGCAAACAGAACCTAAATATAAGTCTAGACGACATTAATGCCTATTTTATTTTGTTTGTAGTGCTAGAGCTAGAACCAGAGCCAAGCTCCTGGGCTACATCCCAGCTCCCTAACTTGATTTTAGCAGTTCGAACCTCCTTCCTTCCTTCCTTCCTTCCCCCCTTCCCTCCTTCCCCCCTTCCCTCCTTCCTTCCTTAGCTGATTTACCAGGTGCAACTTTAATTCCCCAGATACAGAAGTAAAGTACTCAGAACTCAATAGCACAAGTACTTCAAAATTTTGTTTCATAGAAACCTTACATTGTAGAATTGTTTCAAAACAAGGCCTGAGCTAAAGGCAGCCAGAAAATAGGCATGCCCAGTTCAGTAAACTGCTGCTACAATTAACACTGCCAATTTAATTGTTCAAAGAATACCTTTTAAGCCAGGTAGTCACTTTACTGCAGGTAGAGGAGCCTTCAAAACAGCCAACATCAGAGTCAGAACAAAAGCTGCAAGAGCAGCTGCAGAACAAGGTAACAACAGTTTGTCAGTCGCTCGCTCTTTTCCTATAAGCACAACCCAGTTTCCCAAAGCACACTGAACATAAACATCATGCCTCATCTTTTCTTTCTGAAATTAGAAAATTACCGAGACATTGTAGCTGTACATTTTATCTATTGTGATGTATCCCTTTAACAATGGACAGGAAGTGGGGGAGGGACCATCATTACAGTCAGGAATGGTGATGTGTGGCTGGTATCCTAGTAGGACACTGAGGCAGGAGGATCCTGAGTCCTTGGCTACTCAGTGGTTGAATGCTTACCCAGAATGTACAAAGGCAGTGTAGCAAAAAGTAAAAGTAACCAAGATGTGGGACCAGCTGAAGGCTTATCTATTCACCAACAGACAAATAGGCAAAGGAAATGCACACATGCGTGAAAAATGCATACAGCTGAAAAGAATGAAACTACAATTTCAGGACACAGAAAAACAGATGGAACTTGGGGGATGCAATATGTTAAGTGAAATAAGCCAGAGGAAAAAAGACGTGTTTTCTATTGTAAGAGGAAATGTAGATTTAAATTTATATATACATATATATGTATATGTAGGGCACAAAGTACAAAAAGGACTTATAAAATTCAATATTTAATATCTTAGCTAAAGCAATAATATAAACAAATAAACCCTTTGGATGTCCTAAAAAGAAAAAGGTCCTGGATAAGTTATATACATGGGATAAAGACAGTAAGCCATTCTGATCACCAGACATCACCAGCATGCAGAGCTGAGTTCTACCTCTTTAAATAAGAGTAGCAGCACACAGCCCAGCCTATCTCACCCCTACGTATAGTTCCTATCGCCTGACCTCATCCTGCTAACAGGTGTTTACTGCTCCAGTTTATTAACCATTCTAGAGTTTCAAAACAAGGCCTGAGCTAAAGGCAGCCAGAAAATAGGCATGCCCATTACATAAGCTAGGCTTGCAGACTGAACACTGGCTACAGAGTCTACTCAAAACTCAAGTTCAGCTGTAGCTACGCCATGTTCCCAGACAAGCTACTGTCAACAAACCAAGAGTTACCATCCTTACACACGCCCTTACACACGAACTCTCTATGTAACCACAAAAGTAAAAGAGTGAAAATACAGATTTAGTTAATGCTTTGCCCTATAAAGAAAAAGAATAGTCTATCTAAAAAAATAAAAATAATAATTTATTTAGAATAACTGATTTTTGCCCTCTGCACTTACAGAATGGCTCCACCCACTCAAAGTCTCTATAGGAAACAGCTTCAGTTTTGAAGATGGAAAAATGCAGTATTTTATACTTATATTGAAAGTTTAGACAAAAGTAAACTCCAACATTATCTGAAGAGAGTTTAAAAGAGAAAAGTCTCAACTAGTTACCTCTATCAAAAGCAAAAGAGACAATATAATAAATTATTTACTATTAAAACTATTTTAAGTATCGTCCATGGTTGAGCCCAATAAAAAAAAGAAACCCAAAGAAAGAATTCAAATCAAATTATATCACTTATGAGAAAGATTTGAGAAAACAAGTATCAATGATAAAAGTATCCAAGATGTATCTGTGGCATATCATTGCAAACACTTAGAAAGAAAAAAAAAAGTCTTTAAAAATATAAAGTCATAAAAAACTAACAACTTGAAAGGAACCTTCAATAAATTGGCGAGACTTTTTTCTTAAGCCATTCTGAAAATGTTGATAATTTTCAGAAAATTCATAATCCGAATCACCTGCTCATGTTATAGCAAATAAACGCAAATGATGGAGAACTCTTACCAAAGAAAAATGAAAAATTAAGTGTCTTACACAATCCTTCAGATTTGTCAAAAGGCACAACACACATGCAGATAAACAGGAAAGGTGACATATAAGACTAACTGTACAATCTGATAAAGTCGAAATGCAACAGCAACAATATGCACAAATGCTTTTCTTCTTCTCTCCCCCCAGTAAATATGTTCCACTAAAACGCAACAAAGTAAATATTGCTGACAATGATAATTACAATAGTAATCTCCAATGACATCACTAGAACACACAGTGAGGAAAATACAGAAATTCTGACAAAGAAAATACAGGGTGCATTTCTCTCATTTAAACACAGCTAGTGGTTTACACACTTAAACCTCTGTATTAAATGAAAACTATTTTTTTCAAACAAGATTAGAATTTTTTTTTCTAATAAAGCGCTGTACCTCCCACCATAACCTACACAGGCACACACTTACACACGCGAAGTAGAGACAGATTTTTTTTTTTTTTAACAAACGACCACTGTAATACTAACACAATGGAAAGGGGGCAAAATGACAAGGTTAGCTAGAAGAGGGGCACCTTCCTCATCCATCACAGCTCTTCTCTATTGGTCCCCAGCCCCTCACGCCGGTTGTAGCCCCGCTGCACCCCACTCTATATGATGGTCCCCTCCCTGACAGGTACGGGCACCCAGCCCCGCCGCCGGGGACACTACTCACGGCTCACGGGTGTCTGAGTCAGGGAAGAAGGAAACGACGGGAAGGGAAATAAAGCTGGGGCGAGTTGGGGAGCGCCGGGGAGGGGGGCAGGCCGTCGGCTGCGGCCGGGGACTGAAGGAGAGGTGGGCCGGGCGGGAAGGGGCCCGCCGGGCCGCCGCGCGGTGACCGTCCTCCCCGGGGCCCGCGCACTCACCACCTGGTAGCGACCAGTCCCCAGCTGGTGGTGATCCATCCTGCCCGCCTCGGGGTCCGGCTTCCGAGCGGGCGTGTCCCCTCGCCGCTCAGCTCCCTTGGCCTCCCCAGTCGACGACGACGTCGCCGCAGAGCCCCTTCCGCCGCCTCGGGTTCTGCCGCCGCGGTCGCCCGGCGGGGCCGATTTACTTCCTGTCGTTCCCTCGGCTCCGGCGGAGACCTCCGCGTCGCTCGCCGATCGGCGCCGGAGCTCCGGGGAGCCGCGTGCGCTACTGAGCATGCTCGGGGCGGACGCGCATGCTCTCTGGCTCCGCCGGCGTCCCATCCGCGGCGCGGCTGCGAAGGTGTCCCTAGGTGGGAGGAGATGGAAAAGTCAAGCAAGTCCCGGGGAGCCCTCGAGGTTGTCATACAGTCAGGAGTAGGCGGTGGCAACAGAAGCGGAAAAGGAAAAAAATCGCCCCACTTGATTGGATTTTCCCGTGAGGGCAGGTTTCATTGTAGGGCGAGCGAATGCATCGTCACTGCTGAGACCGGCATTGAGGAGAATGGAGGCGCCGCATTCCTGTTGCACCTGAGGACAGGTCGCCCTTTTACTAGTCCCCAGCCTAGGGCATCTCAAAGAGATCCATCTCAGGGCAGTCCTAAAAAATGCTCATTCGAAATCATCAATGAGATAATGAATTACTAAATTTCAGAGACATATACATATATACAGCCACATATACATATATAAAATCAGCTTTAAAGTCACAGTAAAATTCAGGGAAGAAAAAAAAAAAGTCTTGCTTCTGAGTACACATAGCCTTCTTCAATAGAACAGCACATTTGTTACAAATGTTAAACCCTAGACAATATACCGTTATCAGTCATCTAGAGTCCATAGATTGCATTCGAGTTCATTTTGAACATTGTATGTAGTAGGAGTTCTGACAAATATACCCTAACTATGCACTATTATAAATTATATTGAACAGTTTCATTACTCTGAAAATTCTGTATACGGCTTTACCCTCCTCTTCCTTTTGCCCCCTTATTTCTAAGAGATTTACGAATGACTTCAGACATGTTCCGATGACTTACAGAGAAAGAGGCCTTTAGAAATAAAAAATGGGAAGGACGAAAGAAAATAATGAAATGAGGTAGGATTTTTTGTGTGTGCTAATACTCAGATATTCCTAAGATAATGGTAAAGAATCACTTTTTGTGGCACATCATAATACCCTGAGACTAGTCACACATGAACTACTATGTATATGCCTCTCTCTCTCTCTCTCTCTCTCTCTCTCTCTCTCTCTCTCTCTCTCTC
>JANHMN010000001.1:244431456-244465118 GCA_030674055.1 Rhabdomys pumilio | reverse complement strand
CTCTCTCTCTCTCTCTCTCTCTCTCTCTCTCTCTCTCTCTCTCTCTCCTCTCTGTCTTGGCTCAGAGGGTGTTTCTCTAACAAGTAGAAGACTATGATAGACAAGCAAAAGGTACCTTTTAACCCAAACATCTGCTTATTGTACCCTGAGATCTATGGCCCTACTTAATCTGGCCTAACTATCTTTTATAAGATAATCAAGCCCTTCGTCCATAACTTTTCTTACTGTGGAGATCCCCTGGGGGTCATCTCATTTTGCTTCATGCATGTACAGAGGAGATTTCAGAAAGAAAGGAAGCCAGATGAGACTGGCTCAACTAGCCAGATACAACAAAGTTCGATAAACTTTGGATAATTGTTAGCTAAAAAAAATTGAGTCTTTCTGATATTTTTATTTTTCAAATGATTTATCAGATCTCTATTAGGCTCACCTTAAAATATCTAATATTAGCATTGCCAGTCCAGCAATAATAAAAAGCAATTGGTATTGTCATACCTAATTTTCTTTGTGTGTTCCAATGTAGTATATTTTAAACCCTAAGATAATAGCTCTGTCATTTAATTGATATTATTAGCATAAGTACTAATTCCTTACAGTATCATCCGGAACAGAATTACCTTTCATGAGCTGAACAACACCTAGTGTTAGCAAAGAAAATTTGTTTTCCTATATCTATAAAGGTAATTTAGAATTGAATTCCTGTGTCCTTTTATTTTCATTAGGTGCTTAGGTTCGCTTGTCTCTAAATTTTATTACTTCTAAGAAAAAGAGCCCATTGAAAAATCAGAGACCTGACTCAAAGTAGACACCCTGAATCCCTTTGATATATCAACTCTTCCGTTCTATCCACACCCAGGTTCTCTGAATGTTTCTACTCTGACAGAGCAGATGACACAATTCTATGGCACAATATATTTTCAGTGAGGAAGTTTGACAATGAGACCTGGATCTAGTCACTACACGTGTGTAACTTTAGCCTCCATACGACTCTGTGACATGGGTAGGCATGACTGTAGTCCATGTTTAACAGAGAGAGAAACTAAGGGACAGGGAGAGAAGCAACTTTTCCAATGCTCAAGTCACTAGTAAGTGCTGATAGACACTTAGGCCTCCAATGTTAGGCACCATGCTAAATATTACACCCTAAAAACAGGGCAAGTCCCTGTCTCCTTTCCCCTTCCTGGCCATCTGTACTGTGGCACTGTGAAGAGCAGATAAAGGAATGATTCATCCTAAGTAGCCAGTCTGACTCTCTTCAATCCCACCCTTTTCATTCATATTAAATCATGAGCTCTCCATTGCAGAACAGGCATCCTGTTCACCAACCTATGACCGTAGCAAAGCAAGATGCTCACATGACCCCTGGAAGCTGTCCCTTGGGGATGAAAAAGAAACCTTCTTAAGAGAACTGAGTCAAAAAAACAACAATATTCTCTAGAGGTCTTAAACAATATCTGGTAATATTTTCAACATTTGAGCTTTTAGTGACAACTCTACTTACCAAAAACAAACAAACAAACAAACAAAAAACCTGATGGTGATATACTGTCCTAAGCCACCTCAAGTAGAACTGTGAAATTTCACTGCAGTTGATTAACACTTCTTGCTAACCCAATCAAATTCCATCTCCAAATTCAGCCACCCAAATGTTTACCGATGCCACACTGCCATACTGGGTAGAACATCTGCCCCAGATTCTCTTTCAGGAAAGTTCAGTTGCTCATCTGTAAGGAATGTGGGCAACCAGCACCTTCCAGCTGTAGGCTTTGAAGCATTGGGTCAGCAGTGATGCTCTTTTCTGAACAGCATCCAGCCGTTGGCTGAGCAAGGCAGCTGGACAATACTTAATCTGTTCTTTTATAACACCAGACCACTTTAAGCCAAACTCACCAAACCTTGGAGCAGGTACTTTGTCAAATCTGCTTTGTATGACGGCTGCTCTCCCTGCCCAACCCCTTTTCTCTTCAGGCATTGTTACTACTCAGTGAACCTCCCACACTCTTAATTTTAAGTCGGCATCTGCCTTCTGGAAAACCCTGCCGAGGCAAAGTACCAAGATGAAAATGATAGAATATTAGTGATACTATACAAAATGTGCTAAAATGACCACAACTATCACTGTGTTGTTAGTTTTTCATGCCCACAGTAACTTTCAGTACTTTAAGTTAGCATTTTCTCATACAGTTACAATATGTCTTCAACCTTCAAATTAAAGATAACTTTGATGTTGTTCTATAGAACAAAACATGAGGTCATAGGTAACTCTCTGTATCGGGCTTACTTTTCAATGGGAACCACTCCCACCTTCCC
Organism: Rhabdomys pumilio; assembly: GCA_030674055.1. Taxonomy (NCBI): domain Eukaryota; kingdom Metazoa; phylum Chordata; class Mammalia; order Rodentia; family Muridae; genus Rhabdomys; species Rhabdomys pumilio. Next base: position 244,462,808 of record JANHMN010000001.1, on the reverse strand, counting down.
AGAGGCAGAGCCATTCCCTCCAGGGGAATCTCGTTCACCATCATCTCTCGTAACCAGGTCTATTGCGCTGTACATACAGATTCCAGATTCTCCACTAAGAGTCTCCTAAGTTTACAAGCAGTAGAGATAGATGCTGTGGCTCACAGAGACCCACAGGTCTGAGTCACAAGTTGGCAAGGGAGCAGAGGTCTCCTGGAGAATTTCAGTCTGGGTTGCTCTCCTCACACTGTCTCACATGTAAATATATATTATCCTCAAAGTAGATTCTAGTTTTTGGTGGGTAGTGGGACCCAAATCCTGACAATGAACTGACAGACTATATGTGGCTTTGTACATTTAGTTACCAAGTGACTGAAAAGAAGTAAATTACCATCTCCTGGAGACGTCTATCTGTAGCTAACCAAAATCCATTCTCACTTTCTGAACTTTAACATTTTAAAATGGATTTTCGAGCATACAAAAAAAAAAAAGTCTGCTTTTCACTTTAGTAAATAAAAATAAACACATTTATCAATCCAAACTTTTTCAGTATTGCTGTGTCTGTTTGTCTTTAAGGCAGTTATAGCCTTGAACCTCAATTTAGCATCATTCCATGCTCCATATTTAGCTGGCTATGGGATTTCTGTCATCTGTTCAGCTCTACAATTTTAGAGAGAAATTGTAAAGCAAGCGATTTGATGAGGAGGCACATGATTTTTGCCTTCTACTTATTCTCTTCCAGTAGAAAGGGCAAATCTAAAGGGAAGCTAGACTTCCATGTATCAAACTTCCACTACAGAAACAGACCTAGAAGGAAATCTATATCAAGACTGTATTTGAGAGGGCTAGAGAGATGGCTCACCATTAAAGGCTAAGCTTACAACCCCAAAGAATGTATTTTGGGGCTTTGGGTTTGTAATTGTTTTTTTCCTTTGTTTGCTTTGAGGGTGTTATGTGTGGCCTTGTTGTGCATAGACTACTGCATGTAGCTGTAAGTGTTGGCTAAGCAACTCAAGATCCACTCTGGCAGGAGCTAAAGGTTCTGTCTCAGGCAGAAAAATGTTAGGGAAGTCAAGTTCTGCGTTTAAATACACTTAAGGGATCGAATCCGGCCCATTCCGATTCAGAGGATAACCTTCAGTCAAAGTCAGCTGATGTGAACTTCAGCCGTACTTTAGATTGCCATCCCAGCAACCCTACTTTTGAATGATTCATAGCCATATCGATGTGCTGAACTGGTTAAACATAAGCTAAAGTGGTTTCTGGAGAACCAAGATAAAGCTTGAATAGAAAGAAGAGATATAAAGGAAAGGCACGAAAGAGGTAGCTTATAGATTAAAATAATTTTTCTTATTTGTTTCCCGTCAGGTTAACCTCATATAAAGTACTTAGGTGTTGTTATGTATGGAGGCCTTACTAGGCAACAATTCAAGAAGACCAGCAGTAGAATTAGTTGTCTTTCAGTCCTGACAATATAATTAGCATTTGCATTTTCCCCTGTTGTTTGGCTGTGGACAGCAAATGGGGACAAATTAATAGATGCTTTGCATTAGGGAGTTCAAGCTTGAATGTTAGCAACACATAAGTTATTAAAATAATCTCTGCTGTGCCCTGAATCCTTTTCTTTCTTTGGGCACACTAAAGCAGAGCCTTATGTGATTATTTAGTCGTCTTTTTTTTTTTCTGTGCTAGGCAATCCGTGTCATTGTAAGAAAGCAGGTGTGACCCTGAGCTTTATTGCCTGTTGTGACGAGTTTCCTTTAACTGATTAATATGTCATCTCTGTGTAAGGAAATGATTATGGTGGTGGAAAAGTAGTAGGACAAGGGCTGTCTACTGCAGATCAGTCCTCAGTGATGTCACTAACATGTCAGTGAGCACCAGCCCCCTTTCCTCCACAGAGAATCTGTGTCTCCTTATGAAGCATGGTCTGATGTCAAGTCACCACCTCACTGCTAACAGTGTGACGATAATGTCACCATATGGATAATGTCACCATATGAGGCTGCTTTATTTTCAGTGCTGAGAATGAAGGACATCTAACATCCAAAAAAAGATAAAGAAAGATAGTAATCAGGCTGCTTTTTCCAAAGCAAGAAGCAACTCAGACCTATTCCCTGTCCTTAACTTTCAAGTAGGGGAAAGGCTGGCGGGCTCACAGAGCCAGAGAAACATAGGAAACAAAAGGATGTTCCTTTGAGATCTCACTTCACAGTCGCTAATATATAACGTTTCCTTACCTGTAAACTTGGGTAGCTATGATCTGCCAAGCCAGGCATGGTGGCACACACCTGAATCCCAGCTCCTGGGAAGAGGTAGTTATCTCTAAGTTTAAGACCTTCTGGTCCACAAAGCACATCCCAGGCTAGCCAGAGCTATATAATGAGACCCTTTTCTCAAAATAAGCAAACAAGTAAATTTTGGCCCTGAGTTCCTCTAAATCCAAGATGTCAAGTTTACCTGTCTTTCTCCAGGTATCCTTAAAAACAAACACAAATGAGCCAGATGCATGTGTGCACATACATATTTAGCTTAAAAAGTAGCAAACCAAATTACTTCGAATGGAGCAGATGATATGAATAACAATGACACTTGGCTAGAGCCCAACGGTCTAGCAGATAGAATCATAAAACTCTATGTACTTACCACCAAAACTACAAGAGCACCCAAGCCAACACCTTCATTTAAAAAACAAAACAAACAAACAAACAAACGAACAAAAACCTGAGGTTCTAGGTGCTGGGGAGATTGTTCAGTCTGTAAAATTTGATCCCCAGAGTCCAGGCTTAAAAGCCAAACATAGTGGCACACGTATAACTGCAGCAGCGTTGAAACAGACACAGGTGGATTCCTGAAGCTCAGCGGCCAGCCAGGTCTGTTTGGGCGTCTCCAAGTCAGGGAGAGACCCTGCCTAAAGCAATAACAGCCAAGTGTCTTCGAAATAACGCCTGTGGTGTTCTTTCCCTCATGCCACATGTTCACATGCCAAACATGCATGTGTACACACACGCACACACACACACACACACACACTGAAGCTGAGAGTGGAAAGTTAAGACATTTAGGCTGTACCTATAGTCAACTACCACCTCCTTCCCAGCTTTGCAAAAACAAAACAAAACCTTGAAACTTAAAAAAAAAAATCCAAAATACTACAAGTAGTCCTCTAAAACACAACTCCTATTGTGAATCAATAAAATAGAACTCTGACAGTCATGAACTCAGTGTGTCAAATTCTTTGAGAAGAGATAAGATGGCTAAATCAGTTGCCAAGAAATAAAAAAAAGGAAGTCTAAATTGGCATGAATTCTCTTCAGGTTTATTCTTTGGGAGACATTAGACAAATGCAATAAAATACATTCCCCACAAGTCATTTCTTTGCAAATATATTAGGTAACATCAATTGCACATATTCAGGCTTGAAAGCAAACAATCCTTTCCATTTACATGGAGTTGAGGGTGTAAGAAAAACTAAAAGCAGTGATAAAGTAAATAGATTCTCTCTCTCTTGACTAAACCTCCACTCTATGGCCATGGCCATTTTGAAGTTTCCTAATGTAATACAACTACACTGTCTAATATGATAGGCCCTAGTCACATATGGTCATTTACATATAAACTCACTAATACTACAAATTATTTTTTGCTCACCCAAGACACATTTAAAATATTCAGTCGCCACAGGTAGGTCTAGTGGCTACCATATTGATCACCATAGATATAGAACACTTACCTGATAGAAAAGTTCACTGTACATTATTGCTCAATAAACATTCTCTTATGCACCTTAAACTATCCCCACCTTCCTTCCTGAATGAGCCAACTAAGTTTGTAAGGACCTTGTTCTCAGCTTTGCCAAGTCTTAGCAATGGAGCTCCTGGGGAAATCAACCTGCTGAGCTGGTTTGCATATTTTTAAATCCTAAGAATCCCTTCTCTCTGTCTCTCAGATTGTTGTGAAGCTCACAGTAAAAATGTAGCCTACAAATACAAAGGACTGTTATTCCAGGCGACCCTGTTCCTATCATGAATATTCCAGTGACTGTCAGGGTATAAAAAATTAAAAAAAAAAGCTATAAAATGTTTGCACTTAAATTATCTCTCTGTAACACTGAAGTGAGTGAAGTCTTTCAGCTTTACCACGTCACGTGTTTTTCTAGTGTGACTGGGCTTATACTGTACACGCCAAGTCATCATAAAACAATAATAGACTTTACTGTGTGTAACCATAGAAAACACGTCTGAAGTGGATTACTCAGTAGTAAAATTATGACATGGCAGATTACTCATCATAGTTATGGTAATAACGTGTAATGGTTCCTGAATAATGTTGCTAGGAGTTTTGCTGAATGTTTCGTGTGTACTGTCTCGCTTTATTCTCAAAGTTAACACTGGAAAGGACACTATTGCTGCTAGCTTTTCACGGAAAAGAAAACTTACAGCCTGAAGAAATTTACCAAAAGATATAAGCAAGTCAGGGAAGAGGGATGTAATATACTACAGTTTTACTTTAACAATATTTCATTTTGATGTAATCACATGTAAGAAAGTACACGACTCATAAGTCTATATCTTGATGATTCTTATAAACTCCATAATACTGTATTGTCAGAATCTGAATTAATTGACAATTCCATGTCTATACAATTATTTCAGAACACCCAAAATACCAGAGACTTGTTTCCTATCTTTTCTTTTGTGTACGGAAAAACAATTGTGTACGGAGTAACAATTACTTGTAGCACTAAAAATTGGTTTCAACTATTTAAAAATGTACATTAAATTTACTGTTTGATTTGTTTAACCTTATGTTGTTCAGATTTGTTCACATTAAGTGTGGTTGTATATCTATTTTGTCACTGTATATCTACTGGTGAATGTAGCATTTATTTATTCCTTACATGTTTTACTGAGAAAGCAGGGTTCATATTCCTTTCCTGGAGTGCCACTGGAAACTGCCATAAACTGTGTGGCTTAAGAAACAGAAATGGAGCTGGAGAGATGGCTCAGTGGTTAAGAGCACTGGCTGCTCTTCCAAAGGTCCTGAGTTCAATTCCCAGCACCCACATGATGGCTCACAACCATCTGTCATGGGATCTGATTGCCCTCTTCTGCTGTGTCTGAAGACAGCTACAGTGTACTCATATACATAAAATAAGTAAACAAATCTTTAAAAACAAAAGAAATAAAGGAAGAAAGAGAAATGTATTCTTTCATAGTGCTGTAGGTTAGAAGCTCAAGATTGGGTGTCAGCAGGGCCACTTCCTTCAGATATCCATGAGAATCTTGGCTCCATGCCACGCCCCACGCCCCAGTTTACTTATCATCTATGTTTAGTGGTGTGTATATGTATCACTCATTCTGTCTTCATTGCCTCATGTTATTCTCCATGTGCCTGTGGGTGCCAAAGTTTCCTTTCTACCTGGTTTCAAGATAGTGGATTAGGGTCCAAAGTGCTGCCTGGCTTCATCCTCTCTATCTGCAGCAACATCATTTCCTGATAAATTCAAGTTCACAAGGAACTTTAAACACGGCGATGTAAGAGATGCGGAAAAAAAAAAATCAAACCCTAAGAAAGACATTGGAACTATACTGCTAAAAACCTTCGCATATTTTGATGGACAGATGTATTCATGTTTTTAAATATATGTCCCTACAAGTACATATGCTGCATTGTAAGTATGTGTATAATAAATGTTTGTATAAATAAATGTATGTTTCTATGTTTATGTATTTCAGCTTCAGGTGATGCCGTAAAATTGTTTTCCAAAATGATTATAAGATTTTATTTTCTCTCCTAATCAGTATATGTGAATTAAAATAGATCCACAGCTTTCCAAACATTTGGGTCTTTTTTTTCCCCTTAAGTTTTAACCATTCAGGGGCTGAAGAAATGTCTCAGCAGTTGTAAAGACCTCAGTTCAATTCCCAGCACCCACATGTAGCTCCCAGCCATCTATAACTCTAGTTCCAGGGGCTCCTACACCCTCTTCTTGCAAGAGGTGCACAGATATACATACAGGTGAAACACCCATACATACAAGAAATGTTTTTAAAATTTAATTTTAGCCAATTTTTTGAGTCTTGCTTCTCTTAGTGGTAATAAATTTGAATTCATGTAGATGCACCTTGATCATCTTATCTAAACTGGTCATTTGTCTACTGTCTATCACATTGATTTTCTTTTTGTATTGGATTTGGCACCATTTGAAAATGAGTCTTTTGGTAGATATAGCTTTGGAGTTAGCAACAGACATAGATTCCATTTTCATTCTTCTTGGTCTTCGGAGGCAAACTTCAAGAGGTAGACATATGGTTGATTTTTCGTCTCCTTTTCTGCATTATTCTCTAGTGTCTTTTAAATGCCTGTTTTAATTAGGGTTTCTATAGCTATGAGAAAACACCATGAGAAAAAGCATCTCGGAGAGTAAAGAGTTTATTTCATATTCCTTTGGATAACAGTCCATCACTGAGGGAAGTCAGTGCAGGTCTTTAAGCAGGGCAGGAACCTGGAGGCAGGAACTGATGCAGAGGCCATGGAGGAGTCCTGCTTATTAGATTGTTCCTTATGGCTTGCTCAGCCTGCTTTCTCATGCCATGCAGGACCATCTGCATAGGGATGTCAGTACCCACAGTGATCTAGGCCCTCCTATATCAATCACTAATCAAGAAAATGTAGTTGAGGCAAGTCTTATAAAGGCATTCTCTCAATTGAGATTCTATCTTCCCAGATGGCCTTAGCTTGTGTCATCTTTACATCAAAATCAGCGAGGACAATGCCACTCAGTGATGGAAGAGGAAAATCATCCCATAAAGCAGAGAGAGGAGCTGTAAACTGTAAGGAAGATTTCTGTTTTCCTTCAACAATCAACCTTTGTGTTGGAAATGAATATGTATTCCTTTGTCTCTCTGAGCATCAAACTCAGTTGCTTCTGAAGTTCTCTTGAGAAGCTGTAGCTGTTTTGCCTCCTTGTCTTTCTTCTTCACAGGTTGGACTTGACTCTCCTTACCTCAGCTCTGCTTTCACGAGGACCAGGCATGCCCTCTCTCAAAACATACTATAGGTCCCGCACAGAGTAGTCCACCCTTATTACTTTATAGACTCCAATTGATTGATGGTTCCTATTCAATCACAGTGTTGATATGATCATAAAATGCTATTTCCTGAAATATGCATTTTCATTCTCAACAAAGAAATATTTCAAGAAATAACAGAAGTGTCCCACTGCACAAGTGAGGTTTATGAAGCCTCTAATGGTCCTTGGATCCCTCTAAATGTAAATGGGGTCTGACCACTTAACTGCCTGTCCTTTCTATTTTTATCTATTATTGTAGATAGAGTCTCTTAGGATCCTCAACTAAGTATTGCTTCTATAATTAGTTAAAATGTAACTAATTATAGAGGTTTCAAACATCACCATATTGTTATGGGAAAATAAACATAATAGGAACTTTACCATATTAATTATTTTAAATGCTCACTGGTCTTAAGCACAGTTGCGTTTTCTTGTCTCCACCACCATCATCCACATGCAGAATTTTCTCCACTGCATCCTGTAATTGTGACTACTGAACACTAACTGTGTGTTGCTTTCTCCTCCTTGTTTCTGGTACTTGGTCATCTTTCTGCTTTCTGCCTCTGCCGTTCTGTCTATAAAAGTACTTCATCTTTGTGAAATTGTATATTTAGTTTTTTTTTCTTTGACTTATTTTAATTACCAAAAAGTCTTCAAAATTCACCCACATTGGGCTGGTGAGATGGCTCATTGGAAGATGGAACCTGCTATCAAGCCCAATGACCTAAGTTCAATTGCCAGAATCAACATGATGGACAGATGCTCTCTCTCTCTCTCTCTCTCTCTCTCTCTCTCTCTCTCTTTTTCTCTCTCTCACGCACACACATACTAATGAAAACAATGTCTTCAAACCATATTCCAATTAATATCAGAATTTCATCCATGTTAACAGCATGTATTAGGGTTGTTTATTTGGCTAAATAATATTCTATTGTACAATAAACTACAATTTATTTATATAATTAATTATTTTTAATGGACATCTGGGAGGTTTCCACTTGAGATATTTTAATTTAATCTCTCTTACTATAGTCCAAGGCAAACTGATGCTTAAAGCTGGCTATGACACTAGGTATCAGCAGACCTTAGCTAAGTTGATTATTTTCCTTTTATCTTAATTTTCTCGTTAAAAATAAAAAATGAACCTATCCACCTCACTACATAGTGGAGTGAAGGTTTAATAAGAAAACAAACTGTCTAGTATCTAGAGCCCATCAAATAATTGGGTATCTCTCAACTGGCAGCTAGACACGGTGCACGTTGATAGCAGACAATTGACGCGTTTGCACCACACATCTGAGAAGACACCCAGACTGATGTATGCAATACATATCTTGTTTTATGAAAAGTCATCTTAGGTCAAATATATGTGGCTCACGCCCAAGATACTTTTAGCTTCTACAGTAAGCTAAAATCAATGAAGGAAAACAAGGATAACTTACAAAACATGTACTTTGTCTTCCACCCATAATCTATTTGCCAACCTCAGAGAGGTTAAAAATGTCAATTCAAAAGTCTGGTTTAAGCAGCATCAACTTTTGTTTCTCAGAAAAATAAAATCATACCTTTAAAGAAAATGGACTTATAGAGAAAACATCTTCAGAATCAGCTGAAGATAAACTAATTTCCAGGGTGAGGAATGATGAGACTTTTCAGAAAAATTCTTCAATGAAAATTTTTTAAAGTCATGTGTGTGTGCACACTTCTGTGGGTGTGGTAGCCAAAGGTCAGCTCTGGGCAACTTTCCTTTATTGCTCCCCAGCTATTTTTTTTTTTTTTAGATTTATTTATTTATTAGGGGTGGAGGTTCTGCCTGTGTGTCACAGTGCATATGTGATATGTGGAGTCAGAGGACAGCTGTGGAAGTCAGTTCTCCCTGTCAACCTTGGAGCTTCTTGGGATGGAACTTGAGTCTTCAGGCTTGGCAGCCATCTTGCTGACCCATCCTTCCTGACTCTCTACCTTATTTTGTGAAAATTTCTCCCAACCTGAACTCCTCTGTTTCAGCTCTACTAACTGGCCATGAGATCTGTCCATCTCTGCCTGCCTCATACCCTACATCAACAGCACCTCACCCCCAGCACTGGGGTCACAGACGCATACCATCACACCGACATTTTATGTTGATTTTATTTCAGACTCTAACTCAGGCTGTTCCCATGCAGAGAGCACTTAATCACTGAGCCATCTTTACTATAGCCACCTAGAAAATACTTTGAGTGGATTTTATAAATTTTTTTAACTTTTATAAACCATAAAGAACCTTTAAGTATGCTTTATGATTCTAATAGCTAGAGTTGTATAATAAACATTTTCTGATTAAAGAAATTAAATTTCCAAAAAGGAAGACAAAAGATTGAATTTTGACATTTTTTCCCCCAAACATAGCTTTTGAGGAAGACTAAGCCAAATAATTTTCTATATTTGTTTTACTTTGATTTGCTTTGTTTGGTTTGGTTTGTTGTAGCCCAGGCTTGCCTCTAACTGTCAATCATCGTATTGCCTTGGCCTCACTCCAAGAGTGCTGGGATTAAAGGTCTGACCCCCCATGCCAGTCTATAGTCTCAATCTTCCTCTCTTTTTAAAGCAATACCATACACATATTTTTTAAAGTGATGAGAAATTTTGTGAGCATGCTTTAGAATTTAATAATTTTCTTTTAATTCTTCTGTAAGCAAATTATTTCAAGAGAGTTAATGATAGCAAAGTAATTAAGAATGAACTTGCACATATTTATTGGTTCAAATCCCAGACCTCCCAACTCCAGATGATAGCAGAACATTGAGAAGTTGCTTTCTCTATTCAGATTTTTAACTGAAAATACAAAATTCTTAGCTACTTGATGAAGCTGGTATCAGAGTTTAATATGATGATATATTTAAAATACTTACAGTGGTGTCCCTTTTATTAGCAACTTAAAACCTAGGTATGGTATTACAAAGATTGAAATGTTAAGACATAAGACATACACACCACATACACACACACACACACACATATATACATATATATGTATATATGTGTGTGTGTAATAAATGTGCAGTAATTACATTTAAAATATATAACACTATTAATATATAATATATCAATTATTTAATTATATAATATAATATCATATTATATTGTATGTTATTAATTACATAATAATATATTAATAATATATACTATTATTATAGGCCTAGACTGTGACCCGAAGCCCTAACTGCCATGTTACTTTATTTGAAGATAGTATCTTTAATAGAGAGCACTGAAGCTCAGTGAGATCACCAGTAGTCCTAATCTCATAAACTTAGAATCTTTTATAAGAAGAGGAAGAGAAACCAGAAACTCTCTCTCTACTCTGCACAGAAGAGAAGTCCCATTGAGATACTAAAATGAGAGCATCCCATGCCAGAAGAGAGGCTTCCACAGGCATCAACATTCACCCTTTCTGCCTAAACTCCTAGCCTCGGAGTCATGAGAAAGTAGAGCCAGTTGCTTAAGCTACTCAGTCTGGGGTATTTTGTTAGGGCAACCTTGGCAAATTGAGACTTATCTATATATTCATATTGAATATTCATATCTATAGATATCTATATCTATTGAGATAGAGATGTATCTATATATAGTCATATAGATTGAACCTATAGATAGATATAGATATTCAATATGAATATATATATAGTATATGTGAGTATGGTGTGAGTGCCTGTGTGGATACATGCTCACACTTGTGGGTGCAAATTTGTGTGTGTTTGTGTGTGTGTGTGTGTGTGTGTGTGTGTGGAGAGAGAGAGAGAGGGAGAGGGAGAGGGAGAGGGAGAGGGAGAGGGAGAGAGCGTAGAGGGAGAGTGTGTGTATGTGTGGAGAGAGGGAGTGTATAAAATATGTTTGTATTTGTGTGTGTGAAAAGAGAGAGATTGTGTATATGTGTGTGTAGAGAGTGTGTGTAGAGAGAGTATATGCATGTGTGGAGAGAAAAGAGTGTGTGTGTGAGAGTGTGTATTTGTGTATAGAGAAGAGATCGTGTGTATGTGTGTGTGTCTGTGTTGGTACATATGTGTATAAATGCATGTGAACTCTGAGGGTCTTCCGTGATTGCTCTTCCATTTGATTCTTTATGATATGTCTCCCCTTCAAACCTCAGAGTTTGTTGATGACTCGTCTCCCACACTAGTTTGCTCAGAGACCCACCCCCTTCCTCCACCTCTGAGACTGAAACTGCAAGTAGGCCTGCCCTTTCTCCCAGTATTTACATGGGTTCTGCAGACCCAAACTCCTTGACTATGTGGCAAATATTTTACCTACTGAGTAGTCTTCCTAGCCTCTGATTTAATTGTTTAGAGATACTGTATCTATAATGCATTTTCAGTTTAAAGTTTAATAATTTGAAGTCAAGCAATACAACAGAATATAATCCTCGATTTTTCATTTACGTAATAATCTTGTGATTCTATTTGCTTGTTTTCCTGAGGGAAATATTTACTGTAAAACTGTGTGCTTGAAGAATGTTCTAAGCAGTATGCAAGCCAAGCCAGAGCTTCCAGCCTTCAGCACTGTGAGAAAAATATTTCTGTTGTCTGAGCCACCTACTCTATAGCACTTACTATAGGACCCTGAACAAAGACACGTGTATCACTGTAAGGACTCTTTTAACATATCAGAACATATCTGTTATCAAAGCTTAAAAAATAAAGCCCCATCAGAAGTTCTTACTCTCATGTATACGGTAATTAAGTTTGCCTTTTCAAAACAAAGTTCTGACTTTAACCACAGAAAATGTAAAACTGTTATCGATGTAAGGTCACTGATGCACTGCTGTGAGAGGCACCATAGATCAGTGGCTCTGATGCTCCCTGGTGCTGTGACCCTGTAATAGAGTTGCTCGTGTTCTGGTGACCCACACCTAGAAAGTAATTTTTGTCGCTACTTCATAACTGTAATTTTGCTACTGTAATGTGTGAGTCATAATACAAAAATGAAAGGGATCCTGCCCCACAGGCTGAGAACCACTGCCGTAGATCAAAAATCAGAAAATCAAAGATCAACGTTTTATGTGTTCTTTGCTAACACCCTTCCCCCACAAAAAAAAAAAACCTCTTTACAAACAAGTTTAAAAATCATCACTAGAAAAAATAGTATTTATATAGCTTTAAGTAATAAGTTGAAAGATTATAATGAAAAAAAAACAAAATAAAGGTACTCATCAGTATGGCTACTATCCAAATAAGACAAAAAAAGAAGGCAAAACTAACAAATATTAGCAAGGACGTAAGAAAATTGAACGTTGTGTGCACTGCTTCTGAGACTGGACAATATACAGCTACTGCAGAGGACAGGAAACATTGTTTCAGGAACTAAAAATTGAATTGTTCTGTAATCCATCAACGTCACTTCTGGGTATACGTCAAATATGACTAAAAAATTAAAAGAATATTTTCATACCTATATTCAATGCAGCATAATTCAAATATATATTCATATATATATAATTGTATGTATATGGTGGGATAATATGCAGCCTAAAAGGGTGAGAAATTCTGTGACAGCAGAACTCTGTTACAATGTGTATAAACCCTGAGGGAAATCAGGCAAAACTCTGCTACAATGTGTATAGACCCTGAGGGAAATCAGGCAATCACAAAATAAGTTCTACACATTGCAGTTGCAAGAGGCAGAATAATCAAATCACAGAGACAGAGTAGGGTGAAGGTTGCCAGCATTTACAAGGAGTTGCGGGGAGGGGTTTATCATCGTATGATAGAAGACTTGAGCTTTGCAAGATGAAGCACCCTGGAGAAGGACAGATGATGGTTGTGCACTTAAAATGGCTAACATGGTGTATTTTCTTATGTATATTTTGCTACAATAGTACAAAACATTAAAGAAAAATATTATCTTTATCCTATTTGCAACAGAAAGCAAACATACTTACAGAGTGAGACAAAGGATTTAGTTCATTGGTTGGTAAATCCAGCATGCACATACACACAGCTGATCCCAGCACACCTGGAAACAAGGTTCCACTTGATTGCTGCAGAAAGACTTTTATCATTTCTAGTTCATGTGGGGACAGTGACTATTAAAATGATTATAAAAACATAAAAGGTCAATGATAAATGTCAGCAGAGGTGGGAAGGAAGAAGCTGATTCACTCAGTTAACACTCTCCGTGGTAAGAAGTAAGGGGTGAACCACGGATTCTGACACGTTTGACCTAATTTCCACAGAAGTTCAAAAATGACATGAAAGGACAGGACATATGAGCAGATGAGGTGAGACTGTTAGTTGGGTTTACAAGATGTATTAGGAAACTCAGTAGCCCTTGCAGGGAAGAGACATGAAAGTCCAGAAAGCCAATATACAAAACCAAACAAAAGCAAAAGGAAGCAACGCCAAGTAGCAGCTGAATATAGATCAGTTAGTTTGGTAGAGTGTAGACACAAATCTGAGTCACAATCTCTATTTTTCTTCTTTTAATCACCAGACATTTGTAAAATGGACTGTATGAACTCTGAAATTCTGTTCACTCTTCACATTTCAGTTGAGCCAGGCATGGTGACTCAGACGCATGCCTTTTAACACAGCGCTGGGAAGTAGGAGGTGGATCTGAGTTAGAAGCTAGGCTGATCTATAGAGGCATTCCAGGACAGGCAGGGCTACACAGAAAAACCCTGTCTCAGCAAGGGGGGTGAGGGGGGCGGGAGATGACAGCTGAAACTTAGAATATTAAACCTAAAAGTGACCCTTTGAAATGTTAATTTGTGTCTAATATTTCTCTTTCCAGAATCAACCTTGTTAATAGTCTTATTTCAGTCATTCAGTGATTTATACAGACAGAATGAACTCCAATGATATCTCTGTAGACTTTGGAGAACATTTTTTTAATTGTGTTTTATGGTTTCCGTGTGTGTGTATGTGTGTGTGTGTGTGTGTGTGTGTGTGTGTGTGTGTGTATTTCTTGTGGTTTTTCTTTCTTTTTTTGATGTTTTTTGCCTTTTTAGTTTGCTTTCCTTTTTTTCTAAAGAGAACAAGAACAAAGATGTAAACTCGGGTGGGTGGCGAGATAAGGAGTGAGTTGGGGTAGAGAAACTGATCAGAATATATTGTATGAAAAAATATTTTTAATTAAAAAGAAAAAACCACCTGTAACAATCTATTATGGGCTGTGGTATATTGTGAGGGCCAAAAAAATGAATCTGATCCCCACCCTTTAAGGAACTCGGCATTAATAGCTAAAATGGAAAGGTACCCCTGTAATCCCTTCCTTTTAAGGAGTAAAGAGTGGGCTACAGTGTTCCAAGGAGCAAAGCTTCAGAGCTGTACAAATAAAACCTGGAAAACAAGAATGAACCGTGCCCAGAGGAAGGCAAGCATCCTTCTGGGAAAGAGTGATGAACAATTTGTCTGTGTGGGTAGCAGAGGGGGGGCATAAGTAAGAGCTCTGTTTGGCATGCTAACGTTCTGGATTTCATCCTGAAAGCAAGGAGATTCATTGAATACCTCTAAAATATATGAATTCACAACCGTTTGTCTGAGGTTGGTATAGTACTGCAGGAGAGTGGGGACACAAAGAGCATCTAGAGAGAGCGACTCTTTCCCTGTTATCCTTGCGGACACTCAGAGACAGGGACAGAGAGCAAGGCTGGAGCGGCACTGAGGAAAGATGTGGTCACGTCTGTCAGTGGCCAGCTTGAGGATGCAGTGTTCCTGGAGAAGAGTCTCAAAAGCAAACGTTTAAATAAAAATTCTCATATCAAACCAGGTGTGGTGACCCAGCCACCCAGGAGTTCAGACCAGCCGGGGATACATAGTGAGAGTCTGTCTTGGAGGAAAAAAGGAAAAAAAAAATGTCAATGATAAGTCAAGGTTGGGGCCCATCATTCCGCACTCTGTATCAAAGAGCTTGACCATCAAAAGGGGAGAGGGGATGACACCAAAAAGCCAAGGAAAAGCCTTTGATTAAACATCAAAGTGTCTTAATTGTTCCAAGGCAATCAAGATGCTGAAGGAAAAAAAAAAATCAATAGCCAGTGGGAAGTGGAGATGGGGACTAGATAGACTGCTTGTGAGGAAACTTCCCAGAGCTGGGATAATGCTGCTTACTCAGGGAAAAGCCTTCAACATGAACAAAGCGCCAAAAAAGAAATAAAAACAAAAAGAAAAAAAAAAAATTACAGGCCGAAGGGGTGGAGACATGGGTCAGGAATTCTAGGTTTCCTTGCCGGGCTACTCCACTTTTCTCCGTGAATCTGGTACTGAGAAGCCAAGTCCTCAGCGAAGTCACAAGCGCTAGAAAGTAATGGTTATGGTACACGGGCACTGGCTTCTGGGAGATTGGTGAAAACCCCGGCCCCACTGGATTAGGTCACTGCAATCAGATGGACGTCATTGGGCACAATGGTGTTCTTTCCTTAACGAAAGCCTGCCCACATAAAACTAAACTTGAAAAGGTAACGGATACATTTTAAAAAAGAAATACTCGTTATGTGATGTGGGAAACATAAACTCAGTTTCTTAATCATTTGAAATGCAAATTTATCTGATCGTATATTTGAGTTCGCAATCTCTATGTCGTGAGAACTCGAGCAAATCAGGATTATGACGTAATAGTTTTAGTGAAGTTGGGGACTCACTAGACGAGTCATCTTCATGTATTAATATTTATTCTCTTTGCAAGCATGACTCACTGCTAGCCCCATCGAGGGAAAAAAAAAAACAAAAAACAAAAACCTGCTCCCAACATTTAAAATTTCTGTCTTACATAAATTGAGAGACGTTACCAAGGTGTGTTTGTCCTATCACTTTATAGCTTAGCTCTTTGAACATCATTCTTACGAGAATAAGAAAAGCAGGTCAGATTACATACATATAAAATTATATTTTAGGTTAATTATTAGTGCTACAGCTTTTAAAATCATTGGACCAAGAAAAGAGTTGATCCTAATATATAGGCTGACATCCTAAAATACCAACTTGGAGATATTCTATGATCCATGAACTAAATGTATAAAATGACAAAGTATATAGTTATATCTGTATGTCTGTGTCCTTAGCACCAAACACAAATGGCTAGCAACCTATCTTATTCTCAGAACTTGAAAATCTTAGTTATGTAGCTTCAAGTAAATTACAACCATATAAGCAAACTTCAAGGAGACCTACATTGTATTGGTTCAGGTGTACCGTTACCACAGGGCAAAACAAAGACAACATGATTTGGGAAGCAAGCTTTGATCAACTCAGGCCTTCATTATAAGGGCAGTCTTTATGTCCTGATTCTTCTTAGGAAACAGAGCTTTGGCTTTTATTCAAGGTATACATGACAGCTAAAAGGCAATTTTCATAACCTCCTCTCAAGTAGAGCAGCCATTAAAAAGGCTAGTCAAGAGAACTGCCAACATGCATGAATCTTTCTTTTCCTTTCCTTTGCTTTTTGTCTGGAGATCTGGCATGGTATCTGGACACCAGCAGCACTCTGCTGGATCATGAGAAACCTTGAAAGTAACAGCCAACGACGGCACAGTAAGATCCAAGAAGCTGGGCCTAAGAAGACTATGGTGACTCTGAGACCTAGGCCACTCACTCTCAAGTTCCTTTTATTTGAAAGGAAAAAAAATAAAAGATTGTTATTTTTATTGTTAATAGCTATTAAATGTCAATTTTAGCCAATACAACTGTTACTTGGGAATATTAGTAGTCATGAATATTTCTTGGATTAATAACAACTGCAAATTTTTTCAGTGCTTACTATATTCTGATCTCTGAAATACTTCCTGAATATTATCTTTTTTTACCCTTATACTACTATACTAATCTATGAAGTACTATAATTAGCTTTTCTTTTTTATATTAATTTATTTACTTTACTCCTGATCAAAGGCAGCTTCCCCTCCATTCCCTCCTCCCTGTCCTCTACCCTTACCCCACCTCCCTTTCTCCTCAGAGAAGAGTAGGTCTCCTGTGGATAGCAACCTCCCTTAGCATATCAAACTGCCGGAAGACTAGGTGCAGCTTCTTATATTGAGGCTAGACAAGGCAACCCAGTTAGGAGACAGGTCCCAAAGGCAGCCAGCAGAGGCAGAGAGTCCCTGCTCCAGCTCTTAGGGGTCCCACATGAAGACCAAGCTGTACATGTTATATATATATATAAGAGGCCTAGGTCCATCCCCTGCATACTCTTCTCTGGTTGGTGGTTCAGTCTCAGTGAGCCCCTATGTGCCCAGCTTAGTTAATTCTGTAGGTTTTCTTGACCTCTCTAGCTTCTTGAGTCTTTCTTCCCCGTTTTCCACAAAATTCCCAGAGTTCTACCTAATGTTTGACTGTGTGTCTCTGCATTTGTTTCCATCACCTGCTGGGTGAAGCCTCCCAGATTACTGTCATGCTAGGCTCCTGTCTATAAGCGTAGCAGAATATCATTAATAATATCAGGGCTGGGTTCTCACTCATGGCATAGGTCTCAAATTGGGCCAGTCATTGGTTGGCCATTCTCTCACTTTCTGCCCCATCTATATCCATTCACATCTTGTAGGCAGGAAAAGTTACGTGTCAAAAATTTTGTGGCTGGGTTGATATTTCCATCCCGCCATTGGCAGTCTTGCCTGGTTACAGGAAGTGGCTATTTCGGGCTCCATGTCCCCCACTGCTATAAGTCTTAGCTAGGGTCACCGTCATAGATTCCTGAGAGTTTCCATTGTCCTAGGTTTCTTGGTTTTCCCAAAGATGACCCTTCCCTACACTGATTCCAGTTCTCTCTCCTTCCATTCTCACCACACATGAGCCCTCCTGTTTCCTTCCCCATGCCCTCTCCCATCTAGTTCCCTCCCTCTACCCATCCCCCAATGTCTATTTTATTTACCCTTCTCAGTGAGATTTAAGCATCCTCCCTCAGGCCCTCCTTGTTACTTAGCTTCTTTGGGTCTGTGGATTGTACCATGGGTATCCTGTACTTTGTGGCTAAAATCCACTTCAAAGTGAGTAAATACCATGTTTGTCTTTCTGGGTCTGGGTCAGCTCACTCAGGATTATATTTTCTAGTTCCATCCATTTACCTGAAAATTTTATGATGTCCTTGTTTTTAATAGCTAAGTAATATTTCACTGTGTAAATATACCATATCTTCTTTATCCATTCTTTGGTTGGGGGACATCTGGGTTATTTGCAGTTCATGGCTATTACAAATAAAGCCACTATGAACATAATTGAGCAAGTGTCCTTGTGGTAAGGTGGATTGTCTTTTGGATATATTCCCAGGAGTGGTATAGTAGGGTCTTGAGGTAGAGATATTCCCAATTTTCTGAGAAACTGCCAAATAATTGATTTCTAAAGTGGTTGCACGAGTTTGCACTCCCACCGGCAATGAAGGAGTGTGCCCCTTGCTCCATGTCCTCGACTGCATAAGCTCAGTGGAATTTAGCCGTTCTGAAGAGTGTACGATGGAATCACAGAGGTTTTAATTTGCATTTCCTTGATAACATTTCTTTAAGGACTTCCCAGACATTAGAGAGTTCTCTGTTGAGAATTCTGTTTAGCTCTTCACCCCATTTTTAATTGGGTTACTTGGTTTGTTGATGTCTAATTTTTTTGATATAACAATAATTATATATTTTGGTTATCAGTCTTCTGTCAGATGCTGAAGACATTTCTGTAGGCTGCCATTTTGTCCTGTCACTGGTGTGCTTTGCCTCACAGAGCCTTTCAGTTTCACATAGTCTCATTTATTAATTGTTGAGCTTAGTACCTGAGCCGGTGGTGTTCTATTCACAAAGCCGTCTCCTGTGGTAATACGTCCAAAGCTAGTCCTCACTTTCTCTTCTATCAGACTTAGTGCATCCAGTTTTATGTTGAGGTCTTTGACCCACTTGGACTTGAGTTTTGTTCAGAGTAATGAATATGGATCTATTTGGATTCTCCATGCAGACATCCAGTTAGACCAGACCATTTGTTGAAGAAGTTTTCTCTTTTTTTCATTGTATAGTTTGGGCTTCTTTGTCAAAAATCAAGTGTTCACAGGTGTGTGAATTTATTTCTGGATGCTTGATTTGATTCCATTGATCAACCTATGTGTTTTTATGCCAATACCACATAGCTTTTAATTACTATTGTTCTGCAATGCAGCTCGAAATGAGAAATGGTGATACCTCCAGAAAGCTAGCACACTTTCTAAAATCTGCAGGAGGAAGACAGCCTGTACTTATTATGCCTTAACGTGCCTTCAGGGTTCCCTTGTCTAAAGAACAACATCTTAAAAAGTCAAATAATTTAGTATATGGATATTTTACAATAAACATCTTATGCTCTAATCTGCTAGAGAATCATCTCTAACAGAAGATAATTTCCCTCCCTATAACAAAAGATTCAGGCAGATTTAATTTGCCATCTAATTTTCTGGCTCCAGTATTTCTTGGCTTCAGAAACTAGATTGCTACCTTTACCTAACAGGCTTTGGCTTAGTTTTCCATTTTGAGAAGGCAGAGAGTAGGGTGTGCTGGCTTCCCTGCTTCCCCTTGTTTAGTGCTTGCTTTTTGGTAGTTTTTGAAAGGAATTCTGTCCTGAATGATCAGCCCTATTACCAGAAGTCTTTGAACTGTTAGACTAGCTTCAGTATCTTTTCTTTCTCCACTTCTGGGATGATGTAACTGTATTAATCTCCCTTTATGAAGTTGGAGGGTGATTCGGGTTTACGTAAGCATTGTGTCTTCACCTTCCCTAGAGATGCTCAGACATTTTTATATAGGTAGGATTGTCCTGAAGGGACACTCCTGGGGCACTCCTGGAGTGTAAGAGAAGGGAGAGGCAGTCAGACAGACCATCCCATAAAAGACACAGACCATGTAGACCTGAGATCATAGACTGAGCTCACAGTCATGTCTGTCTCTTTAATGGGCAAGTCACCCCCTCTGGTAGAAGAGCCACCTGCAGAGTGAGTTGTGGCTGGATGTATGTTTGGTTACTGGTGACATCTCTCCACCCCCATTCCTACTGCACACTGAGTTCTGGAGAATCGCCTCAATTTTCAGTTCTGCCGAGGCTGATTTGACTCACACTTTCTCTCTTCTTCATTGACCTCTTAAGAGCAGTCACTGTGTCTACTTTATTTTGTAACTTCTCTCATAGACTATTTTTTTACTTGAACACATGCTATAATTGGCTTTTGAAAAATCAATACATTTGTTATGCATCTCTTTGTTCTATTTCCCAACCAGAATTGCTTTTCCATTTGGGGAAAAAAACAAACAGAGCAAGAGGATCTTATATCCTATGAGACAGTGAATATAATATTTCCCCAATAATGTTATCAGCAATTGTCTAGGGTAATGCAAAGAACTGCAACCCTAAGGTCCTGTGGATGTCGATCTGTTTATCCGTTGCCCTGCATATGGTTCTCTCTCTTGAAGGAGAAGGATGTCAATGCATGCATAGCTGAAGCATGCAATCTGCATGACTCTGCAGTGGTAAGTAATTGAAAAATAAATAATCTCAATTATAGCATGTTTGTTTCTGTTTTCATTTCATTGTTATAGTTCAAAACTGTTATAATTAAATATAATACAGTGGGCTGGAGCATTGACTCAGCTGTTAAGAGTATTGGCTAGACTCCCAAAGGATCTGGATTCAATTCCCAGCACCCACGTGGGAGCTCACAACTGTTTGGAACTCCAATTCCAGGAAATCTGGCACCTTTGCAGTCATACATGCAGGCAAAATATCAATGCATGCATACATGTGTGTGTGTGTGTGTGTGTGTGTGTGTGTGTATCACATATATCAGCTTTTAGAACTGAAATCCCCTGAACTCAAAAGTCTAAATCTTACAGTTTTACCATTCATCACTGGCAGTAGTTGGTGTGTCTGAGTACCTCAGATGAATGGTGAAGGAGGGAGCAGACATTAATTAGTTAAAGGGCTGGTATGAACGCCTATCATGACTCCAGCAATTGAAACAGATACTAAGGTTATGTTATGGCAAAAAGAAAAAAGGGTGCCGAGTTTCCAGAATAATAGAAAATGGAACCTTCAGTGGTGGGGCCTCTCCTGACCGGGGGCTAGACCTTGAGGTTTATAGCCAGATCTCTTAAACTATTTTAATTCTGCATCCCAGTGCATCAAGCTACAAAGAGTCTCAGCCCCAGGCCCCTGATGCCACAAATTCCGCCATACTCTCCCACCATGACGGTCTGTATGCCCTCAAACTAAAGATCAGGGTAAATCCTTCCATACATTTAGTCTGAGGTATTGGGTCATAGCAATAAGTAACAGATATCACAAAAGTAGTAGTAATAATGTACGAAAACGGTCTAGGATCGAACACAAGAAGGGAGAGCATACTGGGAACTAAAACACTGATTCTTGAACTACAGCTCCCCAGACAAACATCACATAGCAATGTGCTGGCAGTGCAAACTCTCTTGCCTTGCTTACTGAGCAAGCCACAAACTTAGGACTTGATATCCAGCTTTCTCAGGCCTGCTGGGAGATTCTGATTCTGATACATGCTACAGTAGGAGAGTGCCTTTCTCAAATGTCAGCTACAGCTTCAGAATAACTCTGTGGACTGGTTTCTACGTCGATTATTCTAGGTCAAAGATTCTTTTGTTGAGAGACAGAGAGAGGGAGAGAGGGAGACAGACAGAGAGCCTAAAATCTTTATGTTGTATTTAGACCTTAGGGATCAAAAGTGTTAGACAAGCCTCAGCGTTGCCGGTAAGTCCTCCACACCAGTCACACTACCGCAGTTCACAATAGACACGAGGGAGTCCGGGATTCCAAAACGGCTTTATTGTTCACGGTGAATGTAGGCAGTCTAGGTGCACACCCCTCCCCCCTCCCCCATTCAAGCCAGAGGGGAGACGGCTTACATAGGGAGGGGAAAAGAGGAGAGACTGGGAAGGAATAGCTTAATTTAGCTACGCCTCTCTCCCGTCCACCCCCCCCCCCCCACCTTTTAAGGTAACTCATGAATATGGAAATCTCAGGGCAGAGGCCTGTTAGTCACGCCCTCTACCTGTAGCTGTAGGTGGTGATGCAAAACCTCTCTGGGAGGAACTACTGAGTCAAACGTGTCTGCAAGGCGTGGTTAATGAGAGCTGTGGACCTCCTGTAGGAGCCTGGATTCTGGGGGCGTGGCTGAACGCCTGCCACTTGTCCCTTGGAGTCTCCGGGTTCCAGGCTCATGCCCACCCAAGAACCAAGACATCCTTCCACGGCCCGACAATCAAGCATCAATTAGTTTTCACTCCAGCCATTATATTACATCTTAAGGCCAGTGCTTCTCAGAACCACCTCACAACTTGAGCTGTGAAGGCTCCCCGTTGTGTATTTCATGATAGAAGAGATTGGGCTCCCTCCCCAGCATGTCCTCCTCTCCTGGAGCACAGGAGCTAAGAGAACAGAAAACACACTGCAAACTGAAATGAAACCTGATCCTGTCCTAACACATTCAGTGAGCAGAAGGCAACCTGCTTGATAAGAATATGGCTTCCTTTTTACAGGCTGTTCTCTAAAAGCGTGTATTTTAAAGTTCATTGTCCAATGAATGAAAAGGAGAGTCTTTGGGGGTTGGTTAATGGAAGTATAGCCCCATAGAAGAGGTATAAGGGCCCTTTGCCTCTGTGTCATCTTGCCTAGCCACCATGTGTGGACAGTTAGACAGCCGAGTCTATGAGGAAAGGGCCCTCAACAGACACTAATACTGCAACCGCCTTGGTCTTGGGTATCCTAACTTTCTGATCTGTGAAACACAACTTCTGTTGTTTATAAATTACTCGTTTTTGGTCTTATGACAGCAATGCAGAGGGACTGAGACCGAATTTATGCATCGGGATTCAGTGGTATAACAGAACCTTGCCAATCATTTAAACAGAAATAGTTCAATATGAGAAACTGTTTGACAGCAGAAAGTGGGCCTCAACATGGAGGAGCTGGAATTTTAGAGGAATCCAAATGTGTCATTTGTAAGTCAGGCATGGTAGCACATACCCAGTATTCAGGAGGCAAAGGCAGGAGAATATCTGTAAGTTTAGGGTCTACATAGGGAGCTCCAGGATGTCTAGGACTACATAATAGAGAGTCCCTATTTAAAAAACAACAAAACTGCATCTGATGTAAAACAGCAGCAACCCATCCTGCTCCATTCTATGGAAAAACACAGACCGGCTAAGATGAAAGGACTGGTTATCTGTAGAGGGCTGATGCCTAACCGGAGGCAAAAGCAACCAACAGAGTATCCACCATAAACCAGTGGGGAATGTGGTTGGCAGAGTCTAGGTTAGCATCGGTTTGTGCAGGTGGCCCACCTTTGCAGAAGGTGAACAGGCCAGGAGTGCTAAGTCTCTTCTGGTAGTAAGACCATGGCCTCAGGCCATAACTGGAGCTCACTGCATAGCTGGCTGAGGACTGGATAATGGTACCTAAGGAATGGAACCTGAAAGCAAAGTAACTTCTTGCTGCCTTTGCATTTTAGGGTTGTAGTGGGTTTAGTCTAATGCTACTTTAGTATGTTAATTTGAGTTCCCATAATTGTTTGCGAAAAATCCACATGTCAGCATGTAAGACATTAAGGGATCTTGCCTCCAATTGGTTCTGATTGGTAAATCAAGTTGCCAGTAACCATTGGCTGGGCAGGGCTGGCAGAGATGAGACTTTTAGGATTCCTGGGCTAGGCACAGAGAAGGAGATCCACCATGCTGGGAAAAGGAGAGGAAAGACAACACGCCTGAGAAAGTGTAGGAGCCAGGGAAGAGCAGCCCCAAAAGGGCTGCCAGAGCAGGTTCAGGGCAGCAAAGATGGAATATAGATTTTAGTAAGTAATAACTTGGGAATATTGGAGGGAGGTGGATTTGCTATATGGAGATTAGGAAGTGTCCCAGCCATTGAGATGCTTTAGACATAGCAAAATATAAGGGCTGTGTGTATTTCATTCGAGAACCCAGAACATTGGGGTGGATAGCAAGAAACACACCTCAGCCAGGATTAAATTAGGTATACTAATTGGGTATTACTACACAGGGTCTCATCAGTTAACCAAACTGGCAAGTTTCCCATTGGACCCTCGGAACTGTTTGAGAATTCAAGGGTATGTCGAAAAGCCTGGCAAAAAAAGCAGCATTTAAGAGTCAGACACAAACAACTACAGAATTCCCAACCTTTGACCTCTCAGTTTCCATCTACACCTTTCTCTACACATAGACTTCCACTAAACAGCAACACAACTCAAGTTTCCTCCCAAGAGATGCAGCTACCATTCCAACTAAGGTCTCATTCAGTTCCCAGAATGTGAAGACACACAGTTCCAAGGATTATCACACATATTGCATTATAATTTAATCAGAACCCAATCAAACATTTATCTGCAATCTAAGCCGACCTTACATTTTAAAACTTGTATATATATTAATAATGGAGGAGGAGAAATTCATTAACATATGCAAATAGGTGTATACACAGAATAAGCAAAATTACTGCTGCCTTTGTTTCTGGAATCAGCCATGAGGCTTTGAGTGACTTTCCATGTTTCCATTATTTGGTGGAAGATATGAGCTACCTGAGTCTCTGTCCTGGCAGAATGAAATGACAAGTAATGGAGTATCTTAACTCTTATTCATCTTGTTTTACTATGTTAAAAAAACAAACTTTATCTGTTGTTGTTGCTGTGCTCCTCATAAACTGTAGCACACGGCTTTACTAAGGGGCAGGGCAGCAAATCTGAGGAGTTCCAGACAGAGTCTTTCTTCCACATATAGAAGCTGCCATATTTCCCCTAACTGACTCATGTGCCCATCGGCTAATTGCCATAGCATACCAGCCTGTTGAGTGATTATTTTTGTTCTTCCTTTTGAACTGATTTCAAGACATAGAAGTGTGGCAAACTTAGATTTCATTTCAATAGAAGCACTGTTTGATCTTCTAGAAGCATTTCCTCTGAGAGTCGGATCTTAACAACAGCAAAGCCTAGAGTTTTGGGGATGGCGGGGGGGGGGGGGGGGGCAGAATCTCTACAAGTGAATTATTAGAAAAAGTATTTTAAAAAAATGCACTCCCAAATGTATTCCTTGATTCCCACTAATAAATGTAATGGGGGAAAGATACCCTCAAGTCCTTTGAGCATATACTATGTTCTGTGAGACAGAACCTGTATCTTCAACATGCACACACACACACACACAGACACACACACTAACTGACGCCATGTACACTATGTACTATTTAACTAGGTCAGCTACTACCACACCTTTGATTTCATGGTTTTTTTTTTTTTAGAGAGGATTTTGATATTTGCATTTAGAGTAGATAATGAAAATGGCTTAGATTCCATCATCCACATTAAACAAGTGAACCATAACATGGTTATAAAACATGTAGGGAACCATAATTTGAATGCTGGCCTGGATTAGAGAATAGTTTAACATCCGTTTCCAGAGTGTTCACAGGTCAGTGTTGCCTGGAGAAACATGTACAGTTTATTGAGGCAAAAGTCTCATCAGCCTTCTCATGTATTACATGCTGATAAATTACATGGCTAATTTTTTGTTTTGCTGTTTTTGCTTTGCAGGGAGGAGTACTAAGAATTGAGTTGGCCCCCCCCCACACACACACACAAACACACACACACACACACACATTAATTTAAAAATATATAAGTGTCATAAGATAGAGATAGTTTTTAATAAATGGGCTGAGACAAGTAAGTAGCTACATTATAGACTTACATGTCCATCTTACATCATACACAAAAATAACTTTCAAGTCGACTATGGATCTTAGAAGAAAATATTGGTGAATCCTTCTTTAACCTTGATATTGTGAAGGAGTTATAACTATGCCTCAAAAATCTAGGGGCAGTAATAAAATAATAAATTTGACATTACAAAAGCTATTTTTCACAATCAAGAAGTCCCACACCACCAGCAAAGTGAAAGCATACTTCCAAACTAGGAATGCATGTACTAATGATGTGTGAAACACTGTCTGAAAGCCCAATAAACAACAAGCTTTAAGGTTAAAGCAGACCTTACTGGGATATTTATAGCATCAAATATTTATGTTATCAAGGAAGAAATGTCTCAAATCAATAATGTTAGCTTCCAATTTAGGAACAAGCTAGTGAATAAGAAAGTAAACCCAGAGCAAGAAGAAGAAAGGAAATAATGAAGATTAGAGCAGAAATTAAGTTTTGAAACCAAAGAACAGTGAGAGTTGATGAAACAAAAGGCAATCCTTCGAAGGGGAAAAGAAGTAAACTCTATCACTCACCCCGCCAAGAATGGAAAAAGAACAGAGAACACAAAGTCGCAACATCAGAAACACAGAAGGAAACTGAAGTGTAGGGCACATAATCCTAACACCTGAGAGGCAGAAGCAGGAGGATCACGTGTTCAGGGCCAGTTTCTGCTTTTGGAGACTTTTTCTCAGAAGCAAAAACAACAAACCAAAGCAAAAGAAAATGAAAGCTAATGATAATGATGGAATCCAGCACTTACGGACCTCACCGACAAGTAAAGCTGCTAACCTGAGTGTCAGAAACAACCCCAGGTGCACACACCTACTAACTCGTTTGTAACCAGGAATTCTTTGAAAACCTGAATGCTACTAAAACCCATTTACAGTGGAATAGGCAGCCTGAATAGTCATACAACCAAAAAAAATTGGACTGACAGCTTAAAATTTTCTAGAGGAAAAACAAAAGCTAGTCACAGAATATCTCACAAGAAAATTACTCCCGATGTTTAAAGAAATCACTGCAATCTCTTGGAACTACAGAATTTGTCGACACACTGAGACACCTAGTCGTGCCAACTGGACCGAGCAGCTCTGCTCCCTCCCCATGCCTCACCTCCTACAGTACTGTTTCCTGGGCCCCTTCCTGCTAAGCAAGTGGACTGCCCAGTACTCTGGCTCTTTCCCTCTCTAGCTCCTTCACTGTCTCCCTCCCTCCCTCCCTCCCTCCCTCCCTCCCTCCCTCCCTCCTTCCCTATTAAGTTTGCACCTACAACCTTGTAATTTCCTCAGCAAGCTATTAGCAAATAACATCCAACCAAAGAAAAATACATGTAACCAAATGAGACGTGCCCAAATTTTAAAATTCAGTCATGGGAGTTTACTGCATTCAAGAGGCCAAGGAAACAACAAACACATTTATTATCAGTTGATATAGAAAACAATCTGACAACATTCAACATCTATTCATGATGAACACTCGATACATGTACATACAAGAACTTCAACCTGTGAAGGGCTTCTGCAAAAATTGTGTGTGTGTGTGTGTGTGTGTGTGTGTGTGTGTGTGTGTATGTATGTGTGCATGTGTGTATGCATGCACCACAGGTAAGATAGTCATATTTTATAAAGTTGATAAAAGTGATTGATGCTCATATTTTATAAAACAAATAAGGCTTTTTGTACCAGATGAATTGTGTGGATCAGGCATCAATACAATGCTCTCTTCTTTATTCCCAAGATACTATAATGTTATCTTCTAACAATTATGGGTTTTGGTTTAAACAGAATGTCAAGTTTCAAAGTACAGTTTGCTCGACTTTTAAACTCCTTTCTAGTTACAAAGCACAAGCTTCTCATGGAAACACCATGGCTCCCAGTGCAATTAACACAAAGAAAAGTCATGTCCTGGAAAACCACTCCAGAGTTTTCCTTACCTGTGCTCAAAGTCATTTTGTAACTTACGAGTATACTGAAAGATAATAGAATTGTGTTACTTTTTAATGAAATAGCATGTGTATTTTAGATACCTGTTTTCTTTATTAAAAGGAATGTCAGTGAAAAACATTTATTTCAATCAAAGAATTCTATATTTATTTATGTGGGATGTTTGGGAGATGGAGGCTCAGTTTATCTCCCCAGCCTTTCTTCATGCAGCACACAGCAATGACTACGTTGCCACTACCACATAAAAAATTTCCAAGCTAATGACAAGAAAAAGACTGCTTTTATTTCATATCTCTTATTTTAATTGATTTAAGTATTTTATTTTCTTTTAGAATATAAACTTAATCAAGAGTCAAAATTACAAGAACAATATAAAGGATTAATATTGATTCTATTTTGACCACTCTGAAAATTCTGATGTTGAAGTCCTAGTACTCAGTTTCTTAGTGTTTGAGTGTGGAGGTAGCATGGGTCTCATTTTCTTTTAGATAGAATTCTAATATATAGCCCAGCCTACTCAGAATTCACCTGATGATATTACATGTATATGTCATATTGTGCCATCTTTCATACCCCTGAAAGTAATTAAGATAAAATAAGGTTATATGGGGGATACTAATTAAATATGACTTGGATTCTCATAATAAGAAAATTTGAAAATAGACATGTGGGTACACAGAAGACATAGGGTAGTCAAGAGAAGATGACCTTTGTTTCGTTATGGCAACCATCACAATAGAATACAAGGAGTTTTTAGCTTTATCTTCAATGAGGAATAAAAAAAAAAAAAACACACCTAAAGTATGCTCGACACTATGGAGAAGACAGACATTTAAATATTTGGTTTATTTGGTAGGATACTCAAAACTAGACCTGGTGTGATGATACACGTGAGAGGTAGAGGCAAGAGAATCAGGAGCTTGAGATTTGTGTATGGTTGTGAGCCAGTATGTGGATGCTAGGAACTCAGCGCCAGTCCTCTCTGAAACAGCAACAAGTGCTCTTAACCACTGAGCCACCTCTCTGGGTCCATAAGTACAACCCAACAGTGTGTGTTCAGTAAATCTTGTGGACTGGCTGGATAAGTGACGCATAATTAGTGAATACGATATAAACCCTGTGATATACAAACTTCCTGAAAAGGCATCACACAGTTTTCAATAACAACCATATCTTGGGAATATTTTTTTTAATAAGTACTACAAATATGTCTGTAAATCTGCCCTTGTCCCTTTGTGATAAAAATCAATTCATTTCCAGAAGGAGCTTTCTCAAAATGCTTATTGAGTGTTCATCAGAGGATAAGCGAACTCCAACCACGGGCTGAAGTGATCAGAGCCAGGAACTCGGTGGTTAAGGGAGGAAAGAGAGTGATGTCTCGTATTACCAGTGTTCAGCATTTCAGGTTAATTATTTATTTCTAACTTATGGGTGGTACATTATCAACTTCATAGTGATACCATATTAAGAATGTATGAGAAGACAATGTAGTAAGTGCTCAAATGTGACGCTAACTTTCAATTATTCAGTAACAGAAAGAAGTAATGCAGATGAGTGAGTAGGAACACATTATACAGCTTGGACCAGATCTACAAAGATCAGGTAAAACTCTGGCTTATTAACATTTCTTCAGTTAAATAATTGCCTGGATATTTTTAAAGTGGAAAAAAACACTGCAACTTCTAAAACTCTTTAATGGAGAGAAATTTTCTGACATTATTCCCCAGAACAATTATAAGTTTAAAAAGAATCTTGGCTTGTGAAACAGTGACAGTCTGACGTGTCACAGGATGTTAGCCCCTTTGCTTTATCATTCTGTTCTCCACTGACCTTGAGACAACAGTTCTCTGACTTCAGGTTGTAAATTTGCAGTAGTTAAAGATCGCCTGTTGGGGAATTATTGGGGCATTCCAGTTAAATATAGGATCAGTTTCAAAACTTTTACCTCTGCATTTCTCATGGTCCCAGTGCAATTGTGCTAGAAAAATCAGTCTCCATTAATACTTTCTCTGAAAGTAAAATTTACCTCTTGAATCATGCAGACACTGTGAAGTTATTTCAGACATACAAAGTGAAAGCTCAAATTTGTTTTCTGTTTAATAAGGAACATATGAAGATATAGTTCTATATTCACTTCTGCTTATTCTAAGTACAATCTTCAGCCTTCCTAGTTTTGTATATCAGGCTGGCCTTGAACTCATAGAGATGCCAGCCTCTGCCTCCCTAGTGCTAGCATTAAAGAAGTGCACTACTATATCTGACATGAACTCTGGGTTTTTTGTTGTTGTTTTATTTTTATTATTATTATTATTATTATTTTGGTTTTTTTTTTTTCGAGACATGGTTTCTCTGTATAGCTTTGACTGTCCTGGAACTCACTCTGTAGACCAGGCTAGCCTCAAACTCAGAAATCTGCCTGCCTCTGCCTCCCAAGTGCTGGGATTAAAGGCGTGCACCACCACCGCCCGGCCTATTTTTATTATTATTTTTACAATGCTTCTTCATGCAAACAGGGCTTCAATCACCCTATAGATAAAATTCACAAATCTAGTTCCAGAGGATCTGATGCCTTCTTCTGACTTCCACGGGTACCAGTCACAGACAAGGCACATTTACATACATGCAGGCAAAACAACCATACACATAAAATTAATTCAATAAATAAATAAATAATTTTTTTTTCCAGAAAGGAAGAGGGATAGTACTTATCAGCTGACATGTTAAAATGTGGGTGAAGGACTGAGGTAGTGTTCTTTTGTAATGATTAGCTGAGGGTATGCTCTCAGAAGGAGGAGGAAGAAAGGGGAACACTTAGAATATAGTCTCATGGGGTTACCATGTTCAGTAGTACTTAACAGAAAATTCCTTTCCATAGGAGAAAGGGTAAAAAGGATAGCAGTTGTACCTCACAAAGGTGTGGCTGCTTTGGTTTTCTGTTGTATTTTGAGCAAGCAAGCAATGTCTCTGGAATAAGAACACCTTTCTAAAATGTGTGTGTGTGTGCACATCCGCGCAGCAGCAGCAGCAGCACCAGGAAGAGATGGTGGTAGTGCAGGCTTGCCCCAATACATGTATGGAGGTTGCTCTTTCTTCTACCATGTCGGTCTGAGGGATTGAATTTGTGGTGACACAAATACCTTTACTACAACAAAGTTCCCAAACAGCTATGGGATGGCCAAACCTGCCATGCCAGTGAGACAGGGCACCAACAATGCCCACAGTTTCCTGGATGCCTGTGTTAGACAGTCATGACCAACGGGGCTTTGAGAAGTACAAAACAGCTTACAGATAACATAAAAACTCACCATTCACTTTCCACATAGGGTTTTGATACCGTGGTAGCAGAACCTAATTTGCACTAAATCATAGTTGTGACTTCCAGCAAACACAACTTTATTATGCTTTATTAATTCCTTTTCGCTTCCAGACACTTAGCTTTCGGCTAAGTGTATAAGTAGCAGAAATCTTCTCTCCAGTCTTCATACCCTCCCCCACTCTAAAAGAGAAAAACCTGGTAACATGTTTTGGGTCCAAGAATTATATTAGAAAAGAATCAACTACTCAAAAAACAGATAACTAGATGGATTCATCTTACAGCGAATTTCAGAAGAAATCAATACCAAAATGTAGATGAGAATGCAAAAAGGAAGAAAAAAAAA
>JANHMN010000001.1:244364480-244431446 GCA_030674055.1 Rhabdomys pumilio | reverse complement strand
ACACACACACACACACACACACACACACACACACACACATTTGGCAACCTGACTTTGAAGTTCCAGCCTCTAGAACTGTGGGAAATGCAGTTAAAAACTCAGCATAGGTTAATTTCTTATGGCTTCCTAAACTAACTAAACAGTATTCTTTGAGGCAATTTATCCATTTCTTATGCAAACTTTAATTACATCTACTATAATAAATGTTTAAGAGGATACCCACTCTAATCTGGGAGACACTAGTGAGACATCCTGTCCCAACACTTTCCTCCCCCACATGCAGGGACCCCAGCAAGCCCAGCAGCCATGAGCTCTGCTCCACTCTGTAGGAGCTCCATCTTCCTTCCAGCCCACACCTCCACCTGCAATCAAGGATCTGCATCCCATATCAAAGCCAAGAGCTCTGCTTGCCTTATGAGAGACTTGGAGTTATCTAGGACAACCAGTCCCAAGGGCTTACGACTCCCAGGGACTGTCATGCCAACATCAGAAACAAGCTTGCTAGTCAGCAAAAGACTAGCTCAAGAACATAGTCAGCAGAAGCCAGTGTGATACGACACCATCAGAACCTAGCTTTCCTACTACAGAAGCCCTGGATATCCTAACACATCTGAAGAGCAAGACTATGACTTTAAATCTCATCTCATGAAGATGATAGAGACCTTTAAAGAGGATATAAATAAGTCCCTTAAAGAAACAAAGGAAAATGCAAACAGGTAGAAATCCTTAAAGAGGAAACAAATAAATCCTTTAAAGAAATATAGGGAAATATAATTAAACAGGTGAAAGAAGTGAATGAAACAATCTAAGACCTAAAAAATAGAAATAAAAAAATTAACAAAACAAAAAAACAAAATGGAGACAACCCTGGAGATGGAAAACCTAGGAACAAGAACAGAAACTACAGATGCAAGCATCACCAACAGAAAACAAGAGATGAAAGAGAGAATCTCAGGCATAGAAGATACCATAGAATATATTAATACAAAGAAAATACCAAATATAAAATGTTTCTAACTCAAAATACTTAGGAAATTCAGGACACTATGAGAAGACCAAACCGAAGAATAAGAAGAAGAGGATGAAGATTTCCAGTTCAAAGGGCCAGAAAATATCTTTGACAAAATCATAGAAGAAAACTTTCCTATCCTAAAGAGATGGCTATAAACATACAAGAAGCTTACAGAACACCAGATAGATTTGGATCAGAAAAGAAAATACTCCCCCCACACAATGATCAAAACACTAAATGTACAGAACAAAGAAAATATTAAAGCCCAAAGGAAAACAGCCAAGAAGCATATAAAGGCAGACCTATTATAATTACACCTGATGTCTCAACAGAGACTCTAAAAGCCAGAAGATCCTAAGCAGATGTCTTTCAGATCGTTAGAGACCTCAGATACCAGCCCAGACTACTATAGCCAACAAAATTTTCAATCAGCATAGATGGAGAAATCAAGATATTCCGTGACAAAACCAAATTTAAACAATATCTTTCTACCAATCCAGCTCTACAGAGGATACTAGAAGGAAAACTCCAACACAAGAGTAACTAGGCCCAAGAAAACACAAAAAATTAATCATCACACAGCAAACCAAAAGAAGAAACACGTACTATCACCACCAGCACCAAAATAAGGGGAAGTAACAATCATTGGCCATTAATATCTCTCAATGTCAATGGACTCAATTCCCTAATAAAATGACATAGGCTAACATACTAGGTATAAAAACAGGATTCATAATTCTGCTACATATAAGAAATACATATCACCATCAAAAATAGATATTGTCTCAAAGTAAAGGTCTGGAAAAAGGTAAGCAAACAGACACAAGAAACAAGCTAGAATAGCCATTCTAATATTTAGCAAATAGACTTTTAACCAACAGTAATCAAAATAGATGAGGAAGGACACTTCATATTCATCAAAGGAAAAAATTCATCAAGATGACATCTCAATTCTGAACATCTATGTCCCAAATGCAAGGGCACCTACATTTATAAAAGAAACATTAGTAAAGCTCAAATTACACATTGAACCCCACACAATAATAGTAGGTAAGAGTATCATTCTTACCAATGAACAGGTCATCAAAACAGAAACTAAATAGAAAAACAATGAAACCAACATGTTATGAACCAAAAAAATCTAACAGATATCTATAGAACCTTTAACCCCAAAATAAAAGATTATACTTTCTAAGAACCACGTAGAATCTTCTTCAAAATTGAGCATACAATTAGGCACAAAGCAAGCCTCAACAGATACAAGAAGATTGAAATAATCCCATGCACATTATCAGATCACCATGAATTAAGGCTAGACTTCCAAAACAGAAACAACCAAAAGCCAATATACTTGTGGAAACTGAACAACTCTCTACCCAATGAGCATTTGGTCAGGGAAGAAATGAAGAAAGAGATCAGCGCTGGAGAGATGGCTCAGCAATTAGGAGCACTGACTGCTGCTCTTCCAAAGGTCCCGAGTTCGACGCCCAGCAACCACATGGCAGCACAAAACCATCTATGATGGGATTCTATACTCTTTTCTGGTGTGTCCAAAGACAACTACAGTGCATTCATATACATAAATCTTTTTAAAATGGAAAAGAAAAAGAAAGACTTTCTAGAATTCAATGAAAATGAAGGTACAATGTACCCAAACTTACGGAATGCCGTGAAAGCAGTGCTGAAAGGAAAGTTCATAGCACTGAGTGCCTTCATAAAGATATTGGAGCGATCTCCTACTAGCAACTTAACAGCACATCCGAAAGCTCTAGAACAAAAAGAAGCAAACTCACCTAAGAGGAGTAGATGGCCGGAAACAATCAAACTCAGGGCTGAAATCAATAAATTAGAAACAAAAGAGCAAGACAAAGAGTAAACAAAACCAAGAGCTGATTCTTTGAGAAAAATCAACAAAGGAGACAAATCCTTAGCCAAACTAACTGAAAAAAGAAAAGACAAAATCTAAATTTGCAAAATGAGAAATGAAAAGGGAGACATAACCAACAGAAATTAATTTTTAAAAAAATCAGATTGCACTTCAAAAGCCTGTACTCCACAAAATTAGAAAATCTAAGCAAAGTGGATGATTTTCTAGACAGTGACCATTTACTACAGATAAACCTAGATCAGGTAAACTAATCAGTCCTATAACCCCTATGGGAATTGAAGCGGTCATTAAAAGTCTCCCAACAAAAAAAGGCCCGAGCCAAATGGTTTTAGTGCAGAATTCTATTAGATTTCAAAGAAGAGTTAATATCAATACTCCAAAAATTATTCCACAAAATAGAAACAGAAGGAACACTATCTAATTCATTCTATGAGGCCAGAGTTACTCTGATACCCAAACCACACAAAAACCCAACAAAGAAAGAGAACTTCAGACTAATTTCATTTATGAACATGGATGAAAAAGTATTCAATAAAATTCTCACAAACTGAATCCAAGAGAACATCAAAAACACCATCACGATCAAGTAGGCTTCATCCCAGGGATGCAGCAATGGTTCAATATATGAAAAATCTAAATTATCAATTTAGTTTATCAGTTCTGATAAGCAAGCAAGCAAACAAAAGCTAGACATACACTAAATCTTACATGATGTGCACGGCCCTGTCAAGATGTCTTGTTCTTGTTCAGGCTAAATGGTGACAGCCTTCATACAGATAAATTGAAAAAAAAAAAAAAGCTTTTTCATTAACTTGACATAGATTTAAATCTCCTGTCATTTAGCATATTTTAAAGTCTCATGTATTCTTGTATCCAGGGAATATTGTTTCCTTTTTTTTGTTTTTGTTTTGTTTTCTTTATTTTGCTTTGAGACAGGGTGTCACTATATAGCTCTGGGTGTCCTGGAACTCACTGTATAGACCAGTGGCCTTGAACTCAGAGATATCTATACCTCCCTCTGCCTCTCCAGTGCTGGGATTAAAAGCATGTGCCATCAGGCCTGGCCCAAGCATTATTCGTAATAAGGATCATACTGCTTTATCATTCTGCTAAATGTGTCCAGTTGATAAAAAAAATGTTAAGAAACTATTTTTTTGAAATCTCTAGCAGTGATACCCATGAGGAAATCTTAAGGGGGAGAAAAAAGTGACTTATGGTTTAATGGTAGCATTTGATGCAATATTAAAAATTACTGAATTTTATATGAGAAATGGCAATTTTTATGACATATGAAGTACTCCTACCTAGTTAAAGGTAAAATGTTTAGGTGCAAATGCTTGTTATTTATGTAATCTTGATTTCTGCTCATTTTTGTAGAATTACTTAGATCATATTAGTTCCATAAATTAATTTTTCTATTTTTATTTCTGATAGGTTATTTCTCCATTGATGAAATGAGTCAATTCAAGCCAGAATAGAATATATTAAAGGCAAGTTTATTGGAAAACTGCTCTCAGGTGAGTTCACTGGCCCCAAGGACAGAGGTCAGGGCAGTCACCATGAAGAGAGGGGGATGCAGGGAGAGAAATAGAAAAACGGCACACAAAGAGAGAAGAGATGGAGGAGAGAAGAGAGACCAAAATGTCTGGAAGACATAGGGAATAGTCTCTGGGAGAAGGGCAGCCTAGCCTCTGGGCTGGATCGTTCAGGGTTGGGGACAGGGACTGAGAGGCAGGGTTATGCCCAGTAGGAACTGAGGGATGCTGGGAGAACCTGAAGCCCAGGTCTGCTTTGATATATAAAATATGTACCTCAGTCCCATGTCCAAGGATCTGAAACTAATCAGTTACCTTTAACAAGGTCTCCTATTTCATATGTCATAAAATTTGCCATTTCTCACATAAAATTCAATAATTTTTTTATATTGCATCAAATGCTACCATCACTATAAGTCATTTTTTTCTCCCTCTTGAGAATCCCTTATGGGTATTACTGTCTTTAACTGTTAGGGATATAAAAATGGCATTTCACCTGTATATCCAAGTGCTTAAATATTTCTTGAGGTTATGGGGAATATTCTACAACACAAGTCTTGTAACTATGTCCATACAGCGTTACTGACATTTGAGAAACATGAAGATTCTCATTCTAGTGGAGTCACACAAGAGTTGTCATGGATGTTAAAGCTGGCGTATAAATGCTGGCAGGCTAAGGAAGCAGTTACATGGTCTCAAACTGTCTTCTCACAAGGTTTTTACTATAACAAATACACAGCTAAAACTGAAAGGGATGACAGGCACCACCTTAGAAAGTTGATCAAAGTTAATGTCACTAATAATTGGGGCAACTTAACAGCATGTGCCTCCAAATACAGTGCACAGAGAACACAACATCTCCTGTGGTACACCCAAAGCTCTGTCCCTGGTTTGTAACTGGAATCTGATCAGAAGCAAGAAGGAAAACCCATATTTGAGGGTCACATCTTTAAAATAATTGTCCTATACTCTTCAATGTCAGTTTTAGGAACTATAATAAAGTCTTTGGCTCTCCTTAATATAAGAGTGCAAACAGATATGAAAGATGAACATACATGATCTTGAGTTTCTTGGGCTGTACTTGCCACTGTCAGAACCATCAGTGAAATCTGCAGAAAGGCTGTACATATGTGGCAGTACTGTATCAGCCTTGATCAACAGTGTTTTCATAATAATGATGTAGTTACATAAGAAGCTATCCTTGGTCTTAGCAAGCGTACACTGAGCCAGCTAGCAGTAAAAGGCATCATATCTACAATTTACTCTTAAATGGGTCTTGTGTGTGTGTGTGTGTGTGTGTGTGTGTGTGTGTGTGTGTGTGTACAGAGAGAAACAGGAAAAACAAATGAATGGGAGAAAAAGAAAGAAGACTAGAAATGTAACAAAAGTTACCATTGGCAATCTAGGAGAAGGTAGCTATTCTGAATTCTTTTTCCTGGTCGTGAAATGTTTCATAAATACAAAAAGGGAAAGTAGTCTTAAATGCAAAAAGGGAAAAATAGTCTAAATGTCCTCACTGTCATACCAAATGCTCAAATACTTTTATATTCCACCATTAGATTTTAGCTACTGGTAAATTTTCTATATAGATTTATTTTTCTCCCTGTCCCACGTTTTCATCTCAGAATTTGTGTTCCTCTTCTCCTCAGTGTGTTATTTCCCTAGGGCAGATGACGCTCATTTTTAAACATATGGCGATTTTCACTTTCTGCCAATCACTTACAAAAATACGACAAAATAGACCAGTCGTTGCAATAAGCTAAAATAAGCTATGGAAACAAGAATGAGTCATGGGTTTTAGGAGTCAGCAGCTTTGGTTGGTCACTCATTCAATTCATGACCTTGGGCAGGGCAGGGGACACAGTAGTAGCTGTGTCCTATTCTCTTCAGGATGTATCCCATGGGGCTTGTGTTGCAGTGTTGAAAGGGTAAATTTGTGAGTGTGCATCTCTTTGACTCTCTGTGACTTAAGTTTTTACAGAAGTTACCTCAAATAAGCATCCTTATAAATAGCACTCTCCTGCAAATCCCGCTCTTGGTATTTTTTGCTTGTAGTTTTAGAACTGCACGTGCTTTACATGAAGCTCAAAACAGGTCCAGAATTGGCCTGCTGTTTGCTTCCTCTCTGTGGACACAGTCCCAATAAATATTAAAGAAAATGAGATATTATGAATGGGGTTCATTGAATCTTCAGTATTGTCCCTTTTACATTTCTAGGCAGGAAACACCCTCCCTGTCCCCCTCCCCCCCATTTAAGTTTTTAATCTTCCTATCAAACTCTATCTTTGTCTGCCTGGCATCTGTTATTCTCTGGCACCATCAAGCAACTCTCCTTCTGGGAACTGCCACCCTCAGCTTAACTCCCAGGACTTGGATGGAGCTGCCTTCAGAGGATGGGGGCCATGACGTAAATAAGACATGCCACATCTACATGATTGGCTCCGGAATGGGCATCTAATACCTATAATGACCACCAGTGCCTTTCACGTCTCACAGGAATATTACTAAGCAATAGGGACTCTTCCCACTGGGATTGCTAACTCGGGAGAAAGGAAGGTTGGGTTTCTACAATTATTTTGCTACTCAGAGGAAAGGACGTTTTAAAGTGTATTTCCATCACAACTAGATGGAAGAGCAGAGAGAAAAGGCAGTTTCTAAATTTAACCATTTAGTCACCACAATTGAGTGTGCCTGCAAAGACATACCTGACACTTGGGAGTGTGGGTCATAGATTCACCTTTCTTCCTCTTTCATCTTTTCCCTCCCACCCACACACCATTTTTTTTCTTCTTAAATTGGCTGAGAAGGCTATAAGTCATTTGGTATATCCGGCAGTCAGCTGGCTGCTTATTTTAGGTCTATTTTTATCTTCATTCTATTTAACATATTTTGATTTATTCAATTTATTCAAGGGCCCATGTTCCCAGCTTAAACCCTGCACCTCCAATCCTTCTGTGTGTGTAGGCAAGTCCACACAACTGGCCACACAGGTATAAGCAAAGGTGGTAAGATGGCTTTCCACAGATGTTTGATTTCATTATTTGTTTAACTTTTGAAATAGAGTCTCTCTATGCAGCCTTTACTGTCCAGGAACTCACTGTGTAGACCAGGATGACCTCAAACGCACAGAGATCCATCCGCCTCTGCCTTCCAAGTGCTGAAATTAAAAGTGTACGCCATCACAACCATCTAGATGTTTGTATTAATAGAGAGTGTACATGAAGTTCATCCGTTTCCTGCCTCCCTGTTTGTTTTTTGCTTGGAATACACGCATGACAGCCATAATCCTGATGATCGAAGCTAGAACTACTGATACCAAATGCTCAGCCCTGAAATATAAATCAAGAAACAGGTAACATACAAACTGAGCAGGTTTTATTTCTATATTTAGAAACACACACACACACACACACACACACACACACACACACACACACACGAACACGTGCTTGCATCACAATGATTAAAAAAAAAAACGAAAGGAAACTATGAATTTGAATGAAAGCAAATGAGGTTATTAGAAGAGTTGGAGAAGCTGGGCAGTGGTGGCGCACGCCTTTAATCCCAGCACTTGGGAGGCAGAGGCAGGCGGATTTCTGAGTTCGAGGCCAGCCTGGTCTACAGAGTGAGTTCCAGGACAGCCAGGGCTATACAGAGAAATCCTGTCTTGAAAAACCAAAAAAAAAAAAAATAAAATAAAAATAAAACAAAAACAAACCCCCCCCCAAAAAAAGAGTTGGAGAGAAGAAAGGGAATGGGGAAATTATGTAATCATGTTGTAATATAAAAGTTTGAAATTATAATAAAGAAAAAATGTGCTATTGGCTGGACCTGGTGGTGCTCACTTTTAATTCTAGCATTCTGGAAGCAGAGGCAGGCAGATCTCTATGACTTCAAGTGCAGCCTGGTCTCCATAGTGAATTCCAGACAGCGCTATGTACATACTGAGACCCTGTCTCAGATACACACACACACACACACACACACACACACACACACACACACACAAACACACACACACACATCTATGAATGGGCAGACAACGCTGTTTTCAAAGAGCACAGATTAATAACTGAAAATCTCATTGTCAAGTACCAGATACTTTCTTACAAGTTATTGGTCACGAGATGTCAGAAGCACAAAAAGAAACACAGTTGTCTCAGTTAGCTTTCTATTACTTTGATAGAGCATTACAAAAAAACCAGCAAACAAACAAACAAACAAACAAACAAACAAACAAAATCAGCACCTTGGAGATGAAAGGGTTTGTTGCAGTTTGCCACCCTTAGGTCCCACTGTATCAGGGAAGTCAGTGCAGGAAGTCGAGGCAAGAGCTTGGCAGCAGGATCTTGGAGAGGCGACGGAGGAGTGCTGCTTACCGATTTGTTCCTCATGGATGGTCAGCCTGGTTCTCATGGAACCCAGGACCACCTACTCACCTAGCCTCCCACTTCAATCGCTTAATGAAGAAAATGCAACACAGGTTTGCCCCCAGGCCAATCTAGTCCAGGCGTTTTTGACTTAGGTGAAGTTTCCTCTTTTCAAATCACTCTAGCCTGGCTCAAATTGACATCAAACTAGCCAGCTCAACAGGCTTATTGACGTTGTGTTTGGTTGCCCACCACAGGTAACGGACCTACTACTAATGTCTGATGACTTCTAAATATTTGTGTACATATCAATTGATTTGTGTTGCTGTCAACTTTTGTCAGAGTAGCTCCCTTTTCCAGTAAGTAGTTGATTAGTTCAGATATCCTCATCTGTCAAAATGTCAAGTCTAAGTAACTATACGTGCTTAAGTGACTTCTGGACCTGACACGGCTGTTGCACACAGCGACTTACAGTATCTATAGTTAGCTGCCCGGTATCAAGCCAACCCCAGGAGCTCACCTGAGGCCTCATACTTGTGGGAGGAGCTACTGTCAGGTGGTGGATGAAGGAGGGAATCAGGATCACATGCTACAGTAGATGGCACCAACACCTGTGCAAGTGGGCAGCACTAACTGGCATCAGGGTAGTTCATAACAACAGAAAAGGAGAACACAGAATTGGGTGAAAGGTGGAGCGTGAGTCACTAGGGAAACTTGGATGTAGGTAGTAGTGTGTGTATATAATTGAAATATGTTATATATGAAATGACAAAATTTTTTTTTTTTGAAAAAGTAGAGAAAGCAAGCCAAGCACTAGTACACATGCATTAATTCATCTCTTTTCTCAGCTGTGGATGTAATGTTACCAGTTCTCTCCAGCTCCTGCATCTGTGACGTCATTGCCATGACAGACTGTGATCTGTTGTTATGAGCCAAATAAACCCTTTCTCCTGCATGATGCTTTTGCTTTGATAGTTTATCACAGCAACAGGAAATGAAAATATCTGTATTTATTTTGTGTGGATGTATTACAGAGAGCAAAGGGGGCAAGAATAAGTTTGCTTAGAAGGTAGCATTCATGACAAAACAAGCAAACCCTTCCTCTTTCATCACACCACCTCGTCTCTAGGTCTATCTGTTTCTCTCTGTCTGTCTCTCATTCTTCTTGGTGTTTATCACATAAGATGTGTGTTTCAGCATTCTGCTCCAGCCTCTGTGCTACCTCTGTTCTGCCATTATGGACTCTAACCCTCTGGACCAGTGAACCAAAATAAACCCATTCTTCTATAAGTTGTGTTAGTCACCGTGTTTTATCATTGCTAGAGACAAGTAATTAATACAGCAGTCAACTCTTGAAGGGAAATAATAGTAAGAGATGAGGAGTAAGGTATAAAGAAATGAGCCATGGTGTCTTGAAAAGACACAGAGGGACTTTATTGTTCCCATGTTTTGTTTTTTGTTGGCAGTGGTGGGCATAAGACACAGGGCCTCTGAATAACAGGCAAGAACTGTTACAGAATATTTGAACTTGTTTCCAGTTCGGGTGTGGCTTAGGCTTTAGCACACACGTTTAATCCCTGTGGCTGGAATGCAGACACACCCTTAGTACTCATCTTCAATTCCAAACAGTAAAGGTAAAGTTAGTTTGTGGAAGGAAGCAGTCATGTTTAAAGTGAGATCTGACTGAGTGGCAGAAAAAAGTGATGAATCAGAGAAAGATTTGACTGAATAGGATATGCCCAACTCTCACAAGAAGAGAAGAAAAGGAAGCTACTTAAGGAGAGACAGAGAACAGTAGAGTTCATGGAGAGCAGGACAGTAGAGTTGATGGGGAGAGTAGAGCAGCACAGAGGGAGAAGGAGGCAGTTTTACTGGGAGAGTTTTACTGAAACAGATGGAAGAGAGAACAACGTAGACACGGACAAAGACAGAATGAGCCAGAGAATGAGAATGAGCCAGAAGACTAGAAAAGATTGCTAGAGTTAGTTTGAGACCAAGCAGAGCAATTCAGAGAAGCTGAGAGAAGCCAGATTAAGTCGCTCAGCTTGGGGAGAACTTTGGGACAGAGGAGCTAAATTGAACCAGCCAACCAGAGTTCAGAAAGAGCTAGAAAGGGCAAGTTTATTCAGTAGTAAGTCTCAGAGGCTGAAAATCTACTGTAAAGTGAAAAATCATAAAGACCATTTTATGAAATGTATATATAGGCTTTTCCTTTACCCTGAGCAAAAGAATGCAGGCTTCAGAAGGCGGAACTGAACGTAACATTTCAGGCCTTCATTGCCCCGAGATATTCCGGGTGGGGGTCATTATCCCTGAATCAGAGGACACTTGCTGGATTATATTCCTGAAGCCTCAGGGAAAAGAACCCACCTGTGGGTGGGAAAAGCCCAAAGCAGGAAGACACATTCCTGACTACAAGAGGATGCAAGTCACCTAGGTGAGGCTATGACCAGAGCAAGTGAGAAATAGTTAACCTGAAATAATTGGTAATGACAGGGTAGGACACAGTGACTTGACAAGACCACATTTTTGTGAGAAATGGGTGTGCAGAGTGCTTTCCACATGATCCTGTATCATTTAGGTTTGGGCTCTTCTGGAATATTCCATTATTTTTATGTTATGTATCCTTGACAACCCCTCACCCCCTCCTCACTCCCCTGGTTTGTGGTTTTCCTCTTTAAAAGGCTCCTTAGCCCGCCACTCAGGGCCAAACTCTACTCCTGTGGGAGAATGCAGTTTGACCGCTGGCTGCCAGCTCCCTAATAAACCTCTGCTAATTGCATCCAGTAACGGTGTCTTGGAGTTTGTGGGTGCTCGCGACTTCTGGAAACTTGAGTAAGGGTCTCCCGAATTTGGGGGTCTTCACTACTAGTCCTAAATAAGATTGTATGGAGACTAGAACTTCCAGAACCAGGCCTAGGACAGAAGATGGAGGCAGTAAGCCTCTGAGACAACAATTACTACAGGAGAATAAAAGCTACATTTACAAAGAACCTCATCAGTCCTCTTGACCTCTTGACCCTTAAATGCATATTGCTCAGTGAGAGAAATTAATATGAGACTAAAACCCTACACTTAGCACTATAAACACTATATTTATCTTGGAAGGGGCAAAGTTATGAAGTCAGTAAGAAATATTTAAATGAATGTGATTAATTTCATGTATAAGATTCAAAGTTAAGTTGACTTATTCATCATATATTATCTAAAATGTTTTATGCTTGTAGCTGGAAATTTCTTTTTAACCACTCTGTAAAACTAGTAATCTCAGCATAATATATATATATATATGTATATATATACACATATATACACATATATACATACATATATATATTATACACATATATCATATATATATGATGTATGTATATATACATATATACACATATATACATATATATATTATACACATATATCATATATATATGATGTATGTAAATATGTGTGTATGTATATATGGAAAATAAATTGAAAAGGTGTAATTTTAAAATCACTTCTAAATAAAAATAGGTAACATTAACATATTTTTTGCACTTTAAAAAATTTTATTATAACCAACAGTATGATTTTTTTGTTTACTACTGTATTTTTATTGTAATAAATAATAATGTCATTCTAAGTTCAGTAGCTTTTAAAGCAGGAAATTTTCTTTACTAACTTAGCAAAAAATGTGTGGGCTCCCTCTACTGGATCTATAGTAGCATAACCAAATGTACATTTGTGTGTGTGTGTGTGTGTGTGTGTGTGTGTGTGTGTGTGTGTATGTGTGTGTACTAACACGGACATGGTTCATGCCATGAATTCACTATGCTAATATAAAAGAACAACTTTATGCAATTTTCATAGTCTCATGTTAAACTATTATAATATACAACTGATACAAACATTGGCATTTTATTCTAAACATTGAAATTTTAATTATGATTGATTTGATACTTCCCCCAAAGTAATATCACTTAAATGTTTTTTAGTAGAAAATTTCTCTACATGAATACAATATATATGAGAGATTTTTAGTTTTTTAATTTATTGTGACTTTCAAATTTCAGGAAACAGAAATTTGCTGTATCCATATATTGATGATTCATTGACTAACTACATCAATGCATATATGGGAGCAAAGAGAAACATAAAATGTTTACATTGTTAAGAATTGGCTCCTAGAACTCTGAGTATAGTGAATGAAAGTTTCTGGAGGGAAGCTGCATCTGACATTGAACCTTTCATAAAGATGATTAACTGATTAGAACTTCAAAGATTGGAGTGGGCGGGGCCTCCAGTTCAAATCCCAGAGTCCCTTGTACTCACCTTCTTTGTGACTCCAGGCACTCAACACGTAGAAAGGAGGATGTGCTGAGTCCTCTGTAGCAAACCTTCAGATTCCC
This sequence comes from Rhabdomys pumilio, assembly GCA_030674055.1. Lineage (NCBI taxonomy): Eukaryota > Metazoa > Chordata > Mammalia > Rodentia > Muridae > Rhabdomys > Rhabdomys pumilio. The sequence continues at coordinate 244,418,253 of JANHMN010000001.1, read as the reverse complement.
CAGGGTCTTCCAGGAAAAGCTGTGATCAACTGTGCTGAAAATACAGGAGCCAAAAATTTGTAATCATTCCTGTGAAGGGAATCAAAGCCTGACTAAGCAGACTTCCTAATGCTGCATGGGCAACATGGTGATGGCCACAGTTAAGAAAATCAAACCAAGCTGGGTGGTGGTGGCACAGGCCTTTGAGGCCAATCTGATTTACAGAGTTCCAGAGCCGTCGGGGCTACACAGAGAAACCCTGTCTGGAAAAAAAATGGCAAACTAAAACTGAAAAAAAGAAAGTCACATTGAGGAACAGATGGGATGTTTCTTTATTTTGAAAATAGGGCAGGGGTCATAGTAAACACTAAAGGCAAGATGAAAGGTTCTGCTATCACAGGTCTGGTGTGCAGACTTGTGGCCGGGGATTGCATCCAATGTAGGTAGCATTGCATGTTTCTCCAGTATATGTGTAAAACAGCTTCATTAAAAAGTCTTTACTCTGTATCTGGTCTCATCAATTGCTGGATTAAGTCTGACTCTTCTGCCTACTTTTGCCTCCTTTTGAGTTGCCTTGTTGAACATTGATGTGATAGTACGTGCCTGGTCTTACTGTGATGTTTGGTTGATGTCCCTGGGAGGCCTGCTCTTTTCTCAGGGGAGGAGGGTGAATGTGGGAGGAGTGGAGTAGGGGAAGCTGTCACAGGTGGGGAAAGGAGGAGAAACTGTGGTTGCAATGTAAGTAATGAGAGAAGAATAAAAGAAGTTACAAAAAAATTTCAAAGATAGTCTAGAGGTTGGAATATGTATGTCCAGAGCCCAAGTGCAATTGGTCTTGGGACACCTTAGTCCCTAAGTAGGTTTCCCTTGTCTATCTCTGTGTCTGCAACAATATCCTCATGGTTGTCAGATGAAACCTTTTAGATTATATTAGCTTAGACTACCAGATTCAACCAAACCAAAGGTTAAGAATGATATCAGATAGCATCTGTCTTAGTTAGGGTTTTATTGCTGTGAAGAGACATTATGACCCTGTCAACTCTTATAATGAACAACATTTAACTGGGGCTAGCTTACAGTTTCAGATGTTGAGTCCATTATCATGATGGAGGGAAGCATGATAGCACACAGGCAGACTTGGTGATGAAGAAGAAGCTGAGAGTTCTACATGTTGATCTACAGTCAGCAGGAAAGTGTGAGCCACACTGAACATAGCTTGAGCATAGGAGACCTCAAAGCTCACCCCCATAGTGACATTTCCTCCAACAAGGCCACACCTACTCCAACAAGGCCATACTTATATTAGTGCTACTTCCTCTAGGCTAAGCATTCAAACACAGAGTCTATGGGGGCTATACCTACTTAAACCACCACAATATCTGAGGCCATTAGCAGAGTACCTTGTTTGCTGTAACTCACCTACCCAGGGATTGGGTTTCCATCATCTTACTGATAGAGCCAAGTTGACTGACAATTAACAATTAACCATCACAGAAAAGAAGCAGTTGAACAAGTTCAGGAAATCTCCCAAATGTGACACAAGTAGGAGGACTTTTGAGGTCTCCAGAACAGTTCAGGCTACTGCTCTTGCTCTCAGTTACCAACCGGAACTACATGGTTAGATCCGATTGCGGAAGACACAGCACACTTTAGCTTCAGAACATGGAAAAGTCCATTTGAACTTTCGCCTTCTTGGCTAGTTTTCATAGTGCTAGAAAGTACTCTTCAGGCTCCTGGGGGAGATATCAGTGGTCTTGCCCAGCATTGAACCTTACATATTATTGATACCAACTTGTCTGGCAAAATGTACCCACTTGTAGAATAGCATCATGGGTGTTATGGGGATAGCATTCTGCTTCCTAGCTGGATTTGAGGTCTACTCCACAGCAGGGAATGAATGGTAATGCTCTCAATGCTGGAAATTCATAGGTGCTAAAGTAGTTTATGTTTATAACCTTAGAGCTGGTCTACTCTCACCCTTAGTCAGAGATGCTTCTTGTTTTGTAGGGGGCAGCAGCCAACTGACCACTACGTTGGAACTAAGTGACTGGGAGTCTCACCTAGTAATGGAATACCTCTCACTCTTATCACATCCCCCACCCTGGCCAATCCAAGGCTCAAGGAACTTTACAGAAGAGAAAGCTGTGGAATGCGAATGCTGTCTTCTGGAAATGACATGGCAACCATGCTGATAAATGGACAGCAGCATTGGTTACCTGCATAAGATCTGCACAAGATCAAGTCAGCTAAACCTCTAGCATGGATGAAACCCTATCTCAAACACAGAAGCTATTAACAGTTGATAGCTGCTAGAGGGGGAAGAATCATGAATCTGGGGTATGTGTGACCACTGGTGGCTTTCCATGCCCCAGTGGATAGCCCCACATCATGAACATGTGGTCATCACTAATTGAACTTGGGTTATTAAGAAAATAAGAACAGGCCATGATTAAGGTACATGTTGGATGGCATCCAGATGGGCCTCGGGGGAGGCAGGTAGTGGAGGGTAGACACTGTTGAAGGAGGATGGTCCCCATAGGTTCATATGTTTGAATGCTTGGTACCAGTTAGTAAAACTAACAGTGGGAAAGATTGGAATTGTGGCCTTGTTGGAGCAGGTGTGTCACTGGAGATGGGTGTTGGGGTTTCAAAAGTTTGCACCAGACCTAGTCTTTCTCTTTCTACCTGCAACTTGCTGATCAAATGGAAGCTCTCAGTGTCACGCTGGCTTGCCTGTCACCTTCACTTCCTGCCATGATGTTTGTGGACTAACCCTCTGAAACTGTAAGCAGTTTCAACTAAATGCTTTCTCTTATAAGAGTTATCTTGGTCATGGTGTCGTTTCACAGCCATTGAACAATGACTAAGACAAGTATGATCATATTTCATTTTATGCATGCATGAAATTATCAGAGAATAAATGTAAAGATGACACTTGGAATTGAGAGATCTTTGGAAACAATAGATGCAGGCAGGAGTTATCTGTGAGCTTCCCTGATGTGCTTAAAGGTGGACCCTTCAAAAGGAATGGAACAACTGTAGTGGATCCTCCTACCAGAAATCTCATCTGCTGGTGAAAATTAACTTGGGTCACAGAGGGCTCACTTCATATTGTGGTTCTATCCCCAATCACAGAGTTGGCTTTGTTGCTACTTCCTGATGCTAATTTTTATGCTAATGCTAACTTATGAATCATAATGTGAATATATGATATGCAGGAGATCTGATATGCCCCCCCCCGAAAGGGTCCCTCAACACTCCCCAGGGGGTCTCTACCCACAGGTTGAGAACCTGTGTTAGAGGTTGATCCCAGATATGCATAACCACTCATTCTTCCAAAGGATATTGAGGAAGAATTTGTATGACCTGAGTGACCTTTCACCTGTGTAACAAGACACCTTTTATGGGCTGGAGAGATGTCTCAGTGGTTGAGAGCACTGACTGCTCTTATGGAGGTCATGAGTTCAAATCCCAGCAACCACATGGTGGCTCTCAAATATCCTTAATGAGATCTGATGCCATCTTATGGGTGTCTGAAGACAGCTACAGTATACTTGCATATAATAAATAAAAACAAACCCTTTGGGCCAGAGTGAGCAGGGCTAGAGTGAGAGGGAGAAGGGAAGGTGGAAAAACCTTTTACTCTCCTAACGTTCCACAATTTTCCTTTTTTTTTGTCCTTATTAATTTCTGCTGCTGCCATCACCCATAGCCCCAGAACTCTAATCCTTTCAGTAATTCAGGATGGTATGTAAACTTTAATGATTCTACGATAAGTTTGTCTTGTGAGCTGCCTGTGCACACACACATGAATGTATTTTCCTATTAATCCATACTACGTTAACCCGAGAACTTTGGAGAGCGCACTGTATTTTAAAGTTAATGTTTCCCACAGTTGATACTATGAAACCACATTACAAGTGCTCAGGGGCCATACATTGTTGATAGCTATGATAGGAAACCTTCAGACAGAACGGACGATGTCTGGTGAAGCTATTGGATTAGGCCAGTTCGGTTTATCTCACTGCTATTCTTTTCTTTTCTTCTCTTCAGGTTCTGTTCTTCAAAACGATGGCCTTGAATTTCCAAAGCCTTAGTTTAAGTTCTACATCATTACCTCTATAGCAGACAGTTCTGTCCCATGGCTAATGGAAACCACAAATAGCACAGTAGAGGTGGACTGACTTCAAAAGAATATTTAATTATTCCCCACCCTCATTTGAATTAGAAAGGAAGGGAGGGAAAAGGAGGACAGGGGAAAAGACACACTATTTATTTATTTATTTATTTATTTATTTATTTATTTATTTGGCTGTTTTTGGCTTAGATTATGGAGACACTGCAATTACTCATTAACAAAGAGGAAAGAAAGGACATGACAGAGACTCCCTAGACACCGCAACAGGGATCAGCCTGCTAATGACTACTTGTCCTGGCCTCCCCAAGGTAGAAGTTTGTGTTTGGCTGTGTTTTGGGAATAAAACCTTTGTCTTTTTTGAGGGATTGTTTTTCTTTTTTTCCTAAAAGTCAGGCTCACTATGTATCTTGGAACTACTTTTGCAATTAAGACCTCCCATGTACTGGGGTTATAGTCATGAACCACCCACTATGCTGAGCTGAAGGATTTAAGACATACAGTGGGGTGCTGGAGAGATGGCTCAATGGTTAAGAATGCTTCCTGCTCTTCAGAGGGCCCAAGTTAGGTTCCCAACACCCATGCCAGGTAGCTCACAGCTTCAATGGGGGAAATGGTAGTCTGTCTTCTTTTCCCAATTTACAGCATCAGCAAGTGGTGAAGTACTTTCTTCTGCATTACTTATGCTTGCCACAGGAAACATTCTTTGTTTTGCTAGCAGCCCTTAGTCTGGTTAAGAAAATATATTTCCATATGTACACACACACACACACACACACACACACACACACACACTGTGTGTGTTCAATGGCAATCAATAAACATAATCAGCCATAGATGTGAAGAAGGCAGGGTGGGGTAATAAGACGAGTGGAGGGATGAAAGGGAAGGAAAATGCGTCAATTCAATTATATCAAAAATAAAAATAAAATGAAAAAGAAAAATATATTCTCTTTATTAGTGTACCCTTGATATTATTTCTAGGTAAACAAAAAAAAAAAATCTGGTATTCTTATGCCAAAGAACAGTTTGCCTGTTTTCTGGTTTTATTTTGAAACTCTCAAATGCAAGCGCTGTAGGCACAGGAGACCTCATTCATGACTGTAATTGTCCCTGCAGTACTGAAAAGCCTTCTATAGTTTCTCACCATATGCTAGTCCAAGGAAAAACTGAAGTGACCCTTTTACCCTCAAAACTGACCACAGTCATCTTTCTCCTCCATCCACCTTCAGCCTTTCCCACTTCCTACATGCTTTTCAAGATCTTGCCTTTTATTTGTATCAGGAACATTGTGCAAGCTATCCTAGAAGCCTGGAATGTTCTGGTCTGTATTTTGTTTCACTTGGCTAATTCTTGTTACTATTTATTCACTTTTCTTAATCATCTAAAAAAGAAAAAATATGTCCTTAAAGAAGCCATACTTGAGCCTGTAATTGCTCCTGTCTGCATGTCTGTAACGCAGATTCTCTACTGTGCTTCCTAAAGCCTGATGTTTAAATGTTTGGAGAGTCAAAGGTTCTCATTTAGCCAGGTTTAATTTGAAAAAGCAGCATAGAGAAGAGATATGAACACAACAGTAAATAAAGCACCACGGTACTGGTGTAGTCATAGACAAACAGGCCCACTGAAACAGAGGTCATAACCCAATTATGTATAAATGGGAATGTAGTGTATGGTAATAATATCCCATCCTATGGAAATGAGAGGCTTCTGAGGGGCAGGGTGGAGAAAAAGTAACTCAGCAGCTAGAGATGAAAGGGAAGCATATTGCTCTGAAACCACTACTGAGAGTGATAAGACTGTATTTATCAACTAGGAGAGAGAGAGGTGAAAGAACAAGAAGTTTAAGCACACCAGGGAGAATGCTCCCGGGGGTAGGGCAATGGAAAGACAGGGCAATGGAAAGACAGCACAATGCAAGACAAAAATCACAAAGAGATACAAGTCTGTAGAAAATGTATCATTATCACTGCCAGCTGAAACAGTTTCTTAATGCTTAAAACAGTTTCTTAAAAACAGTTTTTTAATGCTTCTTTTCCACTCAAAGTGGAGCAAATAGCCTTTCACAGTTTTTTTTTTATTGTTTCAGCTATTATGCTAAGACAAGAATCATAAAAGGGAATTAATTTAAGCCAGCATATCTGGAGAAGGATTAGAAAACTAAAAGAAAAAAAATTTAACTTCTACATTTAGAAACCAAAAGACTAGTGAAGCCATTGTCTAGGCTGTCGGTGAGGAAACCGAATGTGAGCAATGGGGATGTTATTCTGTTCAAAAGGAGAAACATTAATGGTAACAGGTCTGGAAAGACCAATATATGTTGGAAAATGTGAAGTAACAGCATGCCAAATACTTAACCGTTTGTGCTGGCGGTAGTTAGCCTTCTCCGGGTGGTACTGATGACTGCAGTTGTCAAATTTCTATCTTTGAAGAAAGGTCTAAAGAAAATGAAACGATGAGGTGGTACAGGTTGGATGACAAGGGCTAAGGAAGAGAGCTTGGGGACAGCAGGAGTAACTGCAGCCTGCTAACAAGCACTGTACTGTGGAAGGAGGGAGGCACAGCTACCACTCAGTGGTGAGAGAACAGTTCCTGGAAGGCTTCACTTTGTCTTTCAGAATACAGCTAACCCTTACTGCTTACAGATTCTATATTCATGAGTTTTCTTAGTCTTTAGAATATCTGCAACTCTCAAACACAATACTTGTGGTGGTTTTACAGTCCACTGTGGCCATACGCTGAGTGGTTAAAAATTCAAGTCCAATGCTGAAGTTGAAAAAAGAATTTTTATTCTTTTATTTATTTTTCTCACAATGGAAACAAGTACCTACTTTATGGTATACTTGGTGCCATGTTTTGTTTTCTTCATTTATGAGATTTTTTTTCTTCTTGGTGACTTTACTGTTTAAAATGTTCCTGCTCTCCAAATGCAACAGTAAAGTGCCTTCTATGGTCCCAACATGTAAGAAGGTCATGATGTATTTTACAGAGAAAAATATGTGAATATATGGCTTAGCTCAAACATGTTACAGTGCCAGTGAACACAAGTTCAATTTTGATTCATCAACAATATTGGGTATGGTGCCTTTAAATAGAAACATGATTCTCAGTAGTATCCTATTTATACATTCTAGATCCAACCTAAAGTTTACCTTTTTTTTTTTTTTGGTTTTTCGAGACAGGGTTTCTCTGTGTAGCCCTGGCTGTCCTGGAACTCACTCTGTAGACCAGGCTGGCCTCGAACTCAGAAATCCGCCTGCCTCTGCCTCCCAAGTGCTGGGATTAAAGGCATGCGCCACCAACACCCAGCAAGTTTACCATTTTAATAATTGTATGTGTACAACTTTATGGCATTAGATGTGTTGTCAAACTGTTCAGCGACCAACACCATCCATCTCAGAACTCTAACATTCCAAACTGAAACTCTGTATTACTGAGACATAATTCCCAAGATTCCTCTCTTTGCCTCCAGTTCTCTCTTTGACTCCTGGCAACCACCATTCTGCATTTTGTCACTCCTGGGACTCTTAGCAACCTCTATAAATGGAATTCTAAATATTTGTCTTTTCATATCTGCCGTATTTCAGTTAGCTAAATCAACTCAATCAATACCTTGATTATTCATTAGCTTGAATCTAATTAACACCTGACTCATATTGTATTTTAGAGCAAATGTCTAGCTTTGTATTTTATAATCTTTTTAGTTAATGCTTAAAGGACACTCCACTCTAGCATATTGTAAATTCTGTTTCATCAAGAATTTTTGGTTCACTGACCGTGCCTATAGACGTGTTAACTACTTTTCATTCCACATGTAGTCCATTGCCTACTAGTCTTTGGTAGTCTCCTAATAATACACAATAGAATCAAACTTGCTGGACCACCCAAGATACATAGGATGCTGGTTTAAATGCTCTGCTTTGGTACATTGTAATTTCTTGCAGAAAAGTTGAATCTTTTCTAAATAAACAGAACTTAAAATGTAACAAAACTGTGTTTTTTTTTTTTTTTTTTTTAGTTTTTTTTAGGTTGGAAATCATTAAGGTTACCCACTCTGGTTTCTGGGGATCCATAAAGGGATAAATAGGTCATTAGACCTTTGTCAAAAAGTTATGTATTCTGGACGAAGGACAGTAATCCTCTGGATTAGTAATCTAATCCAGTGGGTTAGATTAGATCAGTGTGGGCTAGATTAGACCAGCCTATGTTTATCCACCGAGTGGTGCTGAGACAAGTAAGGCAGGTTCACAGTGCAGCAGGTTCACAGTGCAGGACACCTGCAAAAACTGCTGGCCGTCTTCTCAAGGAGCTCTTCCATCTTGCAGGTTCCCTCATGCTGACAAGCACAATCCTCCTTGGAGCACAAGGTCTGGGAGTCAGCGGCCATTACATCCTTGTGAAACAAGACGGCACTTGCGGTTATTCACTACGAAGGTCGATGGATAAAAAGGGAGTAAAGCCTCAACTCTTGCAAGTACAAAAACACACTACCGGATTTGCCGAGCGTACACTCGGTCGGACTTGCGTTTCTTCCCAGCATGCTCTGGGACGCACCGCGAGACTTCAATTAATTGTCGCGAGATTTACCGGCAGCCATCTTCTTGGGGGTGCTGGAAGCCGGGAAGACCCCCGAACCGTTTCCATTGAGCTGCCCTTCGTTTTCGCTTTCTTCACTTCTGCTCTGCCGCGTTGTCAACAAGCACCTAATCCCAAAGCTGAGAGAAAAACCCGGGTCTGAGCGCGTTCGGCACTCCTTCGGGAAGATTCACTGGGGAGCGGGGCAGGGGGGAGGGCCCGGCAAACCGTTGCTGCCTCAGCCTGGGCCCGGGTCCTCAGAGGGGAAGCTCCCGGTACCCGGTGGGCGCGTGGCCTGCGGCGGCCCCGCCGAGCTGCTCGCCGACCGCGGCTCGGCTCGCGGGAACCTGCCACCGGCACCTCCCACCGCGGCCCACGCGGACGGCGCGCGGAGGAGGGGGCGGCGGCGGCGACCTGGGCGAGCGCAGGAGTGTGACCGGCCTCGGGGCCGCGGTGGATGGTTTCTAAGATGATCATTGAAAACTTCGAGGCACTCAAGTCCTGGCTCAGCAAGACCCTCGAGCCCATGTGAGTATCCCCGGGGAGCTGTTCCCGCAGGGATGGCGGTGGGGGAGAGGAGGACGCACGGGTCCGTGCAGTTTACTCAGAATGCCTGTGGTGGAGGCCGAAGCCAAGAACAGGGGTCGTCCCAAGGCTCTGTGTTCCCTCTTCTCCCACCATCGCCTCCAGGTCCAAGACAGCCAACGCTGGACCTGTGCTTTATTTGAAGCGTGGAGCTGATCTTTGAACCGGCGTGTCTTGCTTTTTTTCCCCGTTACATAGACCGATAGCTCCTAAACTTCCCCATACACCTGTGTTGTCTGAGGCCCTCCAAATCGGAGTTTTGGCTCCTCACGAGTGCTAGAGCATCCTCCTGGCCTCAGATTATTATTATTATTATTTTTTACAGTGTTTCTTTAAACGAAGTGAATGGCTTTTTATTAGGGATTAGGGAAGTTCGAGTTTAAGCCTAAGGTTTCACTTACAGTCCCTTAAAGAAAGGCCACGTCTTGCATGTGGTGTCTGGCTCATACGCACATCTTTTAACTGATTGAGGATGTAACAGGTGCTAAACCCAGAAAACCCCCACACCCCTTTCTACTTACACCCTACTAATTTGAAGAAGGGGGGGGGCACCCAAATCTCTATCCATATGGAACATTTAGCAGTTTAAGGAAGAATTCAGTAGTCTGTGGGACTGCTGAAATGTTGAAAATTTTAGTAGTATTTTATGGATTTATTTAATGCATAGATATATTTCCTTTATCTTGCATCGTTGACTTACAATAGCAACTTAAAATGCAGTGGCAGATAATTCACTTATTTAATGCATGCATTAAGTTTTTATCGCGTGCTGTGGGAAGCTTTGGGACAGGACTTTAAAATTCTCAGGTTAATAAGCTGCAATAAGATAGATTTTCAGCTATGTTCACTGAGGACCATTATGATAGTAGAGGACCATGTAAACCTGGTTTGGATGAGGGCCGCTGCTTTAGTGTTGTTGATCAGTGAAGCTGTCTGAAAAGTAATAGTTAATAAAACTTAAAGAGGAGAGAAGGACCCTCTCTGTGTCTGAGGAAAAATGTGTTTTCAGAAAGGCCTATTAGAGGGCATGATCAATGTTGTTTGTTCAAAAAAGAAAGAATAGGGAAGAGAGAGGAAAGACATGGAATTAGTAGACAGGGCCATAGGGGAGCTTTTAGGTTGAGGTCAGGAATTAAGATGTTATTTAACACACACTAGAAAAAATAGGTTATTTAAAGCAGGCCAGGACTAATTTGACTTCAAATAAAGGTGTTTTGTGGAGACTTATGGTGGTAAGAGTTAGTTGAGGGGAAGCTCCTTTGAAGGTATTGTAGGCTGAGACTGGGATAGTGTATTGGATGTGGTGGAGATGGATCCACGTGTACTTTACAAGAAGAGAACTTCTGATAGAGTGATGTGGAAGAAAGAAAAAGAAAATCAAGTATGAAGCCTCAGTTTTAACAGCTGGATGGATGATGCAGAAGCCTGAAGGCAGTCCAGGTGGGGAAGGGAATGGCTGTTGACAAGTTGTAATGGTGAAGTGTGAGGTACTAGTTATTCATCTTAAGTGAAGTTGGATGCTGGAATCTAGAACTTGGGCCAGGACTAGAGAGATAGGACGTCATGCTAATAGGATTTGAAGCCATGAAATTATGGGAGATTACCATGGAACAATGTGTAGATGAGGAGTAGACAGGATTGGGGTAGGAGGTATGGTAAAAGCAGGGGCTTATTAAGCTGATGGGATTCTACAGACTGATGCATGCAATAAATTCAAAGCTCTTAGATTTGGCAAAGTGACCAGCCATTGGTCTTAAAAAGTAGTTGACTAGAGTGGAGTAGAGAGTTTTTAGAGATCTGGAGGGTATAGCCTCGTGGTGGTGGCATATGCAGCATGTAAGGCCCAGAAGAAATCTTCAGTACCTTCCACTTCTAAATAAACAAAAAAAGACATTTTCTTTCCTTGGATCAGAAAGTCAGTGGTAACATATGTAACAGGTGAGAGGGAGAACCCCTCAGGGCCTAAAGACTAGCTTTGCATTGGGCAACTCATCTACAAGTTATATAATATGGAAAAGTCACAACTCAGTGCTTGTGTTTCAGTCTGTAAAGTGGGGAAAAGAATGTATATATTCCATTATCCCAGTGTGTAATTAGCATGCCATTCCATGTTCTTTTCAATAACCCAAAACATATATACTTAGCGTGAATGCTTTTAGTTTTTCTTTAATTCAAACAAAGCACATTTATTGTAGCAACTACTCAAATGTCTGCTACTTTGCATGATTACAATAAACAGTTACTGCTAGTAGAGTCCCACAGTGGGCCTTTCTAGTGTACATTGTTGTAAAATTTAGCTCCTATTCTTGTTCTTTTAATTTGCATGTATTTGTTATTCTTCTAGGTGATGACTTACAAAAACTTAATTATTTACCATCTTTGGTTTCTAATTTTTTATTACATAAAGATTTTTTTTGCATAATTTTGACATGTAATTAATAAAATACATACTGTGTGAGAAAGGACTGTAAGAAGGAACTTTATATAGATTTTAGCAATTCATAATGGTGAAGTATCACATGATTTTATTTTTATTTACTTTTGACTAATCTGAAGTTTGTATTAGCAAACTTTTGAGTGCTTAACTTATGCTGTGCTAATCAGTGTGGGAAATAGTATTTGGCAAGGGATGAAATAACTTCATTTGTTAGGGAACACAGATGCTGAACAAGTAATTGTAATGCTGTGTGTGTTAAAGAATTCTAATAAGCTTTGGAAATATATTATTTGAAGTTAAGAAAGGCTGCTTTGAAATGGCAACAGTAGATCTCAGATTGGAAGGATGAAGAACAGCTTTCTAGTTTGGAGAATATATCTTATGAATGTCCTAGAAATGAGATGGGGGAACATTGGAGAAACTAAAAGAAATTAAAAGAGCAGAGGAAGACTAGCAATGGTTAGGGATGCCAGAGGTGCCAGAGATCACACAGGACTTTGTTGAGTCAAGTTAATCATTTTTCCATGTTGTTGAAGCTTTTTTTGTAGAAGCCAGCAAAGGGTTTAGGGTAGCTGAGTTTTGAGAGTGACGGAGAGTGAGGTAGGATGGGAAAGACTGGTTATATTTTTAGCCCTAAGGACAAATATGTGCATCTGTTTATTTAATTATAAGTTCTGTAGTTGTAGCAGGATTCTGTTCTTTTTTTTCACAAACCATTAAACATTTAGGTATTGAAAATTTCTCTCAATACTTAGAATTGATATCACCTGTTTGCTTAGTCAGTCTTTTACTGTTCATGCATTTTTTTGGTCATGTGAAAGCCTAACCCAAAAAACCAGTCTATTTGTCATGGTGATTCAATCTTAAATTTTGTTTGTTAACATATAAAGTAATGGGTTTTATTATGGCCTTTCCATGTATTTATGTCATTATACTTTGTTTTTATTTGCCCCTTTCACTGATGGTGGCCTTGGCCTCATTCTTCCCATATTGCTTTTTCCTTTGCTCCTCTCAATAGTCTTCCCTTCGGTGTTCATGTCATGTGTTTCATTTCTCTCTGCTTTCATCATTTCTCCTCCATAAGATCTCTCTCACATGGTCAGTTGGTTTCTGTCATATGCACAGAACACATTTGCACTTAGGTTCTGCCAATGAGAGAAAACAAACACTTTCTTATTCTGAGTCTGGTCTAGTTCACTAAATACAGTAATCTCCAGTTCCATCTGTTTCTGTGTACATGTCATGATTTTATACTTTATGACTGAAAAGATTCCTCTCTGTAAATGCAGCACATTTTCTTTATTCATCGATCTGTTGGATATATAGCTGATTCTGTTTCTTAGCGGTTTTTAATAGTGAAGCAATAAATGTACGTGTACAAATGTTTCTGTATTATGTTGAGTTAAAGTCCTTTTGGTGTGTATACCTAAAGGTGGTATAGCTGGGGCATAGCCATTAGGCTTTTGAGGAACTTCACACTGATAGTCATAGGGGCTGCACCCCACTGTAGAAGACTTATGACTTTACATCCCCCAAGCTGTGTTGTCATTTGCTTTCTTGATCCTTTCCATTCTACTTGGGGTGAGCCCAACCCTGGAAGCCAATAGTCCATATCAAGTACTTTTCTTACTGCTTGTATACATTATATTTTGAGACAAAGTCTCTCATTGGACCTGGAGTTCATTGATTTGACTAAGGTGGCCAGCCAGTGAGCTCTAGGATCTACCTGTCCAATCCTATCCCCCAGGCTCTACCTTAGGTCTTCATACTTTTGAGGGAGGCATTTTACTGTTCTCTCCAGCCTCCTGAAAGAATTTAATTTGCATTTCTCTGATGGCTAAGGTTATTTATTAGCCATTTGTATTTCTTTTTTTTTTTTTTTGAGAACCATCTGTTTATTTATTGACTGTTTTGAGGGGGATTGATTTTTTTTTGCAGTCCATTATAGAGTTTAGTTATTAATCCCTGTCTGAAGAACAGTTGGCAAATTATTTTCCTATTCTCTAGATCTTCTCTTCACTCTGTTTTTTTTTTTTTTTTTCTGTGCCTCTTAATATTAGGTAAACATTTATCAATGAGTTCTTGGGGTTATTTCTGGTGCTGTTTGAATCTTTCTCAGGAAGTTCTAACCTGTGCAAAAATCTTAAAGTGTTTTACCTGCTTTTCCAAGGTTTCATTATTTTTTAATAGAAATTTTGTTTTTTACTATTTAATTTTTTGTGGGCTTATTACCACATGTGGTAATTTAATAAAATCAGTTTCTTTGATGTGAAGGAATTCCTCAAATTCTCAGGAATTAAAATTGACAGACGAATGCTGAGACTTCGGAGTTTAATTATAAAGATGGGAATGCTTTAGTTTTTGCTTCTGCTGCTGTGCATTGCTGTGAAGCTAGGTTATGTAGAGGAATGAAAGTCAACTTCTTTTTCTCATAGGCTAGTATTCAAATTTCAGTTCTGCCATTCAGTTAACTTAGTGATCTAGGCAAGTGAACCTTCTTTTCTTTAGTAGTAACAGCTAGGAAGAATTATTGTTTTCTTGTCTAGTTAGAAGTGAATGAGATATTCAATAGTCTACAGTTGTCCCTCCTTCCTTAAATGCTGCTTGGTCAATAGCCTACTTGATACTTCTGCCACCACTAACATTTGCATGCATCGCTGGTGTTTTCTGTTCCTTTTTATTTGATGAGTGTTATCTCTGTTTTGGTGGGATGATGACAGTGAGGCACTGAAGTGTGAAGTTACGATACTACCTCACAGTTAATTAAATCCAAGCCTTATTTATTATACACTACAGCAGTAGTACTCAACTTGTGGGTTGAGACCTTTCACAGGGGTTGCCTAAGACCATTGTAAAGCACAGATATTTACAATTCATAATAGTAGGAACATTAAAGTTAAGAAGTACCAATGAAAATAGTTTTATGGTTGGGGGGTCACCACAACATGAATAACTGAATTAAAGGGTCGTACCATTAGGAAGGTTGAGAACCACTGTTCGAGAGTCATGCATGGTGTTAATATGCTACTGCTTGGTAGTGTGGATAGTATATTGTTCATTATGGTCTACATTTCTTTTTAAACTATTAGACTTTCATTTGTAGTAACCCTTTTGAAAAGGAAGAAGGTTTTAAAAGCATTATACTCAGTTTGAAGGATACTCTTTTAGAGTTTTTATAGTACTTTTTTCTTTGCTTATGTCTGCTACTAACAAGTATTTTTTTAAAAACTTCATTAAAATTTATTTTTTTATTGTAAATTATGGAAAATGTCTCTGTGTGTTTACGTTTGTTTGCATAGTGGTCTTGTTAACCCCTGAACCTTCATTTGAATTCTTTCTTGCTGTTGAGTAGCTGCTTTGGCATAGTAAGCCAGTTGCCACGCTGGATAGAGACTAAACAGAGGTAGCAAAAAGCAAAAACTATATTCATACGTTTCTTACATATGCATTCTTGCTAGTTTCCACTTACATCCTATTGCTTTTTTTGTGCATTTTAATTTATGCAAAACTAAACTTTTTTTTGTCATTGTTTACCAATATTGTTTATCTTGGCCCCCTTTCTCCAATTTTAAGAAGTGAAAATTAACTGAGAGCTTATTCTATGCTGATCATTGAGACTTTATTGAATGTGAACTAAGTTCTGTTAAAAACAAAATAGACTCTTAGGGCCATTTAGTAGCACACCTTACTGGCTATGAATATACTTTCTTCCATTATTTTATAACTTTTGATAAAGGACTCTCAAGACCATATTCTGTTGCTGCATTCTTCAGTGAATATAGCCAGTAAATGATGATGACAGACTCCAAAGGCATTTGATTGTGAAGCTTTGTGTGTTGGTGGTGCTTCCTGACATTTATATGTGTATCTTTTATATGTATATGTGTTATGTCTCAGTACTAAAATATAGATCCAATGTGGTCTCTTTCTCCCAGAAACTCGATCTGTCTAGTTGGGGTAGTGACTCTTTCCAACATAACTTTTTAATTACTCTTACATAACTTATGACACGCATCACAGGCAAAATACATGTGTTAACCGTTACTTGTTTTAGCATCATTGTTGGATTCTCTGGCACTTGAAAGCAGACTTTGTCTCTTAGAGTTTAACTGTGTTTGGGTTCTATGTAGCACCTAGTACAATGTGTGTGACATAGACTTCAGTATTAAATGTATTAGTTGAAATTTCTACTTTGTTGCCTGAAAGTAGAGTGGGAAGCTCATTTGGGTAAAACTAAAACCCACACTATGCTACTTTAATTTTCAGAGTAGCTAACATGAACAGCACTAAAAATTGATTTTTTTGGGTTTGTTTCTCTTATTATTTTAATACTAATTGTTATTTATTTATTTATTTATTTGAGGCAGGGTTTTTCCTCTGTAGCCTTGGAATTCACTCTGTAGACAAAGCTGGCCTTGAGCTCAGAGATTTATTTGCCTGTTTCTGCCACCAAAGTGCTGCCATTAAAGGCATGTGCCACCACTGTTGAGCTTATTTCATTCAATATTTTAAAACATTGTTTGTGTGTGTGCTCAGATACTGCCACATGATGGTTAGAGAACAACTTGAAGGAATAGATTCTTTGCCTCCATGTGGATTCTGGGCGTTGAACTCAGATCAAACTGTGTGTGGCAAGCACTCTAGCTGCTTAGCCATCTCACTAGAACTCTATTTCATAGCACCTTCAGAATTAGAGCTTTTTTCTTTTTGTTTTGAGATAAAGTTTCGCCTTGTATCCTAGGAGGCTGGTAGAATTTTGTTTTGAAACAAAGTTTCACTTTGTAGCCTCAGTCTTTCAGAGTGCTAGGATTTACATGTATTTGCCTCTGTGCCAGGCTAAGATTAGAAATTTAAAGTTTAAATTTAGTTAAAGTAGTTTAGTAATTTTTTTTGAGGGTGAGCACTGAAGAGTTCCATGTTTAGTTAAGAAAATGTTATGTTTCTGTGTGAAGTCAGCTCTGTTCATGGAGCTGAACAAAAGAAATGATTGTAATTTGATTAATTTTAGCTGGTGAAAGACTTTATATTGTGCAACTAATTATTGGCCCAATACTTATGTTAAATACTTTCTATATGTTCTTTACTTGATAAATGTCTCTCAAGACTATTTTTTAACATATTTTATTGTTGCAATCCTATTTGAAGTTTCTATTTCAATTCTGAGTTACTAAATTTAGCAGGGTTTTTTGTTGTTGTTATTATTTTTAAACTTGCTTTAGCATTTTGGATTTTGGTGCTTTTCAAATAAAATTATTTTACCCATAAACTACAAGATAGGAATAGTATTGGGAGCAAAATAGATATATTATTACCTTGTCAGGTGTATGCGTGTTGAAAATGGCTAAGTCAAGCTTGAACAAAATTTCCCAAGTTTTTTTTCCTCTTTTTGTTCCAGAGAGAATAAATGAGATAAAATGGGTAATGATAAGTCTTTCTTACCAGATTTATTACCTTCTTACTACCTTCTTTCAGTGAGAAAAAAAATTATTTTTAGTATATGCCTTTGTTACGGTTACTGTTGCCGTGATGAACACCATGACCAAACACAAGTTAGGGAAGAAAGGGTTTATTTGGCTTAAGCATCCTGAATTGTAGGCCATTGAGGGAAGAGGGAACCAAGGCAGGAACTCAAACTGAGGCAGGAGCTGATGCCCAGGCCATGGAGGAGTGCTTACTGGCTTGATCTGCCTACTTTCTTGTAGAACCCAGGACCACCAGCCCAGGGGGACCCAGCCTGCAATGGGTTGGGGTCCTCTCATTAATCACTAATTAAGAAAATGCCCTACAGGCTTGCCTGCTTGCACCGAGATCTCACCTTGTGTCAAGTTTACATTAAACAGGACAGTGTACAAGTAAGTGATCATTTCTGGACCAAGAAAAAGCTTATTTAAAATCTGAGTTTTGTTTGTAAGGAGTGGAATACGTTTGAGATTTCTTATTGCACTTTTCTGAGATATTTTGCTTACAAGCAATTTTTTATAGTTTTCTCTAGTGAGGTCTTACAAAGTTTAGATTTTTTTCCCCATGTCTTATAACTAGCATTTAAAGATTTCAGTTTGTAACTGTTATTAGTATTTAGAAATATAATTGATATTTATATATTCGTCTGTTTTCTGAAACATTTGACTTGGTTCAGATTGGTGAAAACTGCATCTTAGTGGGAAGTCTTTAGGTCACTGTAGGTGTGAACTCAAAGGAGAGAGTGGGAGGGAACTCAGGTCCTTTTCTTCTTTTTGCTTCACTTCTGAGCCATAAAGGAAGGGGGCAGCATTTTTGTTTCACAATGTGGCCTTCACTTGATTGTGATACCCTGGAATAGGACAAAGAGCCTCCTATTCAATTCTGTGGGCCTCACCTAAATGTGCTCACCTAATCCTAATTACGGCTCAAAGGCCTACCTGGTTGCACCTCATAATATGTCACAGTGAGGATTAAATTTCCACTTTCTGTAGAGATACCTAAGTCATTGGTATCTATAGTCAGTAATACTTAAGAAAAATTGGATTCTTTTCTTCAACTGGATTAAGTTAGTCACTGTGTAGTAAGAATTGGAACTTCCTTGTTGAATGCTGTGGACTGAAAAGCAGAGTGCTTTTCACATTTTCTCTGCACTTTCAGGATCTACATAAATTTTCCACCTTTTAAAATGACCAAAATTCAGTTTGCTGTGTGGGCATCCCATGTTTATATCACCATTTTGTTTTTACTATTGGGTTGTTTTTATATATTGATTATACAAATAATTCTGCAATCAACATTTTCTCCAATGTAGTTTCCATGTGGGTACATATTTTATTTTTATTAGGAATTGGTTGAGTAATGTTGGTGCTGAAAACTTTATTAAGACATAAATGCTTGAAAGCTGGGCCAGGCACATTCTTGGTGAAGCAGTTCAGGTAAAGTTATTTTATGATGTTGCTCATTTAATCATGGCCAGTAAGTTCTCCTATTTTCTCATATTTTTTTTTTTAAGAAGTGACAGGTGCTACTGTATCAGTATAAATTATAGCTTGTGTTTGTGTTTTCAGGAATTTCTGCATCCTATTCCTGTACTCCCCCTGCTGTTTTTCAGTTATTTTCTTCAACAAATTGATATGAAAAATTACTAAATTTTAAGTGGAGTCATTCATTACAAATGGAAAAATGGGTGATTAAAAATGTAACAAGTGTAAAAATGCAGTTCAGCAGATAATTTATTTGTTTATATTTACATATACTCTGAGGCCTGCCATCTTGATTTTTAAAGGTTGTAAGTGTGCTGCCCTTGGTGGCTCACATCTTTAACCCCAACAGTCTGGGTCAGGAAGAAGGGCATGACAGTACTGGGGCAGACAAGCCAGCCTGATTAGTGCAAAGTTTGGGGTCCTGGGGAATAAGAAGGAGAGAGAGAGGGACAGTGCAGACAGACACTGCCTGACTCTATGCTAGAGTTTGGATCTGGAATATCTCTGAAGCTCGTGTAAAGGCGTGGTTCCTAGGGAAGGAAGATGCCAACCTAGGAGTAGTATACTACTTGTGAATAAAGTAGAAATAACCTCAGACAAGGAACCTTAAAATCCTATGCTGCTGATGCTGCTGGTGTTTCTCTTCCTCTTTTTCCTTCACCACCCCCACCCTCAACTAGACTGTTTCAAAGAACGGTCAACAATTTAGTTTAGTACTAAATGGGCTAGAAAAAGTATACAGTATTTAAAACACAGCAAACAGATTTTTCTTTTTACTAATGCATTGTCTTAGGGGTGAATATATTTTTACTGTAGCCTTTTTCATTCTTTAGTGATTCCTAAATATTTTTTTTACTGTGCTTGACAAGTTTATCAGATGCCTTCTAACTTGTAATTTGGATTGTAATTCCAATTTGGCAGAACATCTGTTTTCTTAGAAGAAATTAAAGATTAATATCCTTAGTCTTGAGATTTTTTTTTTTGAGCTGAAAATTACCTATGATTTTTAAATTAAAACATTTTAAATTAAACATTTTGCATACAGCTGTTTTTCTGCATGTATGTCTTTGCACCATGTGTGTACAGGGACATTGGAAGTAAGAGAACTCTAGAGCTATCTGGCTGTGACTGGTGATGTGAGTACATTCAATTGAAACCTAGTCTTCTGGAAGAACAGCAAGTGCTTTTAACTGCTAAGCCATTTCTCTAGCCCTAAAAAACCAAACAAAACCTCTTTTTTTTTTTTTTTAATTCCGTGTTTGTGTGTGTGTGTGTGTGTGTGTGTGTGTGTGTGTGTTTTAGAGGGCATCATGTGGGAGTAAGTTATTTCCATGTGTTTTTCAGAAGATTAATCCATATTGTAGGCTTCACTGAAAGTGTCCTTACCTGGTATACATCTGGCTGGTACCAATTTATGTGAAAATAATTTCAGAATGATTTTGGTAGCAGTATTAGAAAACTTGGGTGTCAGGGTTTCTTTGTAGCTCAGCCTGGTTAGAAGGAAGATGACCTTGAATTTCTCCCTCCCTCCCTCCATCCCTCCTCCCTCCCTCCCTCCCTCCCTCCCTCTTTCCCTCCCTTCCTTCTTCCTTCCCTCCTTCCCTCCCTTCTTTCTTCCCTTCCCTCCCTCCGTTCTGTGATGCTAGGCTTCTTACATGCTGCTAGGCAAGCACGCTACACACTGAGCTTTCTCTCCAGTGCTTGCCTTTTTATATTGTAGACTACAGACCCATTCCTCCTGGATAGTTGTGCATTTCTTTTTGACATGACAAAATGCTCCCTAGCCTTTTCTCTCTCCTTTTAGTTCCTGAAAACAATAGATTACCTCTTAGTTTCTTTTGTAGTTAAGTAGAAGGTATGTGAACTGGTGGCCTAAGGAAACACTCTTGTATGTGAATTGGAATAAAAACTAATATATACCTAGATATGGACCTTTGCTTTCGGCTTTGTGGTGGTTTAAAGGATTAGGAGTTGTGGCCATGTTGGAGGAAGTTCACTGTGAGTGGCCTTTGATTTTTCAAAAGACTTGCACCATTACTATTGTATAAGTATTATGATAAGCTTCGGCAATGAATAAATGCAGCGAAAACTAAAATATTGAATAAGTTGAAAAAGACAAGAGAAGATAAAAAGTCCTTGAGTTACAGATGGGGCAGTATTATGGTAAAAAGGACAAAAGTAAAGTACCCATTTAATATAATAGCCATCAAAATTCCATTGACATTTCTTGTAGAACTAGAAAAAAAAATTCCCACGGTTCATATGGAAGCAAAAAAGGTACTGAAATGTCAGAGCAACTTGAGGTAGAAGAGAAAAATGGAGGCATAATAATACCTCATTTAAAATTATACCTAGAGCTACAGTCAACAACAAAAACTAGTATGGTATATACAAAGATCAACCTAGGCAGCTGTGGCCATCTTGTTAAAGGTGTTAAAAGCATTTGACTTAATAAAAAAAAAAAAAGACAGCCTTTTTAATGTAGGGAAAACTGATTATCCATGTGAATAAAACAAAGAGGTGAAATTTAGAAATACTAGAGGACAATATAGGGAAATTATTTCAAAGTCTAGGCATAGGCAACAATTTTCTGAGAAGGACAAGCTCAGGAAAAATTGATTCCATTTCTGTGGTATTAAATATACCGAATATATAAAGAACTCAAACCACTGAACACCAAAAGAATAAATAGTCTAGTCAGTAATTGGACAAGCCAATTGAACAGTTCATAAAAGAAATGTAGACTTGTTCGTCCACTGAGATGTTAGCAAGCAGCTGCTGCTCTGCTTTTGACAGAACTGTCTACTACTATACCTTCCCCATCATAAATAAGACACTGTGTTCTTTAAACCAGGAGCCAGATTTAACATCTGCTTTAAATTTCTTCTTTTCAGATATTTAGTCACAGGAACAATGTAGAAATGAGTACTGAGAAGTGGGGTAATTGCTGTAAGAAACCTGATCATGAGATTTATAAATCTTGTGTACTGTTTTGTTGAAAGAATGCAGAGAGATTCGGAACTTTAGACTAGTGTAACTGTTAGAGTGTTGTAAGCTGTGCTTAATGACCTTTTCTGATTGAGTTCAGAAGACCAGAATGCCAAGGGACATGGGCAGCGGGAACTAGGCTGGCTAACTGGGCTAGGGGCTGTTTGTATTATGACACTGGCAACATTCTGCTTGTATACAGAAAACTTGAGAAAAGCTGGTTTTAAAAGAAATTCCTAATTGCATAGCTCTCACCCTGTCATCACAGTTTGTTTTGTAACAGATACCATTTCAGTAAACTACAGCTGGTCAGAATGAAGAGAACAACTAGTTGTGGGGGTGCCCACCCTGCTCCAGTGGATACATCTGTAATACAACTCCTGCACCTAAGGCTCAGCAGCACTGTGCAAGTGGGAATGTGGGTCCCGTTGGGCTGAGTTGTGGTTCCCGCATGTCTGTCACAGCTCAGGGAGGCAGAAGCACGGGAATTTGACTGAGTTCACTCTACACAGCGCTGGGCGGATGCTGGGCTGAGAAGCCATGGGGCTCCGCTCGGGCGTAAAGAGGTCTCAGCCTGAAGTCCTGCGGGAGCAGAGCTCCTGAGTGGGGGTCTCCGGGGCCAAAGTGGCTGACCGGGAGACTGGTGGTCTCTGTCCTTGGGCTCCCAGATGCCACCGGGAGCCTTGGAAGAACTGAGACGGAGGGCATATGGCCTGGACCCCTCTGCAGCCGAGAGGGATGAGGGAGGTTACTCACTCCACTCGCTTGGCTGGGTCAGCTAGCTTGTTTGAGTGCCTCTGTGGAGGGAACTAGAGAAGTCTTCTAGCGGAGGGAACGTATCGGGAGATTAAGCAGCGGCTTGGTAGTCAAAGGCCTTCTCCACGGTTTCCCACGGTGAGGTAAAGACACGAGGAAGTTCATGGTTTTAAAAGGTTTGTTGTCATGGCAGAAAGTAGATGTGGTTGTACACTCCCCCACCCCAGGGTGGGCTTTTGGTTAAATACCCTTTGTAAGGAGGAGGGTCTGGGAAGGAATGCTTAATTGGCTACATCCTCTGGCTTTTAGGTATCTTGTTAATATGGAGATCTCTTGAGGCTCTGAGGCCTGTAGTCACGCCCTCTACCTGTGCTAGGTGACACAAACCTCTTTGGGAGGGGCTATGGGGGCGTTGCCCTACGTGATTGAAAGGTACGGGTCAATGGAGGTCCTCGGCTGCATGTCAGGAGCCTGGAGTCTGGGAGTGTGGCAAAATGTATGCCGTTCCTTTCAGGGTGGGTCTCCGGAGATCTCTAGTGCTCCACCAGAAACCAAGGTATCCTTTCATGGTTCCACATGGATGGACCCGGAAAACTGCTTTGAGATTGTGTCTCCTAGAAATGACAATGAAGCCTCAACCATGGTACCTCAATAATATGATTGTCTAAACAAGGCCTGAACTAGGAACAACACTAATAGACGTGCTAAAGTGGAAGGGGGAAATTTCATGGGACCCACCCCTAGACAGAGAATGATAGGCAACTAAGGAATGCTGAGAGCAGGAGAATTAGTCTTGGGGAGGGGGGAGCATTTCTTAATTGGTTATTCAGTATCAGGTGGTCAGAGCTGAAGTCATATACATAAAGAAATATTAAATGGACTCATCAGGTTGTATTTATATCATAATACGCTTATATATGTATATAACAGTAAAGAAAAAGGTCATGATTTGAAGTGGCACACAGGAATTGGAGGGAGGAAAGGGTTGGGGAAAATGATGTAATTATATTTTAATTCAAAAAATAAGGTGAAGAGTGATCATAGATGACACCTATGTAACTTTAATTTCTTTCAAATCCTATTTTTAATGATGGTTCTTAAACACTTTAACCTCCCTTGCCCGCTACCCACCAGAGGTAGTGGAAAAGAAAGGATGGGGCTGGGAGTGGACCTGTTTAGAAAAAGGTTCTTTGGAGCAACTCACGTCTGTGTTGTCTGGAAATCAGCACTTCAGTTCATAGGTTAGCAGGCAGCAGCAGCTAACACTTCATGGATACACCGGCAGTCCAGTTTGGTAGAGTTAGGTTAGCGACAGCAGTGACATGACCTAGCAGAGACAGCCAGGCCAGCCTCAGTTCAAGTCAGCAGTAGAGACCAGCAGGAACACTAGGAGGAGTTCTCATCTGTGCTTCTCTCAGGGAAATGAAGATTGGCAAAGACTTGAGACCCACAAGGGAGACCCACAAGGGAGACCCACAAGCGTTGTACAGCTAGCTACACAGCAAGCCAAGCTCTGTCTCTATCACTCCTTTGAGTCCTATTTATACCCTCCAAACATTACATGTTCTCCATGTGCTTTAGTACGTGCATTCAGTCAGCCTAAGTCTGAGGACTTCCAATAAATGGAGCTTAACTGTGCAATATATGTGTGTTGTTAGCAAAGAATCCTTCATCACATGTTTGCTTTAGCAAAACATCCTCTCTCCTGTGTCAGGTTCGGTGAAAGATTTCTTCAGGAGTCTGCCTTAGTCTTTTCCCTTGTCCTCTTCAGGAAAACACTCCTTCACATGTTTGCCCCAGCAAAAACACCATCCAATACAACTGACTCTCCAAAGAACCCTTAAGTTTCCACTTCACACCTGATATTGACTCCTGGCTTCCACATACCCACACTTGTATGCAAATCTGAACGACACAAAAAGAAATGCTGGGTATGTTGATTGGGGTAGGGTAAAGGACTCCATTAGACACTGTTGGTGGAAAAGTAAATTATTAGTCTTGACATTATGGAAGTCAGTATGGAAGATCCTCAAAAATATAAACTACTACTACCATATGGTCTTCCTGTACAACTCCTGCTATACACTCAAAATCAACAGTGATACTTGGAATGCTCCTTTTATATTGGAAGTAATTACTGTAGCTGAATTAGAGGATCAGCAGATGAGTGAATAAATTTAATATTAGTACAGATACTAAGTTATTTAGCAATAAAAATGAACAAAATTAAAGCATTTGCTAGCAGATGGGTGGGACTGAAGAACATATGTTAAGTGAAGTAAACTGGACCTGGGAAGAAATTATTACTACCTTTCCATGTTACTCAGAGTCTACATTAAAAAACCAAGCATAAAAGTAATATCTAGGAAGAGGGAGGAGACTAGGAAGTATGTGAGGGAGGGAAGTGGAGTAAATATACTCAAATCATACATTAGGCAAATATGAAAGTCATAGAGAAGTCTACAGTTAATATAACTACAAATGGATTTTGGTGGTTATCTAGACTATGTTTTACAATCTTTGTATTGCCGGTGCTTCATAATTCTTAATGAATAGCCTTTATTGTAAGTTAATTATACAAATATTTTTGCTTTATTTAATTGAATGAAGAGGTATAATAAGCTATAGTAATTACATTTTAATGAAATTTGTGTTTTTGAAAGAGTAATTCTAAGTATAGACTATAGAATTATGACTTGATGCAAATTAGATATTCTTCATGAATATAAAATAAAAATTGATCAGAATAGATGTGGTTTTGTATCTATGTTCTAAAGCTTCCGAATTAATATACTTTTTTTTAATTCTTAGTCCAGGTAGTCTTCAGCTTCTCTCTTTGAAGATGATTAAAAATGGAAGCTTGGGTTAAATTCTTCCATTAGCTATCTTCCACTGAAAGGGTCAGGATAGTTGAACAGACAAGTAGTTTGAAAAAATAATGCAGTGGAACAATGTTTTCTGTACTGTCATAACATTTTGAAAATCTTACATTATAAGTTAAAATACAAATAGTATATGCATTTTAGAGGATTGCTTACAGCTTTATTTTAGGCTCAGTCGATTTCAGTTTAAATTATTAAGACATTAAAGAATTTTATTAAATTTATCCATTTCTTTTAATTCTCTGACTTGATGTATACAGGTTTGTCCTTACCTATCTAGAAGAGATTACTGCTCTTAATAGCTACCTCATGCTTTCTTTTTACATTTTTCAGAATGTTTATTTTTTGTATATATGTGTATGGACACATTTGCTATTGTGTACGTGTAGCAGTTAGAGTACTGCTGAGTTACCTTTACATGCAGAACCTGCGGACCTTTCTAACTCCACTATTATTAAAAAATAAAAACACTAGTTGTATTAAAGTATATCCAGATATTGATGAAGTTTTATTTTTTGACTTTTAAGTAATTTTGTGAATGACTATATTAATCTGGATAATTTATCAAAAGTCACTGAAGCTATTAATCTCATGGGAAATTTGGATGTTTTATGTTCATTTTGCTCTATTTCACTGGAATCTTTGTTTGGTATCAGCTATTTTCCCACCTTGGGCTCTTTCTGTTGGACTCTCCTGGCTTCGGCTGTCTTTTCCCCAAATAGTCATGAACTGTGCTTGCACTCAGTTCTGAGCCTTGCAAGAAATCATCCTCCATGTGCAAAATAGGAATCAGTCTGTGACCCTCTGAAAGAATGGCCAGTGCTCTTAACTACTGACCCATTTCTCAAGCTCAAAGGAAGTTTTGAAAGGAAGTTTTTATTAAATTTCTCATGTACCATTAAAATGCCCCCTGCCCCTACATTTAGATGTCAACTAACTTAAAGTCTTTTTAAAAATCGAAGTAGTTTTATGAGAAACATTGATTTATTGTAGTTGAGTAGCAAGTTATCCAGGAACTTAACAACAGAGCAGGCATTTATGATCTCAGTTTTGTAGGTCAGGTATTTAGGATTAGGTTAGTTGCCTATTTCTGTCTTCTCGTTGGATTGTAGTCAGACAATTTGTTGGAGATAAAATGTAGGTTCTCTGGGGACTTCAGAATTTGCTTGGAGGCTTGTTACATGTACTGTTTGCAAGTTTGCAAGAATCAGCAGTTTCTTACTGCTACTGTCTTGCAACCTCATTTAATTGCCCTGGGATATTCTCCATGATACTGCTTGAGTGCCCCTTGGCATTGCATATGGTTTCTCTTAAAAAGATGACTGAGAAAAAGCAAGGGATGCCACAATGCCTTTTTCACTCTCGAATTTTATTTGTTTTGTTTTGTTTTTTTTTCTTTCACTGTCTATTTTTTATGTGGGTACTAGATATCTGAAATTAGGTCTTCAGGCTTGTGCAACAGGCACTTTGTATTTTTGGTTTGTTTGGGGACAGAGTTCTTTTTAGGTAGTTTTGTCTTTCCCGGAAATAAATATATGATATATATTATAATTTAATATGATATAATTATAATAATAAATGTATTCTATATTTATTTATTTATATATCATATGTACATATATGATATGTAAATAAATAAATAAAACCTAGGCTGACTTAGATTCAGAGATCCACCTGCCTTTGCCTCCGGTGCTGGGATTAAAGGGGTGCACCACCATATCTAGCTAATCTCTTTGTTACTTTGATCTCTTAATATTATATGTATTTAAAAGTTGTTGTTAAATTTTTGTATTGTCAGAATCTTTAAAGATGGGTTTTCTATGAATTAAGTAGTTTTTTTTTTTTTTTTTTTGGTGGGGGGAAGAAAAGGGTTTATTTGGCTTACATACACTTCCACTTCACTGTTTATTATTAAAGGAAGTCAGGAAAAGACCTCAAACAGGGCAGGATCCTGGAGGCAGGAGCTGATGCAGAAGCCATGGAGGGTGCTGCTTACTAGCTGGGTCAGCCTGCTTTCTTATAGAACTCAGGGCCACCAGCCAGGGAAGGCCCCACCCACAATGGGCTGCCCCCTCCCCCATGGATCACTAATTGAGAAAATGCCTTACTGGTGGATCTCATGGAGGCATTTTCTCAACTGAGACTTCTTCCTCTCTGGTGACAGTTCAAGTTGACACACAGACCATTCTGTAACACTGTCTGTTGTTACACTGTCTATATTGTTAACACTGACAGTCAACTCCACAGGGTCTAGATTCAACTAGGAGGCAACCTTTAGAGCATGCCAATGAGGGAATTATCTAGATTAAACTAATTGAGGTGGGAAGACCCACCTGAATGCAGTCACCTTCCCGTGGACTTGGGACACAGACTAAATAGAAAAAAGCCAGTGAACTGGGGACTAGTGTTGATCCCTCCCTGCTTCCTGACTATGCTCACTGTGTGAGTGTCTGCCACCATTACTCCCCCACTGTGGTGGACTGTATAGCCTCAAGTGTTAGACTCTAAGATCCAAACCAGGGGACGTGCTCCTGCAGAAACACACACGGACAGGGAATTCGCTGCAAAAACATGATGTTTAATGATAATATAATGATAATAAGCAGTGCACTGGGGTTCCCTCACACGAAGGCAAAAGGAACCCCTAGCCAAAGCTGGGAGCAGTTTTTATACAGAGTTTACGAGGGCAACCACAAAGGCTGACCTTCCCAGGTCTTGTCTCTAGGTGACTCAGATTCGCACATTATTTTTTTGACAATGAGTGTCTTCCATTTGCCCAGGTTTCTCACTTAAGGGCCTGGCTTCCTGACCACCTCCCATCCTGGGCCCCTCTCCTGGAATGTGTCTACATGCTCCTGCTTTGAGCCTTCCCCACCTGCAGGTGGGTTCCCTCCCCTGTGTCTGAGGAATGTTAGGCAAGTGTCCTCTGACTAAGGAATGTGTTCCTCCTAGGATGTGTCCTGGGACAGTGGGATTTTTTTCAATTTTAAGTTTGGACTGAGACCTGAAATTCTATACAAGCATGAAGTCATATATACCCTTTCTCCTTTCGGTGGCTTTTCTCTGGGTTTTATCACAGTGACACGAAAAGCAGCTAACGCGTTACCTGTATATCCAAGCTGCTTGCTTATTTACCATGCGTTTCTCCATTACCTACCACCTACCCAGCTGCATGCATTTTAGTCAGCCATCAGTAATCTATTACCTTCCTGCTCACCTACCTGTCCTCTGTTTTCCTAAGAAATTGTTTCTGTATCAAGTATTCACATTCAATTTAAGCTAGGTGACTGGCTGTTTCTCAATATTTCACTAAGTGGATATTGAAAGGATCCTGGAAGCAAAGGCATGAGTGTGGGAATCTGAGGAATTTAGGTGCTTTGTGAAATAATGGTCTTTGAAAATAAGCTGGGAAGGGTAGAGTGCAGGATGTGAGCTAAGGAAACTGCCTTGCATTGCAACTAAGGCTATCCAGAGGTAAAGCTACAGAGGGCTCTTACAGAAAATAATCTGGGAGATGGATAGGAATTTGTGATTGTTAATACTAGACATTTAAGGAAATGAGGAGTTGATTATCTGGATTCTGGGCATTTCATTGCAAAGGGGTATCCTTCTGAGTTTCTGCCTTGCCTCTGGGGTATCTGAAAGCCAGCGATGTGCAGCTCCAGAAGTGAAACAAACACAGTCTAGGATAGGGGTACCTCCCAGTCCATGTTTCTCAGGTGATAAACAGCGTGGGGGAAGGAATTTGTGATGGAGGCTGTGTGGTTCTTAAACTTCTGTGTATCCAGGGGACCCTGCAAAGTTGAAAAGAGAGTTGGAGGGAGGGGCAGTCCAGTTTAGCTCTGAGTGAGAGGAGTACAGAGGGGCCTTCTAGGAGAGACTTTCTGTGGGAGACTTAAACAAAGGCCTCCTCTCTCATCCGTCTTTGATAAAGGTGAAAGTACTTGCTTGTCTGAACTGTTTTTATTCATATTGGATAAAGGATAAATCTTACTCAGAGTGAACCAGAGATTAATACCTTTTGCAGGAAGGAATGCCCAGGAAGGGAAGCTCATTGGGTAAACACTTGGGGGGTCTATCTAGATAACTCATTAGCATGGAGAACTGTATATATGCTATGCTACATGATTGGTTGTCATGGTCCTCTTACTGGGGTGTCACGGTCATGTGCTCCAGGACAGGAACCTGGTCGGGAGCTAGTTCGAACTCCTGTGGTTCTCAATTGCTGAGGTTCTGAACTTGCTACTACTTTACCAGTTCTTCTGTCTAGTGAAATGGTTCACTGCCCCACAAATAGGGAGGTACACATTGACCAGAAGGTGAGCTTTAGAGTAGATGTTTTCATCTTAAATATTGGCTCTTAGCTGTTTTGTTTGTTTATTTTTGTTTAGTTTTTGCTCAGTTTCTTCAGTAAGAAGAGCTTTCCAAATAATAGTATGTAGATCTAGTCTCTTATGGAGCAGAATGGGTTCAGTAAAGTTAGTTATTGCTATTATTTTGTTGTGAAATTTGTAAAGTGATCCTTAATTAAATAACATGTTTTATTTAGTTTACCAGTTCTTTGCTTTTTTTGAGTTGGATGGACATGACTCAGATCTCCCTTTCTGACCTAGTCTCTCCTTTACTTGGGTTCTGCCATCATTTCCTCACACAAGTTACCATAGTTATTAGGCTATACTTATATGTGTGTATGGTTTATTTGTAACAATTCATGTATATAATCTCTTCCTTATAAGTGGTAGCACATTGATACTTTTCTATACCTTTCTTTTTAAATGTAAAAAGTTGCTTTTTTTGAGTACCTTGTTTTCTGTCATTCTCACATGTGCAGTTAATATAATTAATTTTTCCAGTTCTCTTTAAATGGACATTCTTCCCTAATCCTCTACCTTGGTTATAGACCAGAGTTGGTCTTAGTTATAGAAACTTAGTGCTAGGAGTTTTCAACATGTGGGTTGTGACCGCTCTAGGGGTTGAAGGACCCTTTCACAGGGGTCACATATCATATTCTGCAGATCAGATTTTTACATCAAGATTCATAACAGTAGCAAAATTACAGTTATAAAGTAGCAATGACAATAGTTCTATGGTTGGAGGTCACCATAACATTAGGAGCTGTATTAAAGGGGCACAGCATTAGGAAGATTGGGAGCCAGTGTTGTAGCTATTGAGATTTTAGTCCTAGTTTTCTTGATTCTTCTCACCTGAAGGTTGTGCTTTTATACAGTGATATTATTCTTTCCTGACAAGACTTTTGTGTTGTCTCTCATTTTTCTCTAGTGCCAGTTATTTTCTGTAGTAGGTTCATGGTTTTAGTTTCATATTTAATGTGATGTTTTGAATCTAATTTAGTTTTTAAAAGATAGTTGAATACCACTGGTACATAAGTTCTTTTCTTTGTTGATTTGAACACTACCTTTATAAATTTAAATTTATAATACATTTGAGCCAGTTTTTAGACATTCTTTTCGGTGGTTTTATATTTGGGAGTTTTTTTGTATGTGTATACACACACACACACACACACACACACACACACACATTTAATGTATAGAGTGTTTGTCTATATTTGTGTATATGTGTACCACATGCATGCCTGGTGACCCTGGAGATCAGAAGAGGGTATCAGATCCTTTGAGCTGGAATTCTAGACACTTACAAGTCAACAACAGAGCCTCACGGGATTCGAGCCGCACGGGACGGTGGGCTCCCGCCCTCTGCAGGCGGACGCCCAAGCGCTGCGCCACGGGGTTACAAGTCTTCAGATGAGTAATGGGAACTGATCGGGAACTGCAAGACCAAGTGCTCTCAACCACTAATCCACTTCTGAAAGCAGCCCCAGTGATACAATTTTAAGAAGAGATAGAATTTTTAAAATATAGTAACATAAGGAAAAGTATATTCACCAGGGCCTTTTATGAACCTAGTGTTTTTACATATATTAATTATATATCATATTTTACAAATTTTAACTCAGTTATAGATCATGAAGTCATTTATGGCCAAGTTTTACTCAGCATTTATTTATTTATTTTTTTCCTTTAGCTGTGATGCTGATCCATCAGCCCTAGCAAAATATGTTTTGGCTCTGGTAAAGAAAGACAAAAGTGAAAAAGAATTAAAGGCGTTATGTATTGATCAGCTCGATGTATTTCTTCAGAAAGGTAATACCTTTGGTTTAAAATATTATTTGAGTAAGTTATATACAGACTATTAAAAAAATTAAACCTATAGTTGTAACAAAACTTTTAGCTGTAGCAAAGTTGAATACACATTCCTGATGTTATATATATATGGCTTGCTTCCTTAATGTTTTGTGCTCATTTTGTAATATATATTAATGTACTAAGAAAGTGATCAGCTATTTAAGACAGCTGATCAGCTAAAGAAACTTAGAATGTTGTATAGGACGTGTTTTCAGCTTTTGTGTGTTATACTTTTCCCACACTTAGATAATGGCTAGTATTTGTGTCTGTGTATTGTGTGTGCTGTGTGTCATAGTCCTGGATGGAAGCAGCTGCTTAGCAGGCTGTCATTCTGCTCTTGAAACTTGAGTGATGAATGATTATCATGAAACTTGTACCAATATATGCTGCTTGCAAGCTGTTGGTCAGGGTACTGAGAAGCTCAATGGATAGAATTGGGCAATTGAGATCTCATTAAACATCTTTTGATCTGTGATTCTTTGGTTTTATTTTTAGAGACACAAATATTTGTTGAAAAACTTTTTGATGCTGTGAATACAAAGAGTTATCTACCTCCTCCAGAGCAGCCATCGTCAGGAAGCCTGAAGGTAGACTTTCTTCAGCACCAAGAAAAAGACATAAAAAAAGAAGAGGTGGGAATTTGTTATACTGTGTTGGTTCCTTAAGTTCACAGAAGAAGTAGTCAATTGAGTTTTTTTCTGAAATGTTCTATTAGGTGTCCTAAATACCTGTTTGTAAGTTCAGGGACTTTTCTAGAGTACTTATTGAACTCAGAATTTAGTAAGAATCATGGCTATGATTTATTAATGCAAAAGAATTAAAAGTTAACAGAGAAAAA
Organism: Rhabdomys pumilio; assembly: GCA_030674055.1. Lineage (NCBI taxonomy): Eukaryota > Metazoa > Chordata > Mammalia > Rodentia > Muridae > Rhabdomys > Rhabdomys pumilio. The sequence continues at coordinate 244,385,928 of JANHMN010000001.1, read as the reverse complement.
TGGTTTAAGAGAGGAAATCTGTTGGAAAGCAAGTGCAAATGTCTAGATTCAGTGGGGTCACATGGAATGTGCTTAATTCCCTTGAAATGAGTTGTAGCAGTAATGTTTATTTTAAGGAAGAAGTTAGAGACTTGGTTGCTGGGGGCCAGCCATGGCAGTTCTTTCTTATTTGGTTTTTCTTGAGATGGTGGAGGAGGAAGAGCATTTGCAGGGGTAAGACTTGGTCTGATGAGATATTTAGGATTGCTGTGTAATAATAAAACATTTACTTACCTTAAGTCTGAGTCACATTGCTGCAGTAGCTGACCTGTCTTCAGAGTTCTTGTGAGGCAAGAAACTGTTCAGCATCTCATCATAAAACAGCCTAGGATTAAGTAAAGGGAATCACAGTCTTTTAAGAAAAAAGGGGATAAGAGCTTTCTCCTCTCTTTGCCTTTAGCACTTATACCTCTTTCAGAATACATGATCACATGGTGAAAAGTTCACCACAATTTTTTTTGAATTTTAAATTGGATATTTTATTTATTTACATTTCGAACTTTATCCCCTTTCCCAGTTTCTCCTCAGCAAACCTCCTATCCCATCCCCCCTTTATCCTGCTTCTATGAGGGTGCTCCCCCATACCTCCACCCACCCCTGCCTCCCCACCCTAGCATTCCTCTACACTGGGACGTTAAGCCTTCACAGGACCAAGGACCTCTCTTTCCATTGATGCCAGATAAGGCCCCTTCAGCTCCTTCAGTCCTTCCCCTAACTCCTTTCTTTATTGGGGTCCCTGTGCTCAGTTCAATGATTGGCTGCGAGCATCCACATCTAATAGATCAGGATCTGCCAGAGTCTCTCAGGAGACAGCTGTATCAAGCTCCTGTCAGCAAGTAGTTCTTGGCATCCACAGTAGTGTCTGGGTTTGGTATCTGCATATGGGATGGATCACCAGATGGGGCAGTCTCTAGATGGTCTTTCTTTCCTTCAGTCTCTCCTCCACTCTTTGTCCCTGTATTTCCTTTAGACGGGAGCAATTCTGGATTAAAATTTTGGAGACGGGTGGGTGGACCCATCCCTCAACCAGGGGCCTTGCCTAACCTCTGGATATGGTCTTGACAGGTTCTCCCTCCCTTTTATGGGTTATTTCAGCTAATGTCATCCCTGTGAGGGCCTGGGAGGCTCTTGCTTTCCTGGCATCTGAAACTTTCTGGTTGCTACTCCCAGTTCCCCATCTCCATTGCTACATCTCCCATTCTCCTCTGTTCAATTTCCTGTTCATCTCCTCCCATACCTGAGATTTTACCCTCTTTTTTTCCTCTCTTCTTCTCTTCCTCCCAAGTCCCTCCCACCCTCTACTTCCCTTGATTATTTTGTTCCCCTTCTAAGTAGGACTGAAGCATCCTCTCTTTGGTCTTCCTTCCTCTTGAGCTTCATGTGGTCCTTGAGTTGTATCTTTGGTTTCTTGGTAGATTTTTCCTTTGATGAGTATAAAGTGTCCTTCCTTGTCTTTTTTGATAACTTTTAGTTGAAAGTCGATTTTACTCAATATTAGAATGGCTACGCTAGCTTGTTTCCTGGCTTGGAAAATTGTTTTCCAGCCTTTTATTCTGAGGTAGTGTCTGTCTTTGTCACTGAGGTGCGTTTCCTGTATGCAGCAAAATGCTGGGTCCTATTTATGTATTCAGTCTGTTAGTCTATGTCTTTTTATTGGGAAATTGAGTTCATTGATGTTAAGAGATATTTAAGGAATAGTGATTGTTGCTTCCTGTTATTTTTGTTGTTAATGGTGGAATTATGTTTGTGTGGCTATCTTCTTTTGGGTTTGTTGAAAGAAGATTACTTTCTTGCTTTTTCTAGGATGTAGTTTCCCTCCGTGTGTTGGAGTTTTCCATCTATTATCCTTTGTAGGGCTGAGTTTGTGGAAAAATACTGTGTAAATTTGGTTTTGTCATTCAATAGCTTGGTTTCTCTATGTATGTTAATTGAGAGTTTTGTAGCCTAGGCTGGCATTTGTGTTTTCTTAGGGTCTGTATGACATCTGTTCAGGATTTTTAGAGTTTCTAATGAGAAGTCTGGTGTAATTCTGATACATCTGTCTTTATATGTTACTTGACATTTTTCTCCTTAATGCTTTTAATATTCTTTCTTTGTTTTGTGCATTTGGTATTTTGACTGTTATGTGATGGGAGGAAGGAATTTCTTTTCTGGTCCAATCTGTTTTGGAGTTCTGTAGGCCTCTTGTATGTTTATGGGTTTCTCTTTCTTTAGGTTAGGGAAATTTTCTTCTATAATTTTGTTGAAGATATTTACTGGCCCTTTAAGTTGGGACTCTTTCTTCACTCTCTTCTGTACCTATTATCCTTAGGTTTGTTCTGTTCATTGTATCCTGGATTTCCTGGATGGTTTTTGGGTTAGGAGCTTCTTGCATTTTATATTTTCTTTGACAGTTGTACCAATGCTTTCTATGATATCATCTGCATCTGAGATTCTCCCTTCTATCCCTTGTATTCTGTTTGTGATACTTCCATCTATGACTCCTGATCTCTTTTCTAGGTTTTCTATCTCCAGGATTGCCTCCCTTTGTGATTTCTTTATTGTTTCTATTTCCATTTTTAGATCCTGGATGGTTTTGTTCAATTCCTTCACCTGTTTGGTTGTGTTTTCTTGTAATTTTTTAAGGGTTTTTTGTGTTTCCTCTTTAAGGGCTTCTACCTGTTTAGTGGTGTTTTCCTGTATTTCTTTAAGGGAGTTATTTATGTCCTTAAAGTCCTCTATCATCATCATGAGATGTGATTTTAAATTAGAATCTTGCTTTTCTGGTGTGTTGAGGTATCCAGGGCTTGTTGTGGGAGAACTGGGTTCTGATGATGCCAAGTAGCATTGGTTTCTGTTGCTTATTATGTTCTTGCTCTTGCCTCTCACCATCTGGTTATCTCTGGTGTTAGCTGGTCTTGCTGTCTCTGACTGTGGCTTGTTCCTCCTGCAAGCCTGTGTGTCAGCACTCCTGGGAGACCAGTTCTCTCTAGGAGGAATTTGAATATGGAGAGCTGTGGCACAGGGTCAGCTCTGGGGCTCAGATGGAAACTGGAATGATACTGTCCCTGGCTGTTCCTTGCTTCCTTGTGTCTTGATGGCTCTGGGTGGATCCCTGTTGTGCCAGGAATTTGAGCAGAAGTGGTGGTCTCACCTGTGCTCACAGGTGTATCAGCATTCCTGGGAGACCAGCTCTCTCCCGGTGGGATTTGGGTATGGAGAGCTGTGGCACAGGGTTGGCTCTGGCACAGCTGGAAACCAGAAGGATCCTGTCTCAGGCTGCTCCTTGGTTCCTGTGTCCTGAGGGCTCCAACCATTAATTCATATGAGGTATATTTTATGCCTGTGGCCTTTTTTTTTTTTTTTTTTTTAAAGTAGATACTAGGAAGGAAGACTGACATAAAATTGGATATGTGTACTTATAGCTTGTCTGCATCAGAATTTCTTTATGTTCTTACTTAAAATACACAATCTTCAAAGCCCTGACATATATGTAGAATCTGTTAGCAATATCTTGGATTTGTTTCACTTCTAAATTATTTCTAATGACATATTATTGTCCTATGGAATCAGTATTGTGGAAAATATAAATTGGATAGTATAACAGTGACTAAAGGCATATTCTTGTAGTTGCTTTCTAGTAGCTATAAAACATGAATAGAGGCCTCTAGGAAATAGTAGATAGCTGACATGATGCTCTAAAAAGATAGAGAACTGTTTGATTTTGTATATTATTGTGTATTCTCTCTTTTTTAAAAATCACTTGATTGGTACTAATATGTTTCCTGATCTATGATGTGAGACCAAATCCAGAAAACAGAAAGTGTGAATGTATGTTAGACTTTCGAAACAAGGGGTAAAATTGGTTTTTATATGTAAAAACAAAGACATTTACTTAAAATATCTTCTTGTCAGCATTATCTAAAGTAAGGATTTATGACTTTATTATTCATTTTAAGTTTACCAGTTACAGCTAAAGGATTGTATTTGGCAGAAAAATAGTTTTGTTTGAATATTTGTGATATAATTTTGTGTCTGTTATAAATTAAACTTAATATTAACTGAAATAGTAACATAACAGAGAATTGCTGTTGGTAAAGTTGTCCGATTTTTTTTTTTTTTTTTTATATTAGCTCACAAAGGAGGAAGAGCGAGAGAAGAAGTTTTCCAGAAGGTTGAATCACAGTCCTCCCCAGTCAAGCTCCAGATACAGAGATAATAGGTGATGTGTTGCGACATTCTTAAATATTTTTGTTTTTATTATTTAGACTGACTATATTTTCCAAAGGAACAAGTAATGACATTTGCTTTGTTCTTTTGGATTTTGGGGTTGGAGTGCAGGGAGACAGGACCTTGCCAGTTAGTAGCATACAATTTCTGGCAAATCCTGCCTCTGCCTCCTGAGTGCTGGGCTCACATTGCGGCACACTCCATCATCACTCCCAGCTCTGCTGCCCTTACTGCTCTAGGGAAGTAGAGCTAGGTCCTCTGTCCCAAGAACATCTAGTTGTGCTGTGTATGCTGGCAGTGATTCTTAGAACAGAGCTTCTTACAGTAATTGCTATTGTTACTGCTTTCCTAACTTCAGATACAGTGCCTCTTGGTGAGAAATTTTATTTTGCACCTTTTCTTTTTATAACTTATCAAGATTCACTTATTACATTATAGAGGATGTCATTTATTTATAATGACAAAGTATTGGAGATATAAAGTGTTAGTTAATACTTCAAATAATGACTCTAGAAGGAATGTTTGGGGAGGAGGAAAGAGAAGAATGTCTATATTCAAGTCAGAAAAGGATAATATAATTCCAGTAAGTTAAGGGTATAGTAAATATATGTACATGTTTATACGTAAACATAGTATATGAAAATAAGAAATGAGTATATGATAGTAATAATAAAAATAGGGCTGGATATGGTGGCAACCGTTTTTAATCCTAGCACTCAGGAGGCAGAGGCAGTGGATCTCTGGGTTAAAGGCCAGCCTTGGGCTGCAGGCCAATCTGGGCTATTCAGTAAGACTCTGTCTCAAATAATAACAATATAATAATAAACATGTGTTAACAACCTGGCAAATGTTAGGCCTTTGTTTTTTTGAGTTTTTGTTGTTGTGGGGATGGGAGCTTGAAGTTTCCTTTTAGTGTGAGTGAATTATTTTTCCCATTATACTTCCAAAGTGTTCAAAGTATGATACAGGTGATACTTGCAAATGTGATTGAATGTATAAACTATTTGTAATAAGATGTGTGTAGGTGTCTATATGTGTAATACATAGTTGTATAGATATTGTGCATGACACTTAAGAATTAAGAGATAAGTTTGATTTTCTTTTTAAAAGCTTTTAGACTATAAGTAAACTCAGGTTCTGAGTTTTGGAGGTGCCTTTGTTCTTATGATAGTCACACAGCTTACATGTTTGGGGGCTTTTTATATTTACTTAGGTATTATTCATATAAATGTTATGATATATTTTTTAGAAGCCGTGATGAGAGGAAAAAAGATGATCGTTCTCGAAAAAGAGATTATGATCGAAACCCTCCTCGAAGAGATTCATACAGAGACCGGTATAACAGAAGACGTGGGAGAAGTCGCAGCTACAGCAGGAGTCGAAGTCGAAGCTGGAGTAAAGAGAGGCTTCGTGACAGGGATAGAGATAGAAGCAGGACAAGGAGCAGGAGCAGGACGCGAAGCAGAGGTTGGTAATCAATGTGGTTGTGATTTGGTTGCAGTTCTTTACTGAGAAAACCTTCTGTACTGCTTAATGTATTGTCTTTTATGTTTCTTATTATTTTTGAGAATGCCTTTTTTTCTTTCTTTTGGAGACAGGTCCTCAATGTGCAGTCAGGCTGTCCTAGAACTAGCTGTATACACCAGGATATCCTCAAACATCCAGAGATTTGCACACTTTTGCCTCCTGAGTACTGGGATTAAAGACATGCTCCTCTTGCTTCTGTGAATGCTTTCTTTTAAAGATTTTATTTATTTATTTATTTATTTATTTATTTATTTATTTATTTATATGACATGGTCTCACTATGTAGCTCTGGTTGTCCTGGAATTCACTACATAGACCAAGTTATATGTGCATGAATCTAGGTCACTGTCTACTATAGCACAGGCAACAAACATAGGCCATACTACTGAAGTAAACTAATACTCCCTGCTCTTGCAGCAGTCAGCAGCAGGGGCCTGCTCCTGAGTCCTCCTCTTTATATGCTGGCGTGTTCTTGACTGCTGCCGTGATTCGCAGGCGGCCACGTTGGCTGTGAGTTTATAACTGCAGTGGACTTACCCTGTGCAGGAAACAGTCTTCATCAGCCTTCCCTTAGCTTTGGCTCTTAATAATCTCTCTGAATTTTGACTCCTCCAATCTTTCTGCCTCCTCTTCCAGTGTTCTTGAATCTTGTGGAGCATGGCTGTGATATAACTGTCCCAGGAAGGACGGAGTGACTTCACAGTCACTTATTTTCTGCACTTTGATCAGTGAGCTATTAAGTGACATTTAAAAGGAGAATGTTTGTGCAAAGTTTAGACTGTTTTTTGTGTTTAGCAAAAACTATTGCTTTCTTTATACCTGATATTTTTTTCCTTTTAAGAAATAGTTTTACAAGTTATTTATATTTATTATTTATATTGCAGAAAGGGACTTGGTGAAACCTAAATATGACTTGGATAGAACAGATCCATTAGAGAATAATTATACACCAGTCTCTTCAGTATCCAGTATTTCATCTGGCCACTATCCTGTACCTACTTTGAGCAGCACCATTACCGTAATTGCTCCTACTCATCATGGTAATAACACTACCGAAAGTTGGTCTGAATTTCATGAAGACCAGGTAGATCATAACTCTTATGTAAGGCCACCAATGCCAAAGAAACGGTGTAGAGATTATGATGGTAAGTCACTTAACTCTTGTATGATGTATTTTCTTGTAATTTTGCCTAATTTATTTTGTGTGTATGTATTTTGTACATATATATTTTGTATAAGTTTCTGCCTAAAGTATTTGTTTAGTTTGTGTAATTATTTATAAGGAGTTTATGATATTGGAAAGGAGAGATACTTTGTGAATTCTGTAATATCTTCCTCTGCTATTAACAATTTAGGTTGTATTTATAATATTGTTGGATCAAATAAGAGTCAATACCATCTGAGTTACTTTTCAAAGAATCTGTTCACTTAAGTATTTTCAATTAAATCATTCCTTAGAAATAAGTGATTATTGAAATATATTTAGGATCATGTAAGATTTTTTTTCAAAGAGAATCAAAGACGTTTAAGGATATACTATAAAACATTATGTTTAATACTGAAATCATAGTTGCAGTATGATTTTAGTATTAAATGAGATAGTTAAGTAGTTGGTGTATTATATAAAGAAGCATATTTCCCAAAAGTTACATGTTTGTTATTTTATTTACTTATGATTATGGATATTTTACTTTTGAGTATGCATATTTCAAATTTCTTTTTTATTGTGTAAAGAATATTAGTTGATAATAACTTATATTATTAAGAATGAAGAGAGCTCTTGTAAAAATGTAAATTATAATTTTACCCAGTACTAAAAATAATCTTATTTTTGATGTCATTTGTTAGCTCAGAGATAGTTTATATTTCTAGAGCTTATTGCATTTATTTCTAATGATACTTTACTTACAGAAAAGGGGTTTTGTATGAGAGGAGACATGTGTCCTTTTGATCATGGAAGTGACCCAGTAGTTGTAGAAGATGTGAATTTGCCAGGCATGCTGCCTTTCCCAGCACAGCCACCTGTTGTTGAAGGACCACCTCCTCCTGGACTGCCTCCACCTCCTCCAATTCTTACTCCCCCACCTGGGAATCTCAGACCCCCTGTGCCACCTCCAGGTCCATTACCACCCAGTCTGCCGCCTGTCACAGGTCAGAAGATAGAGTTGTTTCGTACCATTTTTTATTTGTTCGCCTATAGTCTTTTTGTAAAAATTAATAATTTCATGCTCATGTTTTTAAACAATTTGTAAAGTAGGCCTATACATGCCTGGTAGGAACCAAGTGTACTCCTATTTGCAATATCATGCATGACTCAGCCGTTAGTAAACTAGTTACTGTGATTTATAAAAGCTTGTGAATTGTATACATTATGATAATCCCCTTGTCTTTAGTTCTTCCTAGTTTACATCAAACATGTTTTGTAATAGATTTAAAAGAATATTTACCATAAAAAGCTAACTTACTTGTAAGAGCTTGCTCTTTGTAGAAAACATTTTAGCTTGATAAAAGAATATCAAGTTTGAATGTATAATAATTTATTTCGTTTATTTGCTTTCAGATGATATTTCTTATTCTTTGGTTTTGACAGGACCACCTCCTCCACTTCCTCCTTTGCAGCCATCTGGCATGGATGCACCACCTAACTCTGCAACCAGCTCTGTTCCTACTGTGGTAACAACTGGCATTCATCACCAGCCTCCTCCTGCTCCGCCCTCTCTTTTTACTGCAGGTGCAGTTTTGGCCCCCTCTAAATTTCATAATGCAGTTTTAGAGCAGAGCTTTAAAATACCTAGTGAGTTAAAAATAAGGGACAACATTTCTCACTAAAATTATACAGCGAAAGGTGGACTTGATGAATAAACTAAATCATTCAGTTAGGATATTTTGGAAGACCTTTATTGGTTTTGTTTTTATAGAATTACTCTATATTTACAACACGTTAGTTGTATGTTTATTAATAATAAATTGTTTACTTTTTCTATTATCAATGTTTAAAAGTCACCAAATGGTTTTTTATAATTGTTGTTTAATTACAGTTTTTGTGTTACCAGATACATATGATACAGATGGCTACAATCCTGAAGCCCCAAGCATAACAAACACTTCCAGACCTATGTATAGACACAGAGTCCATGCACAAAGGCCTAACTTGATAGGACTAACATCAGGGGACATGGATTTACCACCTAGAGGTATTATGATCACTCTTTTCTTACTTTCACGACAGCAGGATGGGGTGTAGTTCAGTAGTAGAATGTTTGCTTATCATGCACAGAGCTCTGAATTGATCTTTATCCAAATAAACCAAAAGACAGAAAAAGGAGGAAAGCATAAAGGAAGGATGATGATGTTACCCACTTGATTATTTAGTCTGTCATGAGTACCATATTTATGAATTTCTCTGATACCATGTATGTCTTAGATAACTTGTTTTATACGTTTTATTTGTAGTCTTACTAGTTCACCTAAAACTGGTAATCAGCCTGTGGGTCACGACCCCTTTGGCAAACTCTGTCTCCAAAAAATATTTACATTACAATTCACAACAGTAAAAAAAAAAAAACCCTACTGTTATGTGGTAGCAGCAAGATAATTTTAAATGGTTAGGGATTACCACAACATAGGGAAGTGCGTTAAAGGGACACAGCATTAGGAAGATTGAGAACGACGGATGAGAGAAATGATAATATTCTTAAAGCCTGTCCTATCTTGGTTAATGAGCTTATTTAAAACTTAAGCTCTGTGGGTAACTTTTTTGTATTCCTGAGATCTTAAAATTTGACACATTTGTAAGTAAAATGAAATAGGGGCTAGTAATTGACTCGTCTTTTAAAGTCTAGGAAAGACAGCCTTTTTAGCTAAATTGTTAAAAACTAAAGTTTAGAGTGAGCCAGGACAGTAGAAATTCATTACTAGCATCAAACTATGGCTAGAGTTCCCATTAGTTTAAAACAGTGTAGCAGTTACAGGTACAGATTTTGATGAAGGAAGATGGAAGATTGTTAGGCAAAATAGGTCTTTTATTCTTAATCATGCCATTTGAAACTACTTTGCATCCCATTATTTTCCCCCTGCTGTCTTTAGAGAGACTAGAAACATCAAGACTCTTCAGTTGCTTTCCATAAATGTCCAGTTCAAATAACAATGCCCACTGTGGATTAGTAAATTTAGAATTACTTATAATTTGAAGGTTTTTTTATTGTTATATATTAGAATCTGTCAGATTCTGAATATCTTTCTTATAAATTTGAAAAGCATGTTGTGGCAGGGTGTAAGGAACATTCTAATTCAAATTTATACCTTCTTTGAGGTATCACAGAATCTCTTCGTATGTATTCTTTCCAGTACGCTTTTAAATTCTCCCTAAGGTAATCTAATAATTATTATCAGTAGTAGGAAAAGAAGGTTTCTGTTTTGGTTTCTTCTATATGTGAGGCATACATATTGCCTATAATGGGAAGGTAGCACTTCAAGATTATAGTTGTTTGTAATGTTTATTCATTCTCTGAATTTCTCTCTCATATTGGTTAGTTTACAAAAACCTTTCTTTCTTTGGGTCACTTTAGCAATTAGAAAAAAAATACATATTTTTAATTATGTATTTCTGTGTGGGGGTGAGTGTGTGTGAGAGTGAAGGTGTCCAAGTAGGCAGCCAGAGGCTAATAGTTCCTCTGGTGCTAGGGTTCATGGGAGGTTCTGAGCTGCCTGATGTAGGTACTGGAGACTGAACTCTGGTTAATCTGTAATAAGAGTAAGATCTCCTTTTAATTGTCCACTCCAGTTTTTAAAAAAGTCTTATTAGTATTCCCTGCTTTTACTGGCAACTCCTACTTCACTAATGCTTTGCTTTTTTGGATTGGCATAAATGTTTTCTGCTACTGTGTAATATTTCTAAACCCAGTCCAGTGTCAGACTGATTTCTAGTTATGATTGAGAGAAGGAAGAAAGATCAAATCCTTTGTATGTAAATTTTACCACATATCCATTTGCATTATGGTAATTTCAGCTTTGTGAATAATGTTGCCAGAAGTGCTTCCTGTAGAGATAAATGTACACTTACTTTGAAATAGGAATGCCTTTTCTCATAGTGTCTTTATTGTACAATGATTATTTTAATAGCATTCAGATATATTGTATATATTTTTGTGTGATACTTTAGACATACATTTTTATATATGTCTAAAGACATATATTTTTATATATTTTGTGTGGTATTTTAGACATACATTTTTGTGTGATACTTTGTGTGATACATTAGACATACATTTTACCTAATAATTTTGCTTTTAATTTGTTAGCTGATTTAGGATCCCACTTAAATGGTAAATGCCAGGTCTCTTTTCAGTCTTCTTTTCATCCCTCTATGTTCTTATCTGTCCCCATTTTAGGTTTCAGATTTCTTGTTCTAGATTATAACAGATACGTAAAAAGCTACAGTGTAAATTATGTAATTATACATTTCTGGTAGTCTGAACATGACATTAGTTTATCATGGGATATTATTTGATAATTAGACTTTTATGCTTTATCTCTTAAATCTTAGTATGGGGCAATCATTAAATAAAACATTAAAATAAATTAAATTCCATTTAGACTATGGAATTCTAATAAATGACCTTTTTCCCCTCACAATTTTTTTTTAACTTTTAAGTTTTGTTTTGTTTTGTTTTGATTTTTGTGAATTTCACACCATGCACCCCAGCCCCACTCATCTCTCCATCTCTTCATATCTGCCCTTGTCCTTGCAACCTCCCCCCAAAATAAAATATAAAAAGCAACAACAAAAAAAGTCCATGGAAGTCACATTGTGTCCAGTATCTTTTGTTCACACATCCTGACTTCTAAATGTTTTTTGCAGTGAGTCATTGGGGTGGTTTGAGGCCTCTGGCTCTGTTGTACTATCAATACTGGATCCTCACCAGGACTCCTTTCAGATATCCTGTTGTTACTGTATGTCATGGAGATGGTGCTGCTTTAGTAATGCAGGACTGGCTGGCCCTGTTATGCATTCCAGTAGTTCACAAATGAGGTAGATGTTGGGGTGGGCCAACTCAGAGCCCTGGATCTGGGCCTGGGTAACCTGAATTGGTCAGCCCACCAGCTCTCCCGCACCCACATCACCAGCGTGAGCTCTCCAGCTCTGCCCCTGCTAGTTCACCCAATGCGCTCCTACTCTCATGCTGCAGTGGGCAAGGCAGCAACTCAACTGCCTGTCTCAAAAGGAAGAAAGGTATAGGAGTTCACAGGACACTGGAGACATTTGAAGAATTTTAAAGTAGGTGGTAGCAGAACTGAGAAGATTTGTATTTAATAGACTTGACTACATGGTTCATTAAATGTGATGCTTAGACGAAAATAATGTAAAGGCTGAAATCAAATATAAGTTTCTGTGTTGGTAATTAGAAAATGATAATACCATTTGCTATTAAAAGAACAGATTGGTAAAAAAAAATAAGTTTAATTTTTTTAGTTTACTTGTTATATGTGTAAGTCATCTGATTAGAAATATTTAAAGTCTGAGCTCCATGAAGACAGCTAACTAGAAATTACTCATTCTATTCTTACTTGGAATCATAAATATGGAGGTAAAGAATGATACAATGAACCACACTGAGTCCTGCATGGTTGACTAACACAGGCACAAATAGCCTTTCTTGTTCATTCTCAGTTAAACACCCCCACACCCATATTCCTCAGACTCCTGAAGAAGCCCTGTGAAAGATGAATGAGAGTAGATAAAGGAAGGACATAAGGATTATGGAGTGAGGTGAGGGAGCCAACTGACTGGAGAAGTCACACGGGTGACTGAAAACAATGAAGCCAAGGGCCACAAAAGAAAAGGGATTCCTGAAAATCCAGAGCTGGTAATCTAAGAGGAGAAGTCACAAACAGCAGCAAATGTCTCTTGGAGACCAATTAAAAACTGAGAAGTAGAATTGAACAGGTGACTAAGAGGTTAAAAGCATGTAAGGCTCTTGCAGAAGACAGGCTTGATCACAATCCATGATAGCTCACATTTGACACCTTCTGCAGGCACCAGGCATATACGTGGCACACATATATACAGGCAAAGTATTCATACACATAAATAAATAAAACCTCTGAATATTCATAGGTTTAAGTATCAAATAGTTTCCTTAATTACTTATTTTTCTCCCATGTAGTGGAGGCAGCTGCCACTTTTCAAAGGATAAATGGATGAATGGGCATGGTAAATCAAATGCAGATATCTCTTAGGGACTAGCTGTGGGTTATGGAGGGAAAATGGAGTAGTGAAAGGAGAAACTTTGTGAGGTTTCCTTTGTAAATGTGGCGTGATGGGAGCGTAATATTAAGGGTTGCTAGGATGGATGTTCCAGTGTTACAGGAGAGCTAGACAGTGGAAGGAAACAGGGAGACTTTGTGACATAGATCGGAGCCTCTGTTTTTATGTTTAAATAGGTGGCCAGAGAAATCTGGAAGTAGAAGCCCAGTTAAGACAACAGGTTACATAGAAAGCTTTGTCCTAGGAGTGCTTTAGCAGAATGAATGTAAAATATCAAGTAGTAAGAGTGAGTGCCAGGACAGCCAGGAGTACACAGAGAAACCCTGTCTCGAGAAAACCAAAAAAAAAAAAAAAAAAAAAAAAAAAAAAAAAAAAAAAAAAAAAAAATCAAGCAGTAGATATTTATAATTCTCTAACACTGCATTTCAGTCTTGAATATTTCTTTAAAATTGTTTCCATTATGTTAATATGTTGCTGTTTAAGCAGTAGTTTTACAATTTGCTAATTTGCAATGGTAGTTTGTCTCAAGGTGACTTACTTATATACTTTTGTTTGTGGTGAGAGTGATGGCAGATTGGAGGATTGGTGTACATTTTACCTTTGAAGAAGTAGCCTACATTATCACACATTAATTTGGCATGAGAAATTTATTGAGTCTTAGAGTTAAGTGTGAAATAAAAAAAACTCATCTGAAAAAGACTAAAATTGCCTTGGACTACTGTATTTGAATATAATCTTTTGCCTATAAGATATTTATTTTGATAGAAAACCTAGATATTTTCACAGGAATTTGAAGAAGTAGCTGAGATAAACACAAAATATGAATGTATACTTTCTTTTGTCTTGATACAGAAAAGCCTCCTAATAAAAGCAGTATGAGGATAGTAGTGGATTCAGAATCAAGGAAAAGAACTATTGGGTCTGGGGAACCTGGAGTTTCTACAAAGAAGACGTGGTTTGATAAGTAAGTTGACAGGGACTATTGAAGAATTTTGTCGTACATTGATTATTGCTATATTACTAGATTAGAGACTATGTAATCTCTTAACGTTATACTGATCTGTATATTGTTCTCAGTTTACAACCTTGGTTGTTTTCTAGAAATTTATGAGTTTGCTTTGGCAGTACAAAGCTGTTTTCTTAGAAAAGCAGTGTGATGGAGGACACAATTTTTTTCTCTTTCCACTTCTACCTCTAAAAGAAACAAGCCTTTATACATGTTAGATGTGTTACTGAATAGGAGCTGCACACAGGATAGTTATAAGCCCTGCATCATTAGGAGAAAAGGATGGAGAAGATCTGGATAAAGGTTTTTGTTTTAGGCCCTTCCTGCTAGGAACTGCCAAGCAAGGGCTTTTCCCAGGTGGAAAGGCTGAAGAGGCACTGAGTTGGTCAGGAAGAACTTTGGAGAAAGGAAGAAAATCAGAATATTAGAGGGTATGACAGTACATGTATATATTTACATGTGTGAAGGGAAGTTAGAGCTACTCTGAATAGTTTAGAAAGAGTAGTTTCCATATCTGGTATTGTGATTAAATTTGTGATTTAAAGTAAAAGTAGAAGGGTGAATTCATTGGATTACAGATATTTTTTTCATGTCCCAAAAGCATTATGTGTACTTCCAATAACTTTACTTCTCTGGCTTGATGGTGGTGGCTCATACCTTTAATCCCAGCACTGGGGAGGCAGAGGCAGGTAGATCAAGGCCAGCCTGATTGATCTTCATAGTGAGTTCCAGGACAGCTAGAGCTGCACAGAGAAATCCTGTCTTGAAAAAGCAGAAACAAAGAACCAAAAAAACAAAAAACAAAAAAGAATCCCAAAACTGATAACAGGTTTAGGTATCATCTTTATTAATAAGTAAAATTAACAAAAGTCTTAAAATGAAATACCTTTCAGTAAGCTGATTTCCAGAATAGAACAAGATTTGTATATATATTTTGGCTAAATGCAGACAGTAGTATCTTTTTTTGATTAAAAATAACAGAAAATGAAAAGTGTAGAAATAAAAAGGGATGTAGTGAACCTTCCTGGGTGACTTCCATAAAAAGATACTAACACTACTAATTTGGAAACTGTTATTTGAAACTTTAAATTTCTTCATTGACTAGTACTTCCAGTTTTGGGGAGAAATTGATTAAATTAAGGACATCCATTTTACATGTAAAACGTTATTCTTTTGTAGTAGTTGGGATCAGTTTTAGAAATATATTGATCAATTTGTTTTTTGCTTACAGACCAAATTTTAATAGGACAAACAGTCCAGGTTTCCAGAAGAAGGTTCAGTTTGGAAATGAAAATACTAAACTTGAACTTAGGAAAGTTCCCCCAGAATTGAATAATATCAGCAAACTCAATGAACATTTTAGTCGATTTGGAACATTGGTTAACTTACAGGTAAGAGCTTTGGAATAATATTCTCAGTATTTATTTAAAGAACTTGAGAAAATGTGCATAGAAAAATAGGAAATTGGTTCACATTTTAAGATTGGGAAGTTGGACATTATATTTGTTACTGTAATGAAATACCTGATGAGGGCTAACTTATACAAGAAAAGAAATATTAACAATGAAGTGAGGCTGTTTGTTTGGCTTTGATTAAAGACTGCTGGTGGGTCAGAGATGAAATTAGTGGTCAGACTGACTCCTAAACAGTTCTCTCATGAGAGCTCAGAGATCCTTAAGAACTTATGTCTTATTTAGGGTTATTGTTGTGATGAAATACCATGACCAAAACTATTTCATGAGGAAATGGTTTCATCATCAAAGGAAGTCAGGATAGGAGCTCAATCTGGAAGCAGGAGCTGATTCACAGGCCATGAAGGGGTGCTGCTTATGGGTTTGCTCCTCATGGCTTTCTCAATCTGTTTTCTTATAGAACTCAGAACCACCAGCCCAGGCATGGGACCACCCACAATGGGCTGGTCCCATTCCTGTCAACCACTACTTAAGAAAATGGCCTATAGACTTGCACACAGCCTGATCTTTTGGAGATATTTTCTTAATTGAGGTTTCTTTTTCTGAGATGACTTTAGTTTGTGTCAAGTTGACATAAAACCACCTAGCACAACTTTAAGGGCAGTTCCTCTAAATGGTCTGATAACCTACCACTAGACCTCATTTCTTAAAGAAGTCACACTACTTCACAACACCGCTGGCACAGATAACTTGCTTTGACTTGTGTTTCTTTGTTCTGTAAAAGTAAAAAATGCCAAGAAGCTGCTTCTACATTGAAACCTAAGTGTTTTCAGTCCATGGTTACTCAGATCTGGCTCCAGAATAAACTTTCCCTTATTTCATTAAACAAGCAAATAAACAGGCAAAAAAACAAAGGGCTTGCTCAGGCTCTTTGAAAATACTGTGAGAATGAAAGGATCGGTATGTTGTACAAATAACAAAAGTGTAAGGACCTTGATGATAAGATCTTACTTGAAGGACTGAAACCTTGAGATCTTAAGAAATTGACTCTAAAGCTATGCATTCCTTTAACAGTAAACTGTTGTCAATAAATCTTAGGTTGCCTACAATGGTGATCCTGAAGGCGCCCTTATCCAATTTGCAACTTATGAAGAAGCAAAGAAAGCAATCTCAAGTACAGAAGCAGTATTAAATAATCGGTTTATTAAGGTTTATTGGCACAGAGAAGGAACTACTCAACAGTTACAAACTACTTCACCAAAGGTAAGAGAGAAATGTATGTGAAGTCTAATGTTTCTTGTGGTCCTTTATCAGTATTGAAACAGGCTTTTGAATCATGGCTTTACTACTGTTAGTTACAGAGGCTGGAGAAAGTTACTTCTCTTAACTATTCTTTTATTAGCTTGTGAGGTTAATCTTAGTTTAGGGAATTATAAAATGGTTTGTGTGAAGTATCTAGAGTAGTAGTTACTGAGAAGTAATCATTAAGTGGTGGTTACATACTGCATAAGTTTATCACTACATAGTCCTCTTAGACTTTATTTTTTTCCTTCCCTTTTTTCTACTTTTTTCCCTAGAGAAAATACTAGCTGTTTTTGAGAGATATTATAGAGTAGTCTGGCTTTTGATTATTAAACAATGATGAATTTAATTTTTATACTTTATAATTCATTTCTTGCAAAGAAAATTTAATACATTGAAAAACTGAAACACTTGAGTTTGATTGTAAATTATATTTTAAACTTTCTTTATATTGATACAGGAGTGTAAAGTCATCCTGGTTATGCTTCATGTCCCTTTACAAATTAATTAGTTTTTTTTAACTTTTCCTTTTGTTTTGAGGTAATACAGCCATTAGTCCAGCAACCCATTTTACCCGTTGTGAAGCAGTCAGTCAAAGAGCGGCTGGGTCCTGTACCTTCAGGTACTGTTGAACCAGCAGAAGCCCAGAGTGCTACTTCAGACCTTCCCCAGGTAAACAGCAGCTTTTATCAGCAGCTCTGTCAAATAGGTTCTCCATCAATTAATTTTCCTTGGTAACTAGAATTATAGTTAATGTTGTATGTTCTACATAGAAATATGGTATTTATATTTTTGACTGTACCTATATGTTAGCTTTATCATAACACTTTTTAATCTTAAATTCATTTTCCTAGTTAATGCTCATGAGAAAGGCCTCTTTTTACTTTGTGGAGATGTATTTAAACAAACTTGCCTGAGAGTGAAGTTCAGTACACTAAATTTTATTTTTTTCTGTTATCTTTTTACTTAGAGTTCTATCTCCTGATAATTATGCAGTAGAGTGAACAGAGAACTTTTGAGAAGGGAAGACTTAAGCCATCAGGTTACACGTGCTTGATTGATGCTATGTTGATTAAGTACTTACTTGCCCTGCTTAGTACTTTGCATCATTTCCTATGGACTGGAATTCTTGTCTCCATATGTTATTACTTTCCACTTCCATACTTGATTGGCAGTTTCTTGTTTCTATACTCTCAGTCTCAAAAATTTAGCTTTTCTTTTTCTCTAGACATTTCAAGGTATGCTGTGCAAAATTGGGTTAGGGTGTAGTAACCTACTTAGAGAATGGGTGCATGTTAGCTTTCCAGGTCAGTAATTTCTAATGCGTAGAATAAGATAGTGAGATTCTCTATGAAGGTTCAGAATGCAAAATGATGTACTGTTATTTTTAAATTATCATATCTAAATAATCACTAATGATGATGTATTTACTTACAAACATTTTAGGAATGAATGATACTTATTTTTCAGCTTGTGAAGCAGGCTTATATTTTAAATATTCAAGGCTATTTTAAGATGTGCAGGTTCTACTTGTTACTATATAATTCCAGCAAGGGACTTTAGGAACCTACTTGAGGACAAATTTTACATTATAATTTTTTAATTAATATTAAAGACTTTGTTTTTCCATACGTATTTTCTTCTTATCTTTTCTTTTCCTTTCCCCTTCCTCTTCTTTCTCCTTGTTTCTCCCGTTTTTTTTTTTTTTTTTTTTAAAGGCCCAGGCCCAGGTTTCTGTGGCTAGTATTGCTATGCTCAAACTCAATATATATTATGTAGAATCAGGATGTTCAAAATCCCAACAGACTTAATATATGTTTGGGGAAACACTGAATATGTCCGTTTTAATTTTTTTAGAATGTAACTAAGTTATCTGTGAAGGACAGGTTGGGTTTTGTATCAAAGCCATCTGTTTCAGCAACTGAAAAGGTAAGAATAGCATGATGTGTTTGTCTTGGCTTTATAAATGTTTTCCAGGTGGCATCTTCACTTTTTTTTTTTCCTCATAGCTCCAAACTCCTGCTTCTTAATAGTATTGGTAGCTTACTCCTACCTGTTTGCTGAGAAAGAAAAATCTTAGCCTAGCTTCCCTTTTTTACATCAACATTTTAATACTTGCTTCTTTTATTTCCGTGTGCTCCATTCTTTTTTTTTTTTTTTAATTATCATTACATTTATTTTCTTTATAAACATTGTGCATTTCAGATCGAAACTCTGGTAGTCTAATAGAAAGGATCGTGAGCTAGGAATGTTACATGAGTATAATCTCCAGTTCTTTGCTACTAACTGCATGATAATTGGGCAGTGCACTTAACCTTCCTGACTCTTCTTACTTACTGGTAGATGGTAATATTTAGTTTGCTTTATTTACTTTTAAAAGTAGTCTGTAAATGGGAAGAATGATATAAATTATTATTGGCAGTTTAAACTTATTGCTGAGAGTTTTTCATATAAAGCTTTATAACAAATTCCTTCTTTTTTCAAATAAGAAGGTAAATAAAGATTGTTGAGCCTGTTTGTGGGTCTTTCTTCTGAATAGATGTATGCTGTTTTCGTGTTTGGGACTACCATGGTAACATTTTTTTTTTTCCATTTGAGTTATATGAAACTATAGAATATTAGCAAAACATAAAGGACTTGTGTTTCTCTAGTTTCTAGTCCCTGTTATTTCTAGACTAAGGATTACAGAGGAAATTTCTGTTGAAAGTGAGTCAAGCATCTAGCTGACCTGCCACCATTTGTTTGTTTTTTAGAGTACTGCTTGATTTATTATTTACTTTGTTAAACTTTGGCATTGCTGGAAACTCAAAGCTCAGTCTGTATCAGACTTTCCTCTTGGGCATCTTAGTGCCAAAAAAGTTATTTTCTGTATAGAAGTTAATTTTAATTTCTAGACGTCACCACTAGGAGTGATTGTTTAAGTAGTATAGTCTCAAAGCCTTAATGGTGTACAAATATTCATAGTCTCCCACTTTTTCTCTACTGCCTTCAGTTCTCTGGCTTTTTGATGCTGTATCTTAGCTGGTGTCTTGTCATTCTCCTCTCTAAGTTTTATTTTGTTGCCATTCTGTCAGTGCTATTTTAATGTTTGAAAATTTGAATTTATTGGCTACAATTACTTTGTTTAGTTCACAGTCCTTTTTCCCCACCTCACACTTCCGAAGTGGTTGCTATTCTGTTACTTTTGTTATGCAGTGTACTTTTTCTATCTCGAGGAGTACCTTTGTGTGTATTGTCTTGTGTCTGTCCTCTATCTCCCAAGGTTTCTATCTTGTTCTTTCTCACTTTCTTTTTAGCTCACTCTTTGTCCCTTTCTGTTAACCTCTCTCTGTCTAGCTGTAGTTTCTTTGTGGTGCTTCTCTTGGAGTGCGTTTACCCTGTCAATCAAATGTCCTGGTGCCTAGCATACCAGCTTTAGATACTAAGTTTATCACAAGATGTTCATTTGTTAAAGTATTTTTAAATCACACACATATATACATACATACATACACACACATATATATATAAAACTTTTCATAATGATAATATTTGTATTTGGAATTTTTTAAATGGAAGATTGTAGGGTAAAATTGAGCTACATTTCACTTAGAGACTTGAGGTTTTCATTTACCATTGGAGATGACGTTGAGCAGGTTCCCTTGACTATAAAGTAGAGATGCTAATAGCCTTTGATTTTTAAATTTTGGTTTGATGTACACTTTTGGCAATATAAATCCAGAGATTGAGAGAATATGGGAAGCTTTTCTAATTCCCTTTTAATGGTTGGTTGGCTATTTATTTAATTATTTATTTATTTTAGTACATACTCCTGAAGACTTTCTTGAGTTGTTTTTTATTACAAGAAAAATTGACTTTTTAAAAATATTGGCTATGCTTTCTGGGTACTAGGGTTTGTAGCAAAAATTGATCATAGATTATAAATAGATTTTCTTTGATATTTGTTTAAAATCTTTCTTTGTAATGTCGCTAATTCCTTATATGTGTAAAATTACAAAGTTGAACTCATGAAGCAGAGTAAATGTTGGTTACCAGGGATGCATGGTAAGGAAGTTATGAAGAGAATGGCTAACAGTTATAAAATAATTTCAGAACAAGAGTACAGCATGGTAACCTCAATTAATAATCATGAGTTTAGTGTTCTCATAGCCAAAATGGGAGGCAGTGCCAAGTATTGGGTCACAGATAGACAGAGAGACAGACAGAGTGGCAAGTGTAATTTTTACTATTGGTTATGTGATGTTTTTAAAAAGTACTTAATATTCTTGAGAAGAATCTTTGAAATATTTTATGAATAAAGCTTTAAATCTTACTCTTCTCTCCAGACTTCTCCATTTGGCCAGTGTTATAAAATGCATACCTATGTGTTCTTAAACAATATCATAAACAAACATTCTAATTTACTGAATACATACTTAATCAAAAAATTTGAGCATATTAATTTTCTTATACATAACTCTTTAGATACTTAAAATGAGTTTCTCTTTTCTATTTTAAATACTTGTTAGAGGTATTAACTTTTATTATTTAATTCTTATTATTTAGAATAGTATTTAGGTTATTATTATCATCTCTATTATAGAGCTGTTAAATATTATTAAATCATTAAATTTTGATTTGAGCTAGTTATTTAAAAAATGAAACTTTAGATAGTTTTATAGTAATCCTTTATAGGTTTTTTTTTTT
>JANHMN010000001.1:244298599-244363066 GCA_030674055.1 Rhabdomys pumilio | reverse complement strand
CTATCTATCTATCTATCTATCTATCTATCTATCTATCTATCTATCTACCTACCTACCTACTTACCTACCTACCTACCTACCTACAGAGTTAGAGGTCAGATTCAGGGCCTTGACCATGTACTTCAATTTAATATGTAGCTAGGGCTGGCTTTTAATATACCATCCCTACTGCTTCCAGTTCCCAAGTACTGCAGTTGCAGGCATACACACCAGCATGCCTGGATAAATTTTAAATCTTGAAAAATGTGGGTATTCTTTACCATTCTAGTATTTAAATCTAGAACCAAGTCGATTCCAATAAAAAGCAGTATTGTAATCCTACAGTTATTTCTAAGCACATTTTACTTTTACATCTTGGCACCTTTGAAATAGAGCTGCATTTCACCATTGTTGGAAGTACAGTTGTAAATGCTTTATTGTTGTTTCTCAATTTTATGTAGGAGTCCTTGAGATTGAGTATTTTTATCATATGCTCTGTTTTTGTAGAAGGAAATCACTGGATATGGATATGGTTCTGAGACAGCTTGTAGAAACAAGGAAGTGTTCTGTTCTCATGAGATACTCCCTTCAGCTAGCACTCGTTATTCTGATATGAAATGCTAAGATGGTTTTGAAAGATTTGTGTGTTCCTTATTCACTGAAGTGGGAAAATTGCTAGGTTAAACAAATTATTCTATTATAATGTGTATTTGATGCTGGAAAATAACATTGTGATACTCAGATTTCCAAGTTATTTATTCTGTAGATAGCTTTTAACCTGTTAGGGAATTCTCATGATGAAGAAACAGTATATTCAGACTTAAAAGTGGACTGTATTGTTACATAACTCATAAGTTACATCCTCTCTTTTAATATAGTTTAGCAATTTGTAACATAATAAAGTAGCATTGAAGAAATTTTCCAGAATTATTCCAGAATAGTCACTGAAATTAGACTATAAACCAAATCTGTATTTTGATTTCTAATGAAAGCAAGCATTTCTTAGTATTTCATATTTATTAGTAATATTTGGCAGATTTTATTTTGAAGAAAATTAACTGAAATTTTGATACATGTAGAATATTATTTTTCTTTACTTTTTAAATATAAGTCATGCTCTGTGAAGCTAGAATAATGGTAGTTTTAATTTCATTTCGATTCTGAGACAGAGAATTATTAAGAGTAATAAGTTACCCATTTTTTCTTTTTTTTTTTTTTGTCTTCTAATTTCATGCTGAAAGAACAGAAAGTGGTCTCCAGATTTCTACTTTTATGCTACATCAGATGTTAACATGTTAGTAGCTTAAAAATAGGGTAATATTTTTTATTTACAGTCTTCCATCTTTCTGTATCATATTTTAGCTCAGGAACTCTTAAGATGTTAGAAGCAGTAATAATTTCTCTGCAAAATCATGGTACAGAGTTACTTGCTTAGGTTTTATAGAATCTGCTGATACTACCTTTTCTAAGAACCAGTCATGGAATTTAGTGACAGAAATAAAAAGTAAGCTCTCAGCACTGTCTTTATTATTATTTTATTATTGTTGTTCTTGTTGTTATTATTAAACCTTATGTTTTAAATCATTTTTCACTTCAACCTATAGTCATTTATTTACTTTATGAGTATTTGCTAATATGTGTGTGATTGTACTGTTTTAGATACTTACAGTATAGTGATAAAACAAGTGAAAAGGAGAAAGCTTTGGGTTTGTGTTTCAGATACCCTCAAGATAACCCCCCTCCTCCCAATTTTATAGGTGAGCACATTTAGGATACCCCACCTCTCAAGTTTACTTTAACCAAAGTCTCATAATTATGTATTAAAAAGACTTAGGTTCAAGAATCACAAAGAAGAGAAAGACTAGATCTTTGTTTCTAGGACCTTGAGTGTAGATAGGAAGGAAGACATCAGGTTTTTATTGGTTTTGTTTTATTTTTTTATTAAGTAGTTAATATTACCTAACATTCAATGCTATTTTTATGTCATAGCTGAAGGGATAAAAATCTCTAAGTGTTGGAAAGAAGAAAAATAATTAGTGCTCTAGCTTGTACTCCATCTGAGCTTGGTCTATGAGATTAAGGCACTTTAGGGAGGAAGAATGGCTTGTTGGGAATGGAGAATGACTGCTTTCCTTATTTTGGAACTACAGATTACAGTGATCATAGTAAAATGTTTGTAGGATGACGTTCAGTTTCTTCTTGTGCTTTATTCATCCACATAATAATGACAAACCTTTTTTTCCTTTGATTTCTTGTTTTACATATTTGGCTTTGCTTTTTTTGTTACTTGTTTTTTGTTATAGGTATTAAGTTACCAGGAGTTTGTTTCTTATACGGCTTATTACTCATTCATACCATTCATTTAAAGACATGAAATGTCATTTAGTTATTATAACTATATAATATGTTTAGTTCAGTATTTAATTTTATTCAGAAATGGTTTAAAGTTGGAGTTTCTTAGAAAGCAAGACTTAAGAAATTACTGATATGATTGTTACTCTTTTTTTAAGAAATTGAATTTGTGTTGGTAGGTGTTGTCTACATCTACTGGTCTTACAAAAACGGTGTACAATCCAGCTGCTTTGAAGGCTGCACAGAAAACCTTACTAGTGTCTACCCCTGCAGTTGATAATAATGAAGCACAGAAAAAGAAGCAGGTAAGCACAGATACTATAACATAAAATTTGCATATAGGAAGCCCTCCCCATTTGGTATGTACATGCCTGTTTGTGTGTCTGTTAAGGTACTTACCACAAGGTCAAAATAGATGGTTTGATTTTCCTTCTGTCACAATAATTATTCTTTTACACTCTTTTTCTGTGAAGGGAAGTTTCCTCTGGTTCATCTTTGAAACTTGTCTGTGTGGTCCAAGCTTTACAGACACACATTTTGTATATTTTATTAACATGCTGCTTCAGTTAAAACTGCTTTTCTTTTGTATTATTTTATCCATCTTCA
Source organism: Rhabdomys pumilio (assembly GCA_030674055.1). Taxonomy (NCBI): domain Eukaryota; kingdom Metazoa; phylum Chordata; class Mammalia; order Rodentia; family Muridae; genus Rhabdomys; species Rhabdomys pumilio. The sequence goes on along the minus strand of JANHMN010000001.1, from coordinate 244,360,129 downwards.
GTTATACTCAAATGATAGTTTTGATTCTTTTAGGAGGCACTGAAACTTCAGCAGGATGTAAGAAAAAGGAAGCAAGAGATTTTAGAAAAGCACATTGAAACACAGAAGGTAAAATAGTAAAATTAAATTTGACAGAATTATCAGTGGTTATTTTTAGTGAATTTAATCTGTTTAATTCACAGTGAGAAGCACATTTACTGTAATTATTAGTGGTAAAAGGGAAAAAGTTAATAAATGTATCATCAACATTATGTATTAATTCATTAGCATTGGAGTTGAAGAAACTTACATAAAGTGGTGAGTATAATTTAGGTGGAACTGGTTATCATCATGAAGTAAGTTCATTTAGCTCTGTTACTGTACAATAGTTTTTGGTCAGTGCATAATGAAATGAAGTCATTTTCTCATTGTTGATATCTACGTAAATAATTTGTACCCTCTATTCCTGTGTTACACAGTAGAATAGTGAAAAGCCACATCTGGAATGTGTCTAGTCCAAATTGAGGTGAAAATGTTAACTACACAACAGATTTCAAAGATGTAGTATGAAGAAAAAAAAATCTCAATTGTTTTTTTGTTGTTAACATGTACATTTTGGTACACTAGGCTAAATTACTTTAATTTTTCCTCTTATCTTTTTAATGTGATGGATTAAAAAAAAACTTATGAGGACACTGAACGATAGCTCAATGATTTAAGAGTATTTGCTACTTACTATTCCAGAGGACCTGTTTGGATTCCTAAGCCAGTGTCAGTTGGCTCACACTTGCACATAACTCCAGCTGTAATGGGTCAGACAGTCTTTCCTGGCCTCCGTGGCCATCTGCTTGCTCATACCATAGGCACACACATAAATTATAAAGGAAATTGTAAGAAATATTACTTAATGTGGCTGCTATTTCTTGGCTGACAGTTTTGGGGGCAGAGTGCTCTGATTTATGACATTTAATTAGAAGTCACTTCTTGGTTGTGTTTTGTAATGAATTGTTAGGTTGAAAAATGTAAAAAAACAGAAACAATGTTTTGTTGGTTTACAGTTGTGCTTTAAATGGAATCTCAGTACCTGGAGAGACTGAAGCTGTCAGATTGCTTAGTTTGTGGCTGGCTTAGGCTGCAGAGTAAGACTGTCTCAAAAACCTCTAATCCTTTAAGATTAGAAGTATGGCCTTTTCTTATTTTGGATATACCTTACTAAGCCACAGTGCTTTATGTAAAAAGCTGAAGCTTTTGTAACTAGGAGAACATAATTCTCTGTCATCTCTCATTCCACTTTTCTGGTCCAGAACAAAGTAATGATAAAGTTGTTCACAAAGTAAACTGATTGTAATTAAGCTGCTGTTAGCTTTACCAGGTCTGCTTTTCTATCTTTATACACTAAAAGTCTGTCAACTTTGTTGAGAACATATCAATTAAATGTGATATTTGTTTTAACTATTTTACTAAAATTGTTTTCTTATCAATAGTTGGAGTAAGTCTCTTAAGCTTCTGTTTTAAAATTTGCCAGATGCTAATTTCAAAACTAGAGAAAAACAAAACCATGAAGTCTGAAGATAAAGCAGAAATAATGAAAACATTAGAGATTTTGACAAAAAATATTACCAAGTTGAAAGATGAGGTTAAATCTACATCTCCTGGACGCTGTCTTCCAAAAAGTATAAAAACAAAGACTCAGGTATTCTGGTTTGTTATTACATGACTACTTATTAAGGATATCAGACATGGGTTTCGGGAGGTGGCACAGTGGTTAAGTGCACTTGCTGCTCTTCCAGAGGATCTAGGTTCAGCTCCCTCACTTGGCAGCTAACATCTGTCTATAACTCCAGTTCAAGAGGATCTGATGCTGCCTTTTGGCCCTAAGTGCACTGAACACACATAGTGCACAGATATACATGCAGGCAAAATACCCGTACATAATAAATACAAATAAATCTTAAAGAAGAGAGAGCTTTAAAATAAAAATAGGAAAAGTTATTTTTTAGCATAAAGGAAGAGGGAGTATAGGATGGGGGTTCTAGGGAGGGGAAATGGGGAAAGGGGATAACATCTGTATTGTAAATAAATAAAATATCCAATAAAAAATAAAATATATAATTAAATAAAAAAGTTATTTTTTAAGGATATATATACATAGGTGTAAAGCCAAATATTAGAAAATGTTCATGCATAATTTTAAGAAGGTAGTTTGAGGACAAAGTGACATGGTTACTTGACTGTGGCAAAGAACTATGTATTGGAATTAATGATATAAAAGACTAGTGACAGGAAGTAACCTAGCTGTCCAGAATGGATTTTATTTGCAAAGAGGCAAACTTAGGTGTTTTGGTCTAGATGATCCAAACAAATGACCACAATATTTTCAGATGATAGAAAACAGGTGGTACAATATTTATAGTTCATCTACGTATATATATGAAGCCATATTGAGTTTTTTCATTTTAATGTGAATTACGTGGTTATTCCTTCTAAAAACTCAATGTTTTACTGCCAATTTCCATGGTGACAACTTGGCCTCATAACATAAATCTATTTATTCATTCAAGTAGACTCACAATCCATTCAGAATAGTTCCACAATTGTTGCAGTACTGTTTCCAACATTTAAACTGGATTCAAGTTTTATTTATATCCATTATAAACTAATTATATTTCATTAAAGATTAAATCAGATTATGATGTCAGTTTACTTTTATTTCGTTTTGTGAGTGCTACTAATTAGATAAAGTTAAGTCTATTTTAGTTAGTTTTCAGTTTTGAATTCTTTCTCCTGACCTCATTCTTTAATGGTTTAGTTTAACTTTTTAATTTTTTTAATAACTCACATTAACATGGTATAAAAGTTATACATAGGATTCTCTACCACCTCAGACCTCAACCCCTGATACACCATCTCTAACCCCACTTTTTGTATGTAACCACCATCATTCGTTTGTGTTTTATCCTCTAATATAGATAAGATGTGTGTGTTTACCTACATAAAGACAGACATAGTATTCATGTCTTCATTGCTCATTAGCCTCATAGTGTACTATATACATAATATAATATATTATCATATTATTAGTTCATGAAATCACACTTGGTTATGGTTTTAGTGAAGTTTTGGGAAATCAATGAGAATAAAAGGAATAAGGAAGCTTACAAACTAGAGTAATATTACTAACAATAGAAAAAAATCCTGGCTTTTTTGAGGCCAACACAGAAGAATCCTGACTATATAACTAGCCCATGCCAAAAAAGAAAAAGAAAAAAGAAGGAAAAGAAGGGGATTGGGGGGAGGGGGATAGGAACGAATATGAGAAAAATGTTAACATAAGCTCAGAGTATTAATTGTTATTTGAAACATTAATGACTTTCAGATGCAGAAAGAATTGCTTGACACAGAATTGGACTTATATAAGAAGATGCAGGCTGGAGAAGAAGTCACTGAACTTAGGAGAAAATATACAGAATTACAGCTGGAAGTACGTTTTTCACAGCTAAACAGTTCACTTGAAAGGAGATACAATTATGGTTAACATGAACATGTAGTTTTTGGTTCTAGTTAATTACTCACTAGATATTACCATATTATTACCATATATATATAATAGTCTCCCTCCCCCCCTCGTGTGTGTGTGTGTGTGTGTGTGTGTGTGTGTGTGTGTGTGTGTTTGTGTATGTGTTAGAATAGAGATGAGGAAACAGGCTAATTGATTTTACTAAAATACTGGAGAAAGTAGTTTTCAAAAAATACTTTTAACATTTGCTTGTTAATTTGATTATGAATGTCAAAGGACAGTTAGTTTATGGGAATGGATTCTCTCCTTTTACTCTGTGGTCTCAGGGACTGAGTTTGGAAGTTTGGCCCTCTGAGAGTTTGTGCTGGCTTGAGAAACTGGTATTTGCTGACACACTGCCTCTGTTTGAACACCCTAGTGCCTCCATTTCTACTGAATCTTAGTCCTCTTTCTGTTTTTGTTCTTGTTTTTTTGGGGGGTTAAATATAATTGGGCTTTAGAGGTATTTATATGGGAAGAGTCTTTGTATGTATAAAGTCATATAGGCACGTTGTGCTAAATTGCCAGAACAGCATTGTAAATCTGGTGAAAACATGCCTATTTAAGTTTTGCCTATAGATGGTGCTGTGGGTGTTTTAAAAAGAGAAAATAAACTTAACTTATAATTTAGTTACATGATTATTATATTCCACTTCTAGTGGAATTGATCTTTGTTACAAACCATGGATGTTTAATATTTAGCAAAATGTTATATAATAAAATATGAAAACATTAATGTCTATATTCACTATTACCTGACATAATTTAAGATAGTATTTTTTTTTAATATTTTAGGTTATTTTGCTTAATTTGAGTAATGTATTTTTATTTATTTACTTATTTATTTATACAAGGTTTCTCTGTAGTCCTGGCTGTCCTGGAACTCTCTCTGTAGATCAGGCTAGCCTCCAAACTCTGATCTGTCTGCCTCTGTCTCCTGAGGGCTGGGATCACCATGCCCGGTGAGTATATATTTTTTAAAAGTTTGTTGACACTGATATTTTTTTTCACTTTACAATACAGTAGAAATCTGTTTAGTGCTGTTCAAGTATTGACAATTTAACTTTTGGTACCTGCTGGACATGTCCTAGGCTCCATCTTTTTTGAGAATTATAAAAAGCTGTGAAATGTTGTCCTAAACCTGCACCTCAATTCCCTTGAAACATCTGTTTTGCCTATATGTTCAACCCAAAATATTAGGCTTCTTATATTAATTTTAAAATCGTTTTTTTCATAGGAATATTCCATGCCATTGGTGATATAAAAAACATTGTAAAATTTTTGATATAATTTAGTAAATAAATAACATAGAAATTATTGTTCCATGTTTGCTCGTTGTAATTCAACCCAAGATAGAATAGTATTTTCCAATGTTTTATAATTCAAATTTGATTTACAGTCAGTGCTCACATATGCAGTAATACAGTAGACACCAGAATATGCTCATCACATTAATTTTTCTATTGCTTGTTAATAGAAAGTGAACAAATTAGTGAGCAAAGATTTTAAGATCAAAAGCATTTTGAAAGGTCTTATTGAGTATGACTAGTATTTTTTGGAGTCTTTTAGTTCTAACTCCAAATCATAGGTGCTGAAGCAGCTCACTTTTCAGGGGCATCTGTTTTGTCATATCGCTCGTCAGGGCATACTTAGGATATGTTTAATCTTATGCCCTCACACTCCCCTAATCTCCCTTCTTTTTCTAAGTCAGGGTTACTGTGTAGCCCTGACTGTCCAAAACTTGCTCTATAGACCAAGCTGGCCTTGAAATGACAGAGGTCCCTTTGACTCTGCCTTTCAAGCACTTGGATCCGAGGGGCGTGCTACCACTGCCTAGTTAACCTTTTTTTTTTTTAAGTTATTGTTTTGTTTATTTTAAAATTTTTAATTGTCTATGTAAGGTATATAACATGTTTTAATGTATGTATATACATCATGGAATGAATTATCAGAGTAATCTATTCATCACCACATATTTAAGTTCTTGTGAAAATATATTTAAAAACTTCTCTTGCTTTTTTCACGTACTTTGATCAACTGTTCTTACCATGCTGTACAGCAGATGGTACAGTTCATTCTGTCGTACATTTTGACTAGCGTTTCTTTCTCCATTTTCCACACCAGCACAGTTCTTACTAACAGCCATTTTTCTGTTCTGTGAGATTGATGTTTTAGACTTAGTGTGTAAATGTACTCTTAACAATGCTTGTCTTTCTGTGCTTATTTCATTTAGCATTATTATTTGATTCTGTGTTTATTTTGGTAATATTAGGACTTGATGTTCTTACTTGGATACCATATAACCATAACCTCATGAGCATGTTCATCATTGTGTTTATCTTGCTTCTAAAGTTTGTATATATAGTTACCCAAACTAGAAATGTGGAAGGAATCTTGTGTGATTCTACCCTTTGTTTATCCTTCACATCCAGCTAATTGCCACAGTTTAGATGAATTACTCTCACAGTTTATTTTTGAATGAATGCTTGCCCAGTATGCATGTGTGTTTGTGTACTCTATGCATGGTTTGCATCCATGGAGGCCAGAAGAGGATACTGGATCCCCTGGGACTGTCAGGCACCATGTGGGCGCATGATACTGAACCCAAGTCCTGTGTAAGAATGACTCAGTAATTTACCTGTCTAGGAATTGAGCTTGTGCGTTTGGCACTTCATGTTTGTGTGTACGTTGCATGTGTGGGCAGGTGCTACTGCATGTGTGGAGGCTATAGGACAGAAGTTAATGTTGAGTGTATCCCTCAAGCTCCATTTTGGAGGGGAGAAGAGTTCACTGAGTCTGGAGCTCATTGATTTGGCTAGTCTGGGTGGTTGGCTTACAAGGCCTAGGTATCTCCCTATCTGTGTCACCCCATTTACTGAGATGACAGATGTGCATTAGGACTTTACTAGGTGTTTGGGTTTGACCTTAGGTCCTCATGCTTGCATGGTAAGCACTTTAATTACTGTGCCAATTGCACAGCCTGAAATTGCACTTGAGGTCAAGAACTACTAACACAGGTGTTTATAGAATGTTTGTGGAATGAAGGAATGGTGCACTACACAGAAGAAATTATGTGATAGAGTATTAATATTCTGTTTTTGTTCTATGGGGTGATCAAAACAATGCATTTGGGAAAATTTATGTCAGCTGAGTCAACAGATAATAAACCAAAGCATTTATTTGAAAATTAGATAAAACTTGTAAAGTCTAGAGTATAGTTAGTTCAGTGTAAAAATATGTTTATTATCTCTGTAGGTTATGCTGTAGTCTGCATTAACTTGACTTTTGAAGTGATGTCCAGCATTCTGTGTTATTAAGAGATCCCAGAGTTACCAATCTTTTTGTCATGTGTTTTGATGTCTTAGAGTATGAGCTTATTTGAGAGGGAAGAAAGGTGAGGTGACAGACAAGTTGGCTCAGTGTGTAAAGTTGCCTGCTGACAGACCTGATGACTTGAATTTGTTCCCTGGAATCTATATGGTAGAAAGAGACACAAAATAATGTAATGAAATTGTAAATATTTTTAAAGTTATTAATTTTAAATATTTTCTGATAGTACATTTAGTTATTTTAGACTTTTAAATGTTGTGTGATTATCTAAATACTATCTCAAACAGCATAGAAGTTTGAATCATTTTTCAAGATATAACCCTTGGCTTGAGTTACCAGTTGTAGTATTCCTAATTTGAAACTTAGTGTGCTCAACAAGTAAAATCAATGCAGATATTTCAAAATTTGAAACTCTAAACTCAGAAACAGAGATTTAGGCACTTCAGATTAGAGATCTCAATGGCTAATTACCACATTGTGTAACCTGTGTGGTTTTTCTCTTGTAGGCTGCTAAAAGAGGAATTCTTTCATCTGGCCGAGGTAGAGGAATTCATACAAGAGGTCGAGGTGCCGCTCATGGCCGGGGAAGGGGGAGAGGGCGAGGACGAGGCGTGCCTGGGCATGCTGTAGTGGACCACCGGCCCAGAGCACTGGAGATCTCTGCATTTACAGAGAGTGATAGAGAAGACCTTCTTCCTCATTTTGCGGTACTTTCTTACCACCTAACAAAATAATACTAATAATTGTTACTCTGGTTAATAGATGCAAGTAAAGAGAAAGTTAGGAAAATGACATGTAATTTAAATTCAGTGACACATGGGGTTTCCTTAATCTATAGTAGTGTTTCATTTTTAGTTATAAAATAGAAACAGGGTCTTTTTGGTTGTTTGGGAGAAATGTTTTTTTTTTTTTTTTTTTTTTTTTTTTTGGTGGACCAGGATGACCTCAAACTCACTGACTGCCTGAAATGTCATTGTTAAACTAGATGTGCCTTTAAATACTGTAAAGTTCATGATTTAAACTTCATTATTTTAGAGAGGGACCTCAAGAATAGGTTTATGTTGATAATTTAAGGAAAAGTTGTCATTTTATATAAAGCATTCAGATTTTTAAATATGAAACTGAAGTTTTGTTAATATTATACTCTTGATAGAGTTGAATAGGACTGAAGCAAGATCTACGTTTGATGTATGATATAAAAGTTGCCTTATTCAGACCAAGGGTACAATTCAAGAGAGTTTATCTAATGGCAGTAGAGTAGCTTGGAAGAGAAGCAGCTTCTAGCCCCTAATCACCCATTGTTTATTTGGACTTCTGGGCTTCATTAGGCTAATGTGCAGAGTGGAGATTATGCTCACCTCACCCTTTCATCTTGCCTATTTCAGTTTGTAGTGTTACCCTGACTTTAAGTTACTGAGCATTGGTACTACCCTGGGTATTCTGGTAATACTTCAGAGAGAGGAAGAATCACTGGATCTTTACTCTCACTTCTTGTAGATACATTGGTTTGACACAAATCGGTTAAGATAAACTATAGCTTGTTAAACACACAGCTCAGGGACTCAGAGGATTATCCCTGGCATGTGATACAAAGATGAGTGAGGGAAGTTCAACAATTAGTATAACTGAAATGGAGAAATAGAAGAATAGGTAAGCTTGTAAGTGATATAAGATGACTTTGTCTTTTTAGAAGTTTATATCTCAGTGTTTTGACACTCACTCCCAGCTTAATAGTTAATGCTCTGTCTGAATATAAGGAAGTTATAAAACAAGTGATTGATGTGTAAGAAGTAACTAAAGTGATTAATATCTACCCAGTGGGTAGCCTGAAGAGTCCTGTGCTTGTTGGATTCAGAGGGATAGAGAATGAGAACTAGAAAGGTGCTTGGAGATAAAGCCCAGCTCTCCCCTGCTCTGTTCCCACTTCTGCAAAGGAAAGGAGATCCAGACAGTTAAGTGCCCTGCATACAGGTACTCAGCTACTTAGGGGTAGCAATCAATTGTGAAAATAATCCAAACAAGGTGAGTTCATTGTAATCATGTTTCATGGAGACTAAGAGGCTTGAGAAATAAATATTCATTTATTTCTGAAAATTGTTTTATAAGCGGAGATTTTGAGTTCTCAGAGTTAGTTGAAATTCACACATGAAAAATACTAGTGTTAGGCAAGGGTACACATTTCAGAGTAGCTTTTTCATCTTTTTTTTTTTTTCCCGAGACAGGGTTTCTCTGTGTAGTCCTAGCTGTCCTGGAACTCACTCTGTAGACCAGGCTGGCCTCGAACTCAGAAATCCGCCTGCCTCTGCCTCTCAAGTGCTAGGATTAAAGGCGTGTGCCACCACCGCCCAGCACTTTTTCATCTTTTTATCACTAAGCACAGGAGGCTAAAACAACTGTGGTTAGCAAAATGCTTTTAAATTTTTATCTAGGGAGACCAGTAATAATAGTAATAAAAACAGCTAAAATTTAAAGGGGACGTTAGGAATAATTTGAATTAACACTGATTTGGTCAGGCTTCTCTAGAGGAATAGAACAATGATTTTATGTACACACACACATACACACACACACACACACACACACACACACACACACACACACGGAAGGAGGGAGGGAGAGAGACAGAGAGAGAGACAGAGAGTTATTAGAATGGTCGAGATAGGAAGGGGGGGAGGGAGAGGGAGGGGGAAGGGGGAGGGAGAGAGGGAGGAGAGAAAGGAAAGGAGATTTATTAGAATGTTCCAGCTAGGACAACAATGGTTGCTTATACTGTCCTAACGGACAGTCGAGGCTTCTAGTAGTTGTTGTTCAGTCTTCATGTCCTTTATGTAGGCTGCCAACAGAAGGTGTGGTCTAGATTAAAGGTGTAATTTTGTACAAAATATCTGGGTTAAAAGATGTATATCCTACCTCAAAGATCCAGGTCTCAATAAGTGGTTATTCTCACTTCAAATAAATCTAATTAATAATTTTCTCACAGGTGTGACCAGCCATTGGGTTTTAGTTAATTCCAGATGTAGTCAAATTGACACCAAGAATAACCTTTATTGTGCCCATTTTATAGATGAGGAAATAAAACTTTGAGGAAATTAAATAACTTGTTCAAGTTTAAATTGGTTTTAATTAGTATATGGTTGTAGTTTTATTATGGAATGAGAAGGAAAAATATTAATAATGTATAAAGGACTAATTCTTGTGTGGTTAAAATTGCTATTTACGAAAATCTTTATGTGGAGGAAAAAGCAACAAACTGATCAGACATAATGCAATATGCTTAGTATTTATTTAAGAGTTCTAAATTTTGTTTGCCCTAGTGTAATGCATAATAAGTGAACCCACTTTAGTCAAAGTTAAACTTGTAAGGTAAAAGTTCTGTATCTTCATTTTGGTAATTTGCTTGACTAATTGTAAAAATTGCTTAAGTTTTCTGAATCTTTTCCTCCTTTTATTAAAAATGATTCTAGAATTTCATAGTTTGTTCTGATGGCTGAATATGCTGTTTAAGAACAAATTTACCTTGTCTTGAGGTTGGAGTAATAAGACTTTAACCATTGTTTCATTCATTGTAACTCAAATAGAGTCGAATGTTGCTACTTGTAGAGAGTGTAGGATTAGAGATGAGAGAGGAAGACAGGACTAAGTGTAATGAATTATTTGTCTCATGATAGATATTAGGAATTCTGGATTATGTTCATTATTCTTGTAATGCCTTTGGGGGTTTTAGATGTTTCAAAACACTTTTAGGAAATAATTTGTTAATTTGCAGCAATTTGGTGAAATTGAGGATTGCCAGATTGATGACTCTTCACTTCATGCAGTAATTACATTCAAGACAAGAGCAGAAGCGGAAGCAGTAAGTATAAAAATAATTTGTTAAAACGTCAGATTTAATTGATTAGTATTTTCTTAAGTTTTAATATAAATTATTTTTCAGGTTACTGAGTAACTGTTCTTTGACAGAATATAAAACATTTTAAGTGCAAATTTGTGCCCACAAAAATATTCTTATTTTCTTAGGAAATCTGTATGTAATATAAATATAATGTGTATAAAATTTGACACCAAGTTGACTTTAAGATACATTAACTTGAGAATGTTATATGTTCTTTTTACAGAGGTGAAAGGAGCTCGTCTTTGTACTTTGTAGGTTCTACTTTTTCCACCCTTTCCCCAACAGTTTCGCCCCCTATCACTATATAGGAGAGAAAAGAAGGATAGTTGAGAGAGAGAGGCAGAGAGAGCTAGATCCCTGAATCTAATTTCTTTTGTTTCTTTTTGAACACAAGTACTAACAAACCACAGCCAACACACACCACACACACAAACCACAGCACAACCACCACCAACCACCAACCCCACCTCTTGGGATCCTAGCATTTATATACTTTCTGATAACCCAGAATTCCAAATGTCACACAATTGTAGAAACCATCTGCAGCTGGCAAAGTCACGCCTCTGCTAGAGCATGAGGCAAATCATGATCAGCTGCTTCGGACTATCCCATATTGTCACACCCAGGATTAAAATGAAAACATTATTTCTGTATTTTTTTTTTTTTAAAGAGACCCAAATTCCAAAATTGTCACTACATAGGACCACCGCTCTTTCTACTGTTTACTGTTTTCTCTGGTCCAGAACAAAGTATGAATTAGTAGAATGAATGCTAAAAGTTATCTAAGGCGATGTAGAGGAAAGTATAGCTCTGTTGCCCACCCCTTTTATTTATCCTTTAGTTCTAGAGAAGCATCTCTGCCTTATACCAAACTTCTGACTAGACTGTTGGTATTTAGGGACAATGTGAGGCTCCGGCTCTTAAAGTCCTTGGAATATTGTTATCTTAATCTATATGCTTTGAATTGTCATTTTTGTTGTATGGTTTTGTTTTTGTTTTTTTTGTTTTTTGTTTTTTTTTTTTTTTTGAAACAAGGTATTGCTGTGTAGCTCTGGTCAGTGGCCATTGTGTGTATGGTCCAGGCTGGCATTGATCTTAGAGAGATCCACCTGTCTCTGCCTTCCAAGTGCTGGAATTAAAGGCATGTGCACTTGAATTATCTTTTAAAATCCCAGAAGTATCTTCAATGTATGTGTGCATGTATGCATGCATATGTTTTTACATTGTGTGATCACAGGTCTGTGGGTATGCCCCTACATTGTGTGTTCATGTGCTTGTGGAGACCAAAGAGTAAGGTCCAATGTCTCTTTGTTGACTGCTCTCATCCTATACTGAGGTAGGGTCTCTCACTGAGTTCAGCTTGATATAAGGATCCCCTTAATGCTAGGATTACTTCTGGACCGCATGGTTTCCTGGCATTTACATGGGTACTAGAGGTCTGAACTCTGTCCTCATGTTTATGTGGGAAGTACTTTATCCTGCAAGGTACCTCCAAAGAGTAGCAGGGAAAAAGAGGTATGTCTGTTGGGGGCTGAGGTGAGCTTTTTTTGCCCTGTGGATTCTTTAAGACATTATAAAGACAGTGTTCACTATTTGTCCTTGTTTTTATATTAAAATAATTCAGCATATGTGAATGGAAGATGAAGATGTCTTTCTGAAGCTTTTAAGTTGATAGTCAAATGAGTTTTTTTTTTGTTTGACAAACCTAAGTTGCTATGTCATCCTTTTAAGTGAATACTCACGACAGCATAATTGAAGATTGCTAAGAGCTTATTTATAAAGTCACTCTCAGGGCATCTTAACAGGGGAAAGATTAGAGCTCATTAGTCTTAATACTGTGTTCACCTGGAACCCTGAAATCATCTTGTTATGGGGTGAAGATATTGGCATGAGGAGATTATTTTGTAAAATAGGAATTCGTGATATTGGAGTTATCTTTTAAAATTCGGGCTTTTGTTCATTGGTGCTGGAGAGTAAGCTCAAGATTGTGAGCATTGTAAACAAGCTCTCCCCTTCATTGCAACTCCAGATCTAAGTCTGGATCTTTTCTACCTTAAGACTTTTTTTGATCCAGGTGGTTGTAGCACATGCGTTTAATTCCAGCACTCAGAGGCAGAGGCAGGCAGATCTCTGTGAGTGTAAGGCCAGCCTGCTCTACACTCACAGAGATAAAAATGAAACATTTAGTTTGCCTAAGGAAGAATATAAAATAAATGTTTGCCACTTTTTTATCAGCATTTTATAAAATAAAAAAGATTCTGACATGAAAGTGTAAGACAACATGGATACAGGATAAAGGGTTGGCATTCTTGAGAAAAGGAAGTTCAACTTTTGCTAATGGCCTTATTTTCTGGTCCATTTTTCTAGACAATTCAATGAACATTTTAATTTCTATGCCCAATTAGACTTCAAGGTAAAACTACTACAAGAATAATGTTACTGCATATATATGAATTTTAAAGGCTCACAAAAGAGCTGTTTAAAAGCATAAAATAAAGTGTTGGCACATGCTTTTAATCCCAGCATTGGGAGAGGAGAGGCAGGTGGAATTCTGCATTTGATGCCAGCTTGGTCTACAGAGGGAGTTCCAGGAAAGCCACAGCTGTTAAACAGAGAAGTCCTGTCTCAGGGTGCAGAGTGGGGAAGCACAAAATAAAACATTTTTAAATGGTTATTTGTACAACTGTCTGGCGGTAGGGGGGCATACACGAAGATGACAACAAAGATCAAGGTATTTTATCTCATTTTTAAGTTTTAAAATTTAAGTTCAAACTGAAAAACAAAATATCTGTTAGCTAAAGTCTATGAGAAATCCGAGGACAGCCTGGCTTAAGAAGACCCTGACCTTTCCTCAGAAAAACTCAAAGCAAGATTAGAGAGATGTCTCGGGAACAAGAGCACTTTATCGAACCCGAGTTTGATTCGAAGCACTCATGTAGCAGATCATAACCCCATGTAACTCCAGCTTCAGGGGTTCTGACACCCTCCTCTGGCCTTTGTGGCGTCAAAGACAAATCTAAAGCAGAAGTACCTTTGGAGATGGCTGAGACAGTAAAGTTCTTATTATGGAAGGCATGAGGACCTATAGCCTGCTCTAGCCATGGCAAGTTGGGAGTCTGTAATCTCATCACCGGAGAGATAGACATGGGTAGAAACCTGGTGCTTGCTAACAAGTTAGCCATTCTAGCCAGTTTAATGAGTTCTAGTTTTAATGGGAGACCTTGTCTCAAAAGAGGTGTAGAATGACCGTGGACATCCTGTGTCAAGTGCTGGACTACACACCATATACATTTACAGGGATTCAGACACACAATAAGCACGTACATTAGAAAATGTTTTAAAAACAGTACCTAATGTAAGTGAGGGCTTTTTAAGTCATAGCATGATATTTATAAAGGAAAAGGCTGATAAACTCTAATACATAAATAATTTAAGCTTTCTGTTAAAATCGAAGAATAACTATTGTCTAAAAATATAATTAAAAAGTTAAAAGGGCTGGAGAGGTGGCTTGGTGGTTAAAATAAATATGCTCTTGCAGATAATCTGAGTTCAGTTTCTAGCACTGATATCTGAAATTTCCAACACCTGTATTATAGCTCCAGGGCATTCCTCTGACATCACTAGCACTGTACTCTGTCTTAAATGATTTATGTAGTGATGCTTATCTCTTAGTCTTAGAAGAATGACAGTCATGAGTAATAAGTGGCTTAAAATTGAATTTTTAAAAAAATATAAAATGAAGTTGGGTGTGATGGCATACTCCTTTAATCTTAGCACTAGGGAGGCAGAGGTAGGCAGAGTTGGAAACCAGCCTGGTCTATAGAGTAAGGTCCAGGAGAGCCAGGCCTCTGGGCAGAGAAACTCTTGAAAATCCAAAACAAATTAAACATAAACAAACAGAAACCTTGTCTGGAAAAACCAAAATAAATACATGGATTAAGATATATAATTATATTATATATCTTAATATATATATATATTATATATATATATAATATATATATATATATATAATATATATATATATAATTATATAATTATATATATATATAATATATATATAAAACTGTATATGAATAATTAAATACCCATATACATGTGTGTATATATAATGGATGAGTTACAGAAAGAATTCTAAATTATATGAGATAACTGATTTCTTTAAATGGGTTTTGCTACAATAAAAATGATTGTAACATTTAAATAATATTTCTTATAATGTCAGAAAAGCTTAGGTTTCTTGAATAACTTTCAGCTTTAGGAATCTAAGATTCAAAATTTTATCACAAATTTATGTAGCCTGAATTGTTAAAGTTTCTAATGAACAAAATTCATTAAAAATTAAATACACCTATAAAACATCTCCAGTAACAAATTGTTTTATTCTTGAGAATTTTCTACATGTATGAAATACCATGTCTACTCCCAGTTTTGTCCTCTAACTTTCTAGATCCCTCCTGTGGAGTCCTTCTTCCAACTTGATATTGTTATCTGTTTTTTTTTTTTGCTAACCTGTTTCTATCCTATTACTGCTGCCCATATGTGTATGGGTGTTAGATTACCAATTGAAGAATGGGAAACCTGGCAGTAGCACTATCCTCAATAAAGAAGGCTTCTTACTTCCCTAGCAACTGTCAGTTGCAGATAGCTTCTCAGTCAGCATGAGATCTGGAGAATCCTATATCTCCAGAGACTTTGGGCTGTTTTGATTTTGAGCAAGAAATCAGAGCTGCTGTGGGGTCAAATCCAGAAGACAGACAGCATTTCACACACTTCTCATCCTCCAACATTAACATTCTTTGTGCCTTCTCTTACACAATGTTTCCTGGGAGGTGTGTGGGGTTGGGGGTGATAAAAATGTCCTGTAAAAGATTGAGCACACTCAGTCTTTGATTCTTAGCCCTTTGACCAGTTATTAACTGCTGAGTGTTGCCAAAAGTAGCTTGTCTGATGAAGGTTGAGAGCAATTTTGGTTTGTGAATATGAGCAAAATATTTAGGGTGCAATTTGACAATGTGACCATTGAACAGACTTAACAGTAGACTTTGTCCAAGGACTTCTCACCTTCCCAGCCATGGACTTTTTTCCAATTTACAATACCAGACGTGAGATTCCCACCTGTAGAGTAGCCTGAAATCCAACTAGAAAGTGAGTAATTACCCTGTAGTAGTCTTCCCACTATTATACCAGTAGGCATATCTTTCCTGGCAGGTCAGAATTAGCATGCAGAGTCCAGTGACAAGGAAGACCATTGATGTCTTCTGTTCCTCAGCAGCCTGCACAGTTATTTTTCAGCATTCTACTAGCCATCAGGGAGTTAGCTTTTGGATCAATCTCTTTGTTCTGCAGTCAAAGTTTGTAGTTATCTTCAGCAATAGAGTCTTATCATGGAGTCACTGTCAGTACGCAAGAGCTATGGCATTGGTAGTGTTTTCAAGATCTTTTGATCCTCCCTTCAGTTTAAAAAAAAAAAAATTAAAACTATATAAAGTTAAAAGTTCACCTTACAAATTTGAAATGTGTGTTATAGAAAATTAGGTCATTAGAAATTATTTGTCAGTAAGCTGTTGTACAGTGTAGTGTTAAACAATTATATTGCTATTGAGTAGGAGGCTGAAGCAGGAGGATGGCGAATTAAAGTCTAGGTAGGGTGTACACAGCAAAGACCCATTTTAAGAAGCAAAAACAGATTTACTGTAGATATTACTGGTCACAGTTTTGTTCTTTTTACATTTCCTTTTTTGAATAAATAGGAAAAAAGTTTCAGAAATATTTTGCATGTGACATTTGTCATTTCTTAGTAATCTGATATACTTTATGTAATGATTTTAGCTTCAATGTATGTTTTAAAATTGTGCTGCATTGTGATTAAGCATTAACTAAAAACTAAGCTGAATTTTAATAGGCATGAAACCTTTTAAATTGATGATAAATTTATATGTACAGATTTAAAATTTGTACATGGGAGCATTAATACCAAACATAACTCATGTTCACATGTCATCGAATATGTAATTGTTTCTACACTTCATATTATTCTGTACTATTGAGTTTTATATCTTTGGGTCCAAGAGTTACTTTAAAATGTTACTAACACTGATTTTTGTTCATTCATATTACTTTAAATGTGTCATTTTCCAAAGCCACTACTGACTCTAGGAAGAACTTAGGCTTGACAGTTGACTCATTCCTTGAGTCAACTGTCATTAGTTATAAAGTGTTTTTATAGGAAGTACTGTATTTTCTGTAGAAAAGTTCAGAGTTGTAGTGCTGTTACTTTTCCCTTTTGTTAAGGTGTTTATATAATTTTCCATTAGTTATACATCATTTTGCAGTGATTTTGATCATTAATTTGAAAATAATGTGACATTTTAATATGCAAAGTTATTTTTGTTAAAGGTTTCAAGTTAATAGTTACTATATAGTATGTAAAATTCATTTGCTCTGTTGACCTTAAAATAGATATTGGTTTAGAAGCTAGAGCCAAAATCTTGATGTATATTGGGATTGTTATCCAAATAGTAGTTTTCAGTAAGTTGTAATTTACTGTAAGTTGTAAAATTTCCTACTCAAATTTGGCTAGGAGTAAAATGATAGTTGATTATGAGAAATTGTTGTTTACTTTAAAAACATTGTATATCACTAGTATGATTTTTAAGAAGTAAATAACTATAAAGTAGTAATTGTAACAGTAAATTGAGATTAGGTAACCAAATAGCAAATGAAAAAGCAACTGTCTTTGAGTTTAGTTCTTTAAATATTAGACATTAACAATTTTAATATTTCTCTAGAAATTGTTAATGTTTTTTACGCCCATATTCTTAATTGTTCTAGGCTGCAATTCATGGAGCTCGCTTCAAAGGGCAGGATTTAAAACTGGCATGGAATAAACCAATAACTAATCTGTCAGCTGTGGAAACTGAAGAGGTTGAACCTGATGAAGAGGAAGTATGTTTTTTTTTTCACTTGTTATCTCATCATTATTCATAGTTCATTTATAAAAGGTGATTTTTTTTTTTAATGGCTGTGATTTTAACATAATACTTTTATTCCTAAACCATATTCCAGACAGGGGAGATCAGATAAATACAGAAAACTTTATATTTTCTGGATTAATGAGAAGACTTGTGGATTGCTGACCCCAAAATAACTTGTGACATATCAATTTTCAATTACTGTAGAAGATAATAATTATTCATTAGATTTTTATCCACAGGAAATCTTGTAATAATATGTTAAGTTCTAGGGTATTTACTTTACTTAATTGCTGTATCAACATTTCAGCCTTCTTTTAAAATTCATATTGCTTTAGTTCATTAGAGTGACTACCTGCTATGTGGTAGATTTTGTGATAGGCACAAAATGAATAAGACACGGTCCCTATCATCATGGAGCTTATAATCTGGAAAGGAGGGTGGTGGCAGCAGCAGAAGGAACAAATTACAGTGACAGGCATACTGATGTGCTGAACGCAGATTTGAACAACATGCTGTGGGTACCCCCAGCAAGGGAGAATTGTGTCTGTCCATAATAATCTTAAAGGTCTATTACCAAGAGAGCCGAGCCCTGAATAATAAAATAGTGTTCTGTACCTATGTGCTAGGGCTAAGAAAGTAAAAGGCACTTTCAGAAGAGTTCTAGCATCAGGATAAATATGGGAGATTGCAATTTTTCCAAGTAATCCTAGCTACTAGGATAAAAGGTATGGCAGGATAAGAAGGGACAGTGAATTTAAAAAGCCCTCGAGACAGAGACTGTAAATGCACAATTCTGATTTGCTTAATCATGAAAAAAGTTACAAAAAATTTGAAGAAGTAAAAAGGTAAGGTAAAGAAGCTAAAAGATTGTTTTATATTTGTTAGATTCCATAATTCTGCTTCACTTTGTTTGCAGAACATTTCAAATCTGTTACGCATATCCATAGTCAAATGCAAGAATAAATGTGTATTTGAAACTCATGTACATGATTTGTCATTTTATATTTTAGATTATACCTATGTCCTTCCATGAGTTTGAATTGAATGGGGAGAAAAGCAGGAGAGCTCCTGGTATTAGGTATTTTGAAAAGTTTGGGAAAGCAGCCTGAGATACTTTTGTGAAGGGAATGGGAAAAAGACAGAGGTTTTTGCTTTGTTTTATTTTTTTTTTTTTAATTTCTTTTTTTTTTTTTTTAAAGATATTTATATATAGCCAAAAAATTGAAATTGTGGTAAGGTTTTTATAAGTTGGTGAGTGTTGAGAATTAGGGTAAATCAGTGAAAATATTCTTTTTTAAAAGAAGCACTGAGCAGTGTTTTGAAGTAAGCAGGTGGCATGACTTGTTAGAGAGGAGAAGTGGCATGTATTCAACCTTCCGTTGATGTATCGCTCACTTCATGTGAGCAGTAAACCAGGTACTGTAGAGAGATGAAATGGACAAGGCTGCTTTACTTTGTTCTCTTAAGTGTTCTAGCTACAGAAATAACCATTTGTGTTCAACTCTTGAGAGAGAACAGTGTTTAAAAGTATTACTTTTTTTTCTTTCTTTTTTTTTTGTTTTCTTTTTCTTTTCTTTTTTTCCTTTTGTTTTGTTTTGTTTTGTTTGTTTGTTTGTTTTTTTTGGGTAAATTCCTAAATACATCTTAACCTAAAGTTTCAGGAAGAGTCTTTGGTGGATGACTCATTACTTCAAGATGATGACGAAGAAGAAGAGGACAATGAATCTCGTTCTTGGAGAAGATGATTTGACTGATCATTGATCTGCATATGCTAGAACTCTACCTGTGTTTCATTAGTATTATCTAATGTACTTTTACATATTTGTAAAAACAATTTTTGGTAAAATATGATGACGATGGATTTCACAAATAGATAAAAGAAGAAAACTACCTTCTGATCTTGTATTTTGAAGATTGATGTTTGCATTTTATTTCAGTAAACAATTGCTAAAGATATCACAATAGGACATATGCAATGTTTTTATTACATACTTCTATTGAACATTACAGAATTCTTTGTGTTATTTGTAAATTAATGAATAGATTTGAATACCTATGACCCAATACTTGTTATAACATAGAGGATTTTGTTTTACTCAAAATAAGGAATGAATTTGCATTTAAAATCTTAATGAATGTTTTCAAAAATGAATAGATGACATAGTACGCTAACTAAGTCTCAAGTTATGTATTCATAATATTGCATAGTAGTATGCTTAGGCTTTACTATGTATTAGCCGTTTGTTGGATTTGTGTATGTATTTTATCACATGGGTGTTAATGATAATGGTGTATGACTGCTTTACATGAGTCCTTATGCATCTGGATGCTAAAAATAAAGTGGAATGGTCTCTTAAAAGAAAAAAGAAAAGAAAAAAAGCAATGACAAAAAAAATTCATGACAATGTTCCTTGATTTAAAAAAGAAAAAAAAAAAAAAAAGAAAAAAAAAAAAAGAAAAAAGAAAGAAAATGAAATAGACCATTCCAGGTGGTGATCTGCCTTCCCCCTAACTATGAAAAGGAGCTATAATCACTAAATAATAATGGTTACTGGTACCTTTACAATGATGTGCAATCCAATGTTTAAAATTTATACCACTTCAGTTTGGTTTGATCATATAAATTTTCAACAGATGTCTTAAAATTTAAAAGCAGGCTGATTAGTTTGGAACCAGACTTCAAGTAGCGCTAACATTTGGTGAATAAGACAACTTCATATTACATTTTGGATGTATGAAAGAAAACTTGACCATTTGAAGATGTATGAATAAAGAAATGTACTATAGATACTACTTTAGGAAAACACTGTTTGGTAAGTGTTCCAGTCTGATATTTTAAGTGTGCATTTACTATACTTATATAAAAAGCTTTCACATTTGCAACAATATTGTGATTTTTTTAAGTGAACTTCGTTAGCACGTGAATATAATTATTGAAAGTTAACTGTTTATAGGAAGTACATTCTTTATAGAATGAGGGTGAGGGTAGGAGATTACTAGGTTACTGTATCTTTTCAAATCTCTATATTCAAGTATTTCTACTTCTTAAGATTATAGTGATTTTTTTTTTCTTTTTAAACCACAATTTAACAAAACTACTTTCTTCCATTTGGGAACCACAACCAAAAAACTTTGGCCATAATATAACTTGTATCTTTTCCCCCTTACACTCGGGGTTATAGTTGTTTGTTTTGTTTTGTTTTTTTAATGCCAATATTTTATAGGAATGTTTGATTTGCAGTTAGTACACAATTATATTTACAATTTCAGGCTCAGATTCCATTTGCTAAAATATGACTTTAAGTTTACTTAGACTGTGGTATATTTTTATGTAGTTTCTTGTATGTTTACTATGTGCTATTCTGATTCATTAGGTAAGTTTGTTTTCTTTTCTTTTTAGTAGTCGTGAAAGATGCCAAATTGGCAGAGGCTCACGTTTCTTCTCTTTACACCAAACAGGTATTATAAAGAAAGTAAATCTTTCCAAGGCCAGTTAAATCTCCATTCTATTTTTGGCTTTATGGTTTGATGATAGTTTCAAAATTTATTATAAATTTTTCTAGAAATGTAACTGAAATTACCAGTTCTATTTAGCTAAGCTCATAAATAGCTCATCAATTTCTCTAGCCTGAAATTGCCTAATAACTTAGGAATTTAAATATTTTAAGTTGGTGCTTTGAATGAATCAGAAGACCAAATATGACTCTTTGGTCCTCTAGTATGAGGACTACATATTCCCAGTATTCACTATATTCATAGTTATACTTTAATAAGCACTAATGTGCATTTATTTATAAATGTTAGTGATGAATTGCTATTGAGTTTTAATTCATGAGTGTGTTTCTAAATACTAGTACTCTATATACACATTTTTTCATTTAAAACCTAATACACCTTTTAAAAGTAGATGGTAGTTTTTGTTTTTCTAATAAGAAAACAGGCTGTTAGAAATGGAGTAGTTTACCTAAAGTCACAGTGAGTAAGTGGAAGTACTGTATTCTTCATTTAAACATTGTGATTTTAGTACCAACTTTACAAAAACAGAAAAAAAATCACAGAACTCTGCTGCTGTGTCCTTCCTAATTGTTATCAACCATGAGATTGTGATAACCATGATAGTCTTTAACTCAAAATACTGCACAGAATTAGCGGACTTCTTGGTCTTTAGGCAGTTCATGTTTACCCTTTTAAAAAGCACTTTGTTCATATCTCTGTTATAATATTTAATGTTGTAATATAATTTATCTGGTTTATATGTCTGTCTTTCCCCACTAGATTGCAAGCTCCTCCAGGAAGGGGACCATGTCTTATTCATCTTTTTATCTCTAATGCTTATAGTAAAACCTGGCTCATATGAGCACTTAGATGTTTGCTGGATGAAATAATGAATGAATGAATATTTAAATTTATAGTAATGAGGTTGACAATTACCTCCCTTGTTAATTCTTATCAATTTTCTAAAAGTCTAATAGTCTCCTCAGTCACTGGGACCATTTTATTAAATGATAATGTTATGTATCTCATCACAGGGGTTACAAGTAGCGATGGAGGCAGATATCTAGAATCAATTCTGACATTTCCCCAGTTCAGTCCTCTAGATTGTGTAATACTAAGCAACTACTATAGTCATTTCCAGAAATTAATTTTTTTTTTTAATTAAGAATACTTGGTTAGAAATGCTGAGAACACCAATCTAGAGCATTCTCACTAAATTGGTCCGTAGGTGACCTAGCATAGAGAACTGAACAAGGATTAATAGATTCAGCTTTTGTTCTCATCTCTGTTTAACTCTGTAGCCCTAGACAAGTTTCTTGCCTTATTCAGAGATTGTTTTTTACTCATAAAATGAAATGGGCTGGGCTGAATAATCTCTAAAGAATTCTCTTGTCCCTGGTGATACATTAGAATTTCTAAAACAATTTTATAGCTAAGCCAGTTATTCCTATCTGATGTTTTCTCATCAGTGTAACAACTTAGATTTGATTACAATAATTGATACACTACCTCTTGCTAAAGTTTTGTATATATGTCTCCAAATGCTTGCATTTGCCAGCACAAGTTGCATTTAGCCTAATAACATGCAAGTAAACGTCTATTTACAAGTTCTTCTTATTCCCATTTGTAGCTTTTCTCTGCTTTCAAACATGGTTTTTAAAAAGTGTTTACCTGTCTTCTTTTTTTCAACAAATCCAGATTTATATTTTTTCCCATCTCCATTCTTCCACAGTATGCCACCTAAAAGTAGAAACCTTTTTAATTCTACAGCTGTTCTGATCAGTTTGCTGCTTTATTGTACACACATGGTTGTCTGGTTGTACAGGTAGAGTTGGGAGTGGGAGAAAGACTAAAGGCAATGTAGGCAACTACAGGGGAAATTATATATTTCTGGTAAAAAGATTGATTAGGATTACCTCAAGGGATGGTTGTCACATCGCATTTTTTTAAATCTTTAAACAATGTTTTAAATGTTATTGGATAATTGTAACTTTTTTTTTTAACAAATAAGTAAGTGCTGCCCAGACATTTAATGAAAAGTTGTTCCAGGAAATAAAAGACTATTTCATAGGTTCTGTTTTATTGTAAATATGGTCAAATGTAACAAACCAGTAGTTACTATGAAGATAAGACTTCACTGTTTTAGCTGGTTACTTGTAGCAAGTATGGCTAAGCCTCATTGAAGAAAGTATCTTGTTACCAGAACTGTTTCCTGGGGCGTGGGAAGAAGGAGGGGATGTATTCCATTTTACTGGCAACACTAATCATTATTGGGTATAATGACACACAAAAAGAAATCAAACATTTGCCTATTTGGTTTGCTTAAATATTAGTGGCTGTATCACAGTACTATGCAGATTTTATCAAAATATATCCCCCCACACTGAATATAGGCTAATTATAGAAAAGTAGCTTTAGCTAATTAATTAGTTTAGCATTTATATAACTATCTGTAAGTACCATACCCCCCAAAAGTCAATTAAACCTTCAAAACAGGATTGTTCTTAAAGAAGTTCTGGAATACTCAAACTTTTTTTTCCATCCAGGACTTTTTTTTTTTTTTTCTTTTTCTAAAATTTAGTGACTGAAAATAGACATTTACTAACATAGATTTTAAACCACCAGTATACTACCCAGTATAAAATCCTGATAAAGCAGAAAGAAGACATACTTCTCCTAAATAGTAGAAACTCACTTTTGTCTATCCCTTGAACTAAAGAGCAATGTGGATCCAGTCCTGTAGAAAAGAGTGATATTGTTTTTTGTCTTATACATACACTTATGTGGAACACAAGGTTCTAAATAGCTACCTAATTCTCTTAGGAAAGGAAAAACATTGCCGGGATCAGCTATTTCTAACGAAAGCAGACATGCTTAGTAAAAAATATTGAACATGTTAATAACTTTTATGTAGTCTGTTAGATTTTTTTGTGCTTGTTACTTAATGAGTAAAGTATTTTCTTTTACTTTTATATCAACTTTATATTTGATCTTTTCTAAATTTCCCCTCTATTTCTTTATTTCATCCACTCATCTGACCCACATTTAAAGTCATTCCTCCTCTTTATGCCAGACACTGTCTCATTATGTGTTCCTTTTTAAATTTTTGTTGTTGCACTTGGTGCTTGGTGTAGAATTTTATGTCATATAGGATGATTAAAGGACTAAATTATCATTGTTTGGAACTTAAGGAAATAAGGTATCCTTTTAATTATTTTGAAAATCGTTAGGATACTTTTTATGAAATTTGCTTTTGGCTTATTTATAGTGACGATTTTTAAAAATTTCTCTGCCTACTCACAGTTCTGTGTAAAAAATACCACCTGACCAGTTAGTAAATTTTCTCACCCCCAAGTTTGAATAATTGCTGTTTTGTAGTGCTGTGATCTTGACACTTAATGTTTTCAGAAGGCATGATACAGAGAGGGTTTGTTAAATCACTTTAGCCTGAAGGTAATCTTTGATAAAATTTGTCTGTAAATTTCATTTTGATTCTTTTCACATAGATTTTTAAAAAATGTTTTATTAAGTTAGAGATAGTTCAGTACTGTGATTTGAATTTTGGATTCTTTTTATTCAAAAAAAATTTTTTTAATAAATGTTTTCTTTTTCCACCAGAGAGAGAACATCACTGCCTGAATTTAGCTTTGTGACTACACGAGCAAGCCCTGTTTTGTCCTGTCTGGAGACGACTGTTAATAATATCTAACATGCTGTCATTTGGTTTGCTCTCCATCAATCTGAATAGATGTTTACATGTCCTATGATGACCATTTTATCTTTACAGTTCTGTACAAGTACATCTGAGTCCAGACGTGTATCAGTGTGTGAGGTTTATGACCTTATTTAGAAATGTTTTCTTCCCTTTATAGCAACTTAATTTGTAAAACACCTTAAGAAGGAACAAGGCCCTTTAGTTTCTTTATGAGATGTATTATGTCTTGGGCAAACTTAGAAATATGTTTGGGAAATCTATAAAGCCATGAGAGCATTAATTGGACAGTTTAGAATGAAGAAAATGAATTAAAAAGTTAAACATAAGTTTGGCTTTAATTTTTTATTTTTTTATTTTTAGGATATATTTATTGAATTAGGATAGCCACTAAAAATTTTGAGCCACCTCTAAAGAGCTTTTTCCATACTGTAATTAGTCTGTCTGTCTCTTGTGCGTGTGTTGATTTGCTGCAGCCGCCAGGCCGCTTACTCCAGTGCAGTTTTTGCTGTTCTTCTTAACTCAGAAACAAGGAAAATCATTTTATTTCTTTTCAAATAATAAATGATAACCTCTGGGTTCTAAAATTGAAAATCATCTATTAAATTTGTCTAATTTATACAGTTTTTATCACTTATAATCAAGACATCAAAGACAATCAAAGACAAAGCAAGGGGAAATAGTGTTACGTGTTTGTTTTTAAAGGATAGTTTTCAGCTGCTTTATTACTATATGTACTAATTATTTATAAGCAATGTAGCTTAAACTTTAAAAAGTATAAAATTAAAATTCTCATTCTAAATATTAACAAATTCTTTTTATAGTATACCCAAAATAGTTTTTTCACTAAGTTATTTTGAGTATTCCTTCATAGATTATTAGGGGTATTTGTGAAATCTAATTTGATAGCCACTCTTACTTGGAAAAGTCAAATTATATTGATTCTGATTTTTTTTTCTGTTTTCTTTACATTCTACTCAGTCACATTTTCTTCAACAGAGCTAATACCTGCAAACACTTTCTCCCTCTTGAGTATTCATTGTGTGATTGTCTTCATGAATAATAAAATGTAACAAACTCATTAGTCATATTACAAATGATGTGTCTTGATCCACATTGATCATACATGCATGGTTAAAGGAAACGCATGTATTTTGGATGATTATCATTTAAACAATAACTTGGTTAGCCAACAAGGCATTTTGTTTGGTTGTGCCCCATCGCGTTACACCCCCCCCCCCTTTTTGTGATTCTGTCTTACAGATTGGCAGATAGCCATGAAGTATTCATAAATGTTGAGTCAGACTAGGTGGTATTTTTTATTTAAAAAAAAAAAAAAAAAAAAGACTTCACAGTGGTAGTGTTGTAGCTGCTTAATTTAGAGCCAAAGAACATTGTCTGAAGAGACCACACCTGCCAGTGACTCTTGATTAGTTAACAGGAGAATGCTACACACTGTCACCTTAACTAATTTTGCCATTGCTTTTTAAAATTTGTTGTTGAATTAAAAACGAAGCAAAACAAAATGGAATATGCCCTTGGGAATCAGAGGTCATGTTGATTTCTCCTTAAGATCACTGCTTTTTTTTTTTTTTTTTTTTTTTTATTAAAGATGTGTTGGTCAGTTACATTTAGGTCCTTTTCTCTTTGACATTTTTTTCTTGAATAGACTTGTCATGGAGCTGCGTGTACATAAGTGTACAAAATCATTTTTGTGTAACTGAATGGAGCAGTTTACCTCTGCATGATTGCATTATGGAAGCCTTTTATATATCTTTATATTTTTCAATATACTTAGATTTTACACTATTGGTCGCTCTAGTCATGCTATATTTGTTGGTTTTTTTTTTTTAAATAGAATTTATAAATATTTATGCTCAAAATACAGATCAACTAAATATTTTTGGTCTTGTTTACAAGATAATACTTTAAAGTGATACAGGCCCCTCAAGTGTCTTAGGAAACAGTCATTGGTGCTATAAAACCTTTCAGTGTCATTGACTCTGTTGTTTAGTCTTTGCTAGGCTTTCATCTGTTATTGCTTACACTTTAGCAAGCAGCAGAATTATAAAGAGATATTTGCTGAGTTGGGGTAAGAGCAGAGCCCCATTTAGAGAACACCTAATAATTTAAGAGAAAAATGATGCAGAATGACTGTATCCTTGTTTGTGCCCAGCTTCTCCCAAAAGAAAATAGTTTATTTTGATAAGAGGGAGGCTATTAATTTGAGTAGCATTTAAAAATGATATATTCAAGCATGTTTTTCCCCATATTTGAAATGGAAAACTTTTCTAGTCCTTAAATAATTATGAAATTTTACTCTGCTTTAAATTCCCATTTGTCCTTTCCTCAACCGAAGGCAGAGTATTTCGTACAGATATTTACAGAATATTTGCTGAGTTATGGAGGAATGAGTTATTACATTGTACTAGTTTTCCATTGATGTGTATTTGTTGTTCTACCCCAAGATTTTATTCCAGCACCTGAGTGGATGTTCGTAAGATACAGTGAAGCATCAGCAAAGCATTTATACATGCTTACTTTTGATTCTCAGAATCCAAAACCTGTTTTGAGTGTGATAATACTTCAGAACATACTGTCTGGCACAAGATTTCCTTTAATAAGTGATTTATTTTAACTCAGTTTCTATGGACTGTTGTTGAATCTGAACACACCAAAGGAGTCTTTTCTTGTCTGAAGACTGGGTTGTTCCAGTGATCAGTACCTGTGCCCGTCATTACCCCATTTCATGAATGCGTGTTGGCATGGGGGGAATTCCCTGCTCTTTGAGTGGAGCGAAAGGAACTGGTTAAGCTGTAGCAGCTTCCTTGTTTATTTTTAAAAGTGATGATAAAACTTGAACTGAAAAAGGTAAAACTTGAACTAGAAAACTACTCTTGTATGCACAGAATGTTTATAGTGACTGTGTTTATGTGGGTTGTCAACACTTCTATTATTTATAGTTGAATTATGTTGTTTATTAAATATCCATGTTTATTATTTTTATATTTTGAAATTTTAAAAATAAAATAGTCTTAATAAAAACAGTTGTTAATGTTTATAAGGTTTGTATTCACCATGCACACACAGTGGAGACTTCTGACACTGTTAATGAAGAAATAGTCAAATGTTTCCTCTTTCACGCTCTACCCTCTGTTCTCACTTGAAGTTCGTTGAGGTTAACCATGGTTCCAATGTATTATCAGCCCAGTGCCTTTTCCTACACATGTGCAAACCTTAGTTCCTCTTGCTCTCCTGTACTGCTGAATTTTCTCTTTTCCGTCTGGTGGCCGAAAAGTTCTCTGTTGAGTGATGAGTATAAAAATCCTACAGTGGTGACTAAGAGTGGCTGCTGTGGAATCTGAAGGTGAAGTTACATGTCACACGTGTTCACTAGTCCCCTGTAACCTGATTTACATGTCACATGTGTTCAGTAGTCCCCTGTAACCTGATTTACATGTCACATGTGTTCAGTAGTCCCCTGTAACCTGATGGTGAGACAGACCCTTTCCCCACCTTGGCTTCTTCTCCCACACTCAGCATGTTTCTTTCATAGTTCATTTTGTTACAGGGATTTCATAGTGTTTGCGTTTCATAATTAGCTATGCACCTGTCACCTATAAAAAGCTTGATGGTAACCTGTTTACTTGTGACAAATTTTGTGGATTAAAGGTATGTCTTTATCTCAAAGGGCATAACTTGATGGTCTATATAGAGGTTAGTTTTTAAATAGTAAAATTTCTTAATAAAAATGGTGCTTAGTAAAAATCATTAAAATTTATAGCTACATGTAAACACACACATATACATGCACATAAAAATATATATCCAGACCTGTGAGTATTTTTAGATTATGTTGTCAGTTTCCATATTACCCAAAACTAAGAATGAACTTTTTTTCTATAGTCTTTTTCAAAATTACATGTAATTGTATATTGTAGAGAAGCTAGTTTAAAATATGTATTATATAACTTATATTTTTTGGCTTGTTTAACAATTTAATTCCTCAACTATGAATTAGAATGAAGTAATTTTTATTTGAGGTTCATAGTGCAGGCAGAACACTTTCTGATTATTTCTTAGTGACATATTCTCAGCTACTTAACTATACCAGTTTCTGAACCTAGAGATATATTTTACATTTGATCTTTTACAAAGTATAGTCATGTAGGTTTTTTGTTTTCTTTTATTACTAATAATCATTTTATTTGTTTATATTTCAAATGTTATTCCCCTTCCCAGTCTCCCCTCGATAAACCCCCTTCTCCCTTCCCTTTAGGAGTCTAAACAGTTTGTTTGCATTTCATTAGAACTCATTAAATTCATTTGTTTTATGATAGTAACCACATTTTTTCTGTACCTTAGATCTGATGCAGTGACACTATTAGTAATATTTTCCACAACACATAGTTGCCAAGATTTTTCTTTTTCTTGAAATTGCAATTCCTAATAATTTTATTGTGTTATTAAACATTTTACTGAAAGATATGGTAAATGCTCAGTTTTATTCAAATAAATGATAAAATCCAGGTTGGAATTTCTATTCTAAACCGTATTATTTTCAAGAATACATAGAGATCTGCCAAATAAAAAAAAATTGTTACTAAATTTTTAAATATTTTAAATCTCCCAATCAGCTTTTCTTTAGAAAAATGTTGTATTTTTACTGAATTCCACACAGAGCATGAAGTAGTGAGAGAAAGAAGTTGGCTAATAGACTCGTTTTTCATCAGCCTGGTTTTCCTTTCTGTCATCAAAAGGCTGTTTTGGTGTTTCTAGAGATAAAACCCAGGGCCTTGGGTATGCTAGGTAAGTGCTCCCCTGCTGAGCTATATCTCCAACCCCAGAAAGAGCAATTTAAAATACCTTTATAATGTATTTTATTTGGAAGAAATTTTCTTGAAAAATCCAGACTATTTTCCTTGGTATCACCATGATGGTAATGCTTTTATTTAACTAGAAATGGGAAAACCTGTATGTAATGTAGTATGAGTGTATGACTGTGGTTTGAGTAACTGAGAGTTTGCATTGTTGTAGTTTTACATTCTCTGACTGATTCATGGTACATTTAGAATGTGCATTATTGGGGTGTAATTTAATACATCTCTAATACTCTGAAAATTGTGAGTCTTAACAGTTTTGAGTAGGATGGGGCATAGTTGTCTATGTCCCAGGCTGATCTCAAACTTGATAGGATTTGCTGTGTTATCAATGGGAGACAAGGTGCTGGACATCCAGCTTAGTGCTTTGCCTGCTCTGAAAGGGCACTACCAATCGAGCTTATGTCCCAGTCTTTCTTGATTGTAGGATTTAGAATTAATGAAGAAGTTGCTTAGTAAGATAAAATACAAGTCACATTTTTAAAGGTAAATTTATAGAAATCTTTGATACTTTTGAAATCATTTAATGTTACAATTTTTTTTAATTCTAAGATCTCATTTAAAAAACTGTCAAACAGAACAATTTAGAAATTGTACATGAAATTGCTATAATAGAGTGGAAAGACTAGCAATTTCAGTAAAAAGCTTACTTGGAAAAATTATGTAATGTCTGGGCTAAGAAGAAAGATCTGAGGTATATAAACTGTATTGTGAGAGCTCTGTTTTAGATCGAAAGCTGCCTGGAAATAGGTAGTAAGTACACTCTTGTTTTCTCAACTTATAAGCTTCTTAAAACTTCCATTCATGAAAGGGAGCGCTCTGCTTTCTTCCTGGGACACATTCAAGATAGAGAGCACACTCAGCAATCTGAGTTGGACTCTGATCTTTCTTCTTAGCCCAGACATCTAACAAGGCTCTACTCTTCCACGGCACAAAGTGGGGATTGCATCCCAACAAAAGAACTATTCCTGTAACTATTTTGTAGGCAAAAGACAACCGTGTGGAAAGACAAAGGAATTGGAATCCTTCAGAACAAATTTTGAGAAACACTGGAATTAAATAGAACATTCAATTTGAAAACGTACATTTACCAACATTGTGCTCTTGGGAATGATCGTGATGGAGGGGTGGAGACGGTTTGGCTGTAAAGAGTACAGAACCTGCACAGATGTCCTGCACACATGTCCTTGTGAGGTACAAAAGCAGTTAAATGGAGAAAATGACCTTGTCTTACAAAAGTGGTATTGGAGAAATTGGAAAATTGTAAAACCCTACACCCTGCTCAACTAAAAGGGCATTGAGCTTAGATAGAAAGTTTGAACCCATAGAACTATTAAGGGAACAATAACTGAAACTTAGGGTTTAGAGGTAGACAAATTCTTAGATTTGAGCTTTAAAAAGCACCATAAATTCATCAGTTTTACAAACATTTACCGAAGAACATGTTAAATGTTTGAAAAAATTACTGAATAGAATGTATTTACAAATAATGTATATGTCAAAGCAGTAGTAGAATGTGCACCCATACCTCCTAAAAAGTAAAAAGACAAACGTTTTACTAAAGAATATTTATAAAGAACATATGTTCAGCACCAATTAGCATTCATGGGATGGCAACTCAAAAACAGGCTCACTACATACCAGAATTACTGTTAAGGACTGCCACAGAGCTTGTGCTTGTGGATATGCATTACACAATACTGGAAAGTCTGAGAACAATCTTAAATAGTTAAATGTGTAACTACTTTATCAATGAGAAGTGTTCTGGGCATTTACTACAAATGCCTGTATACAAATGTTCACCAGAACTTTATATAGGACACTGAAAGCTTGGGAATAAGGTGTGTTTTCAACTAGTATTTAAGCTGTATTCACTCCACGAAATAATACTCAGTAAAATTCCAAACCATTGATACAAGCTCAAACTAAACAAATCTTCAGAGACAATGCTTAGTGAAGAAAGACAATTTTGAAAGATTGTGTTTATGTATAATCCTTTAAATGTGCAAGTGGTGAACAGAACAGATTGGTCTTGGCAATAGGCTTTTGGCATTCTAAAAGTGGGAGGGTACTAAATGTAACCAACAGGGCCACAGGGGTCATCCTTTAAGGATAGAACTCTGTCTTAACTGTCATTGTCAGCATCCTGGTTGTGTCCGTGTATTACAGTTTTTCTAATACAATTGGAGCAAATTTAGTTTTTTGGGTTTTTTTTAATCATTGTGAAATCTGTATTTTTTTGTTTGTTTGTTTGTTTGTTTAGAGATAGGATCTCTCCAGCCTTTGTTTGTGTGGATCTTGGTACATAGACAAGGCTGGCCTTGCACTAAAATATCTATGTGTCTCTACCTCCTGAGTGCTAGGAATCAAGGTGTACAAATACACTATCCTGGTGTGTGTGTGTGTGTGTGTGTGTGTGTGTGTGTGTGTGCACACGTGCGTGCATGCACGCGCCCCCATGTGCCTGGCTGTATGTTTGTATACCATGTCCTTATATTGTTCATGGAGTCCAGAAGAGGCCACTGGATCCCCTGAAGTTGGAGTTAAGCAGCTGTGAGGTCATGTGGGTGCTTGTAACTGAAACTGGGTCATCTAGAAGAGCATCAAGTACTCTTCACCCACTGCTATCTCTCTTGTCCTAGATTCCTGTTCCGTCGTGCCTGTGTGTAATTTAGATTAGGCTTGATTTAGAAAAAGTACTCAAAAGTCAGAGCAACATCTTCACTACATCATGAAATTAAGAATTTGAAGAAATATCTTGAAATGAAATGTACCACCCATAAAAGATGAGTACTTGAAATAAGAATTTGAGGTATACCCTCCTGGCACAGCTCTGGAGTTTTCCTGGAAAGACGACTAGAAAAATACTAAGAGTCACAAATAGTAGCATCAAGGGAACTGCTTTCCAGGCACTGAGAAACAGTTGGATGGATGAACTCTAAGTGATTGTGACAGCTTGCAGAAGACCTGCAGGAGCTCCAGCCATACAAAACTCAAGTGGATGGGATGGAATGGGAGAAGGTGGGCACAAAATCCCACCAGTAGCTGGGTAGCTATTGACACTTGATAGCTGCTGGGAGAGGAAGAGGTCTTGTTTTAGTGATATGATTCCTGGTAGTTTAGCCACAAGACAGAGCAGGTCCTGCTTCTAAGATTAGCTGGGCAACATAAACTGGAAAAGGGGGAAAGGTTGGCTAGGAGGGTGGAGAGGATGGCTGTCGGAGAACTTGGGTAGTGTGTGAATATTAAAATACATTGTATGAAATTCTCAAAAATACTCTTAAAAAGATTTTTTTAAAGGACTAAGTGTAATTTATATCTGGGTACAGAACCCACTTGTGCTTACAGTATCTAGATGATGTGACTGTGCTGTTAGACTGAGGAATGGCAGGGGGAGTCATTAAACTAGTGAGTCTTTGCTTTGCCTTACCAGTCCTTACCTTAGCTCTAGAGAGTTGAAGCCATCCAAAATTAGGAGAGACAAGCAAAAATACACTTAAACTTACAAGCCTGAAAGAATGGAACAGGGCTCTGTTGAGGTGTAAGGCACCAGGGAGGTGAACTGTGGTTCTTCCCATAGGAAGTTCAGTTAATATCTGAAAATAGCAATAACTCAGTTGGGGAAAACATTCTTTTAAAAATTGTTACTGTATAGTAAAACATAATAGGTCTCATTTGGCTTTATACATGTACGTTTGTATTATACCCGTGCTCATTGCTTTCTTTGTTCCCTCCCGCTGATTCTGCTTCTCCTCCCATGCCCCTGCTTCCTACTTTCATGTCATATGTGTGTGTGTGTGTGTGTGTATTCATATATGCATGCATATGTAGCCAAAGAGTTTAGTTAAGGTTGCCTCTAACACCCATTAAACAGCCTGTAGATACTCAGTGCTGGAGCATTCTGAGCCATTTCCCCATCCAATGCACGGAATGTTGTCTGACCCAATCCTTTGCAAGTAATCACTACTGCTGAAAGTTCACATCTTCAGTGGCTGCACCATACCTAAGAGACAATGTTCTATCCCTTCCTCACTTCTGTCCACCTCTTCTACTGTATTTCTTGAGTTTTGTGTGTATGGGTTTGGGGTAAAATATAGGTCCCATTTTAGGGCTGAACATTGAATAACCACAGACTCAGCAGTCTGACTAGCTGGGAATTGCTGTAGGAATGGATTCCTATTGTAAAAGAAGCTTCTCTGAGGCTGATGGCAGCACTAACCTATTAGCATAAAAATACTTAGGAGGCAATTTGATGTACACAATATGCCTGTTTATCACATAGCAGTTACTTCAGCACTATATATCACTCCAGCTGTGGGCTTTTGACATACACTACCAGGCATGATTCCCTCCTGTGGAGCAATCCTCAAATCCAATGAGGACCAGTTACTCATAACTCATGCCACTGTTGAACTGGTGTGTACAGATCTGGCCTAGCAGTCAGTAGGTAAGCATGCAGCATCCATAACTGAGTAAAACTTGATTGTAATTCTCACAGGATCCATAGCATCTTCCAACACACACACACACACACACACACACACACACACACACGTAGAGAACAAGTCTTTAGCTCAGTTCTAACTTGATCTAAGTCCTGTAACAACAACAAAATATATCTTCAGCTCAGCAATAAGGCATTACTATTTAGTTCTGGCGGGTAACCAATGGCAGTTTAGAGACACTTGGGAGCTTCTCTGACCAGTAGCCCACCCCTGACAGTGGGGGACTTTCATTTTAATAACCAATGGTTTCTGAGAGAAGTTTTAGCCACTCACAGAACATAGTCTTGGTTTTTGTTTTTGTTTTTTATAAGGGGAACAAATGCAGGACATTTGAAACAGTGAAAGAAAACCTCTGACTGTAGTGTAAAGATGTAAACCAAGTTTCAGGTGAGAGTCTTAATTTACCTAGTATGTAGGGATGAGAGGCTGGAGGCTATGGGTATAAGGAGCTCTCCATTTAATCTAGGTAGGATAGTATATGTCAAGAATTAGCCGACAGAAAGTAGATATTTTAAGGTGTTTTTGTTTTTAATATTACAGAAGAGTTTTAAAATTAAATTTATTCTCTTTAAAACCCAGTATCAGTCCTTTTTTTCCCAGTACCCCCTTGTGCAGTTCCTCTCTCCCTTTCCCCTGCTCTGGGTGTGAATGCTCCCCCTCCTACACATAGCAAGTCACTTCAGGACTAGGCACATCCTCTCCCACTGAGGCCAGACAAAACTGTCCAATTTAAGGGTGGAGGATCCACAGGCAGGCAGGCGGGCCGGTGGGCAACAGGCTCAGGGACAGCCCTTCTCCACTTGTTTGGGGGACCTGCATGAAGACCAAGCTGTTCATCTGCTGATTCATGTTCATGTGCAGGGGGACTAGGTCTAGCCCATGCTCCCTCTTTGGTTGGTGATTCAGTCTCTGGGAGCCCCCAAGAGTCTAGGTTAGTTGACTGTTGGTCTTCCTGTGGAGTCTCTGTCTTACTTGGGTCCATCAACCTTTCTACCAACTCTTTCTTCAGACTCCCTAAGCTCCATCTAATATTTGAGAGTGAGTTTCTACATCTCTTTCCATTGGCTGCTGAGTGGAGTTTCTCAGAGGACCTTTATGTGAGGTTTCTCTCTGCAAGCATAATGCAGTATTGTGGATCAACTGGGTTCACCTGAAAGGGGGGCTAGGAATGAAAGGGGGATGGAGGGCAAGAAAAGATGGAGCCAAGACAAGTATTTTGATCAAGGCTCAAAGTTTAATGTTCAGCTCTCAATTCAAAGAGGAAAGCCCCACCACGGAACCCCTTCTTGCTTCAGCTGGGGTGGGTGAGGGAACCCATCCTTAGTCACAGCCAGAGGTGTCTCAAGGTAAGTTCAGCAGGCAGTTTATTCTTCTAAGTTCCTGTAGCAGGCTGTAGCAGGCAGCCAAGGTAGGTAATTCCACCTAGGTCCTATTGTTTTCTGTCTATTGTGGTAAACAAGGTCTTCAAGGCCTGCTCAAGGCTGGGAGAAGGGCACACAGTATCATTAATAACAATGTCAGAGAATGGATCTTGCCCATGGGGAGGGTCTCAATTTGCAGCCATCATTGTTTGGCTATTCCCTCAGTCTCTGCACATCTTGTAGGCAGGACACATTTTAGGTCGAAGGCTTTGTGAGTGGGTTGCTGCCTTTAACCTTTCACTGGGAGTCCTTCCTGGCTACAGGAAGTGTCCACGTCAGAATCTATATCCCTCACAACTAGGAATCTCAGCTGGAGATTACTTAGACCCTGTGGAGCCTCTCCCCATCTCAGATATCTGGCACATGAGAGATTTCCACCACCAGCCTATCTCCCTTCTCTTCTGCGCTCCCTACATACGATCTTCCCACTCCATTCTTCTCTTCATCCTTCACCTAGTTTTCTTCTTCCATCGAGCAGTGTTCACACACATCCTCTCCCACTGAGGCCAGACAAAGCTGTTCAATTTGGTGGAGGAAGCAGTTCCTGCACAGGTACAAACCGGATGGAATGCCAGCAATGAAAAGGAAAATGTACAGGGGAGCCCACCCTTGACCAAGAAGCTGTATGCAGTTGACACCTACTTTGCTGGATAGTTTTATGTCACCTTGGCACAAGCTGGAGCCATCTGAGAATAGGAAGCCTCAAGAATATGCTTCACTAAGATACTGGTGTAGGCAAGCCTCTAGGGCATTTTCTTAATTAGCAATTGATGGAGGAGGGCCTAGCCCATTGTGGGTGGTGCCACCATTGAGCTGGTGGTCCTAGGTTTTATAAGAAAGCAGCCTGAGCAAGCCATGGGGAATGAGCTAGTAAGCAGTACCCCTCCATGGCTCCTATCACCATGGCTCCTACCTCTACATACCTGCCCTATTTGAGTTCCTATCCTGACTTCCTTCCATGATGAACAAGGATATGGAAGTGTAAGCCAAAGTTTGCAAGTGGTTGCTTAGTCAAGTAAGATGCCAAATCTTGTCAGGATGGCCAGGGCCTATAGATCTGGAAATGTGTAGGTTCCATGGAAGACAGAGTGATGTAGAATGCAGAATAACTGAGTGAGGGTGAGACTGAAAGTAGGAAATGGTATGCACAATGAAGAGAAAGCAACATTTAGTGTGGTGGCTCAGTGATTGAGGGCTAAAAGAAAAGTAGTTTTTAGGATGATACAGTGAACACATATTACAGATGGAAGGGAAAGAGATGGACAGAGGAATGCTAACTGAATGCTTTGGTTTATAATTGATAAATGGTTCATGTTGTACTGTGAAAAGGGATGTCAGACAAAGACCATAAAAACACCTATAAAAGAATGGTCGATAAAGCCACCATCTTTAAGACATGCCCAGACATGATTGGATGGATGAGTAATGCTTGAGTAATGAAAACTTCCAGGTCCAGGATTCAGTTATGCCAGTGGGTTTTAACAGAACAAGTGGGCAGCCATTGCATTAGGATATGCAGATCATTGAACTATAGTTCCCACAGTTCCTTTAACTAGTGCCAGCTCCTCCCCCATCAAGCTAGTTCTTGTCTTAAAGTCTGTCAGTTACTGATCATTAGCCTCATTCAATTTATACACACTTTAAACGCACACACACACACACACACACACACACCACAGAGCAAAACATGTAGTCGTGTTGCTCTCTTGTCACTCAAAGATCAACTACTAAAATATTTTTATCAAACTAGATAATTAAAATTACATGCTATGAAATGTAGCATGTAGCTTAGAAATGTAGCATGGGAGTTGCTGCTTTCTGGGGGCTGAGAATAGCTGTTGATCCCAGAAGAGGAGCAACTAAAGCTGTCGTCACTACTTGTGCTTTCACACATGGCTGGTTCTGAAAGTGACTGAACATGCTGGAGGTAGGCACCTAAGAATTGGATGTGGGAGAACCTTTCTTCTTTTCTTTTTGGCCTCCACTTTAGAGTTTACCATAGTTTCTTCAGCTGGAAACCAGTTCTCAAGCCAGTCTGAGAGAAGGGTTTCAGAAACCCAGTGCTGTTGTTTACAGAAAGAAAGCTGGAAAAGTTGGCCTGGGTCTGAGAGGCGGTAGGTAAATATCTGGCATAATTGCTGCCAGCATTCCTCCTTGTGATTGGTGGCAAACTAGGACCACTGATATCTTCACTTGGAACCCAACTTCCTCAACCCCATGTCTGAAAAGGCTCATCTCCAAGGCCACTACCATAAGACAACTACACATGTAAAACTTAATGATACAGGTAAATATGTGAAGTCCAAGTGTTTGGGGTTTATTGCTGTGAAGAAACACCATGACCATGGCAACTCTTACAAAGGAAAACATTTAGTTGGGTCTGGCTTAGAGTTTCAGAGGCTTGGTCCATTCTTGTCATGGTGGTAAACTTGCCATGCATCAGACATGGTGCTGGAGAAGCAGCTGGGAGTTCTACATCTGGATCCACAGACAGTAGGAGACTGTGTGTCACACTAGGTGTAGCTTGGTCATAGGAGATCTCAAGCCTACCCTCAGGTTGGCATACTTTCTCCAACAAGGCTACTCCTCCTAGTAGTGCTACTCCCATGGCCAAGCATTCAAACACATGAGTCTATAGGAGCTATGCTTATTCAAACCACCATACCAAGTAGTAACTAAAAATCAGTGACAGCTACTCTTTACTTCACAAAAATCAGCCATTTTATTTCCAAAGCTGCTATGACTATTTTCTAATAGTATATTTCACTTCTTTTCCTCAGGTGACTAACCTCTGTGTAGCTCTGTGTCCACAATCATTCTCTTGTCCTCTTTAGTCTATTTGCAGGCAGTGGGGCTGCTTTTCTTTGTCTTTGGTCTCATTTGATTTTTTTATTTCTGGTAATGAGGTATCCTGGGTGTTACTTCTTGGAGAGTGTTTTTCTACATCTCTTCTCAAAGAAAAGGAGGTTAAGGAATATGCTATTTTATTTCAACTTCTGTGGTTTTTTTTCCCCCCTCACTCCCTGTTGACTGACTTGGAAGAAGCAAGTCTATTCCTCTGGAGAGCTTTAAGTTTGTGCTGAAACAGAAAACAAGAGCTTATTACTTTTTGGTAATCTCGTTTTCTTTGGCATACATTCTTTTACATGTGCACACTCGTGCATGGCACCAATCGGCATCTATAGGATTTGAATGCATTGAAATAGCACTAAAGCTGTTCTCAGCCTCCAGTTTCCCTTTAGACGTGGAATCAGTGCTTGCTCCATGAAAATTGAAAATTAATAAGTTACTGCCTCAATAGCAATGAACAAAAACACACTTTAAGATTACTTATTACTTTAATATTCATATCTATTTTCTTATCACTGTCTTAAATATGCTAAGATAAATAAGAAAGATTATATGAGTCAGTTTATTTTTATTTGATTTCTTTTGTCTTTTACTATTTTCTAGTAAATTTTTTAACCTTTTGTGTAGTGTCTTTTTATTTACTTATTTTTTGATTAGATTTTTTATTTACATTCAAATGTTATCCCCTTTCCTGTTATCTTCTCCAAAAACTCCCTATCTCGTCCCCCATACCCCTGCTCACCAATCCACCCACTCCTGCCTGCTTACCCTGGCATTCTCCTACACTGGAGCATCGAGCCTTCACAGGACCAAGGGCCTCTCCTCCCATTGATGTCTGACAAGGCCATCCTCGGCTACCTATGCAGCTGGAGTCATGGGTTGCTCCATGTGTACTCTTTGGTTGGTGGTTTAGTCCCTGGAAGCTCTGAAGGGTCTGGTTAGTTGCTATTATTGTTCTTCCTATGGGGTTGCAAACCCCTTCAGCTTGTCAGTCCTTTCTCTAACCCCTCCATTGTGTTCTCTAACTCCAACCATTGTCCAATGGTTAGCTGGTAAATTATTTTTGTTTTATGTGTATGAGTGTTTTGCCTGAATTTATTTATGTGTACCATATTTATGTCTGGTGCCTATGGAAGCCAAAAGGGCTTTGGATCGTCTGGAGTTACAGGCTGCTGTGAACCTCTATGTAGGTGCTCGGAATGAACCTGGATCCTCTGTAAGAGCAGCAAATACTCTGAACTGCCAAACCATCTCTTCAGCCAATATTTCACCATTTTTCATGGCATGCTTTCAAAAGTACTTTACTTTTGATTAAAATGTAGAATATATAAATAATAATGGATATACTATATAATATATAGTAGCATATACACACATATGTCTGTTAATCTGTTAATCTGGTTAAAAAGGCAAATTGTCATTGAAGATGTTAGTTTTGTGTAGTATATGCACATTTATAAGTCTGTATACATAGGTGCACATTATTAACCAGCTATAAAGTACATTCTAGTAGCTATAGTGTAAAGGGAGACTTATGTTATCTGGTTCTAGTCCAGGATCTGAGTACTGCACAGCTCTATGGCTGAAAGAGTAGTTAATTTTCCCAGAGACTCACTTGGTTTATCTGCAGCAAAGGAAGTAGATCAATGATGTCAGGTGGGATTCATCTTGAGAACTAACTCCTGAAAGTAGCCTGCTGAGTGCTAACCTGTAAATTCTAAGGCAAGTCAAGCCTTTGTGAGAAAGCACCACCATTAATTAATGCTGTGTGCTTTGGGTTCAGGAGGTGAAGAACAGGCCGTATATGCCACATATTAGTTTTCTCCCTATAGGTGAAGAACAGGCCATATGTGCCATATAGTAGCTGTCTCTGTAGGCTACACTGTCTTCAAGGCTGCTTGAACTCTGCTATAGAATTCAATTTACTTGTCTTCTAAATTTAAATTTATAAACATAAAACAAACTGGAAGAACACATTTTGAACTTCCTTGATCTGAGTATGGATTTTGGAAAAACACACGTTTTCTTAGAAGTAACAAATTTAAAAAGTAGTTTCTGCCAAAACTTTTTGGGAAGTATTTTAAGATAATGTAAATTTATCTTCTTCACCCTTTCATTCTCTCATGAAATATGTATTAAGTGCTAACTTTGAAATTGACACAGTG
Organism: Rhabdomys pumilio; assembly: GCA_030674055.1. Taxonomy (NCBI): domain Eukaryota; kingdom Metazoa; phylum Chordata; class Mammalia; order Rodentia; family Muridae; genus Rhabdomys; species Rhabdomys pumilio. The sequence continues at coordinate 244,319,367 of JANHMN010000001.1, read as the reverse complement.
CTGGGTATTGAATATTTGCTGAGTTGAATTGAAATGGGGATGGAAAGGTGAATCAGATGCAGTCCTTGCTCTCGTGGAGTTCATGGCCCAGTGGGGAAGGTGGCCGTCCTGGAAGGCAATTATAATACAACATATTAAATGCTGTGATAGTCTTGTGAAGCTTAGACAATGGAGTGACTAGCTTGTCTTGAGGAATCTCTGGCAGATTCCTCAGAGGCAGTGACACTCAGGTTCAAAATGAATAACCATGTCTACTTCAGAGGATAGCTTATGTGTTTTGACACTAATGATAATAGGCTCTCTCCTTACAAATATTTGCATTATGGGGGTTCTTTTGATAAAGATGGAGTCTAGAAAATTGAAGCATCATTGTTGGTAATCGTTTTGGTAATTGTTGAGCAATCTATGGCCAGATAATATGAGCCTGGAAATGTGATTTGTCAAATCTCATCCTTTACCTCCAGAGGTTTCAGATATACTCATATAACACATCCGTGGATGAGGACTTTGGGACCTCATTCAGAAGAGAAGTCACAGAGGCGTGAACCCAAACCAGAAGCTCAGAGGGAAGGGAGGAACATGTACTGGCTGAGAAGGGAAACGAGATCCAAAACAAAGGGCCTCTCAGAACAGTGAGCTTCTCCAAGGACATGAAGATAGAGACAGCATCATATTCTAGAGCAGGACAGTAAAGCTCAGTATGAGTGACATCAACAGGAGTCTGTCTTCAGACAAGTGGCCATGGGGAGATGATGCAGTGACCAGTCCATTGTGTACCAGCAGCTGAAAACATCAACATTAATACACGTGAAAAAGATGACATAAAGAGGAAAGAATAAAACGCTGTCTGCTGTGCAGGTTGTATGGTGATCCCAGAGAAGTGTGAAAATTCTTGGAGTAAGGGCCTTGTAAGAAGGAAGAGATCCATACATGTGTCTGCCCATGAGCTAATAGAAACTAACAGGACCAGAAGAAAGCACTGTTCTGATCCTCCCCTTGTACCAGTTTTGTCTGTCTCAAACTATCATGATTGGACTTAGAAGACTAAAAAATGATATCCAGTATGAACGGCTATATCAGGTAGACAATCACAAATATGAAGATATTTGTACGGCTTGATTCTTATTTCTTTTATTAAGAAGTTGCAGTTCATTCAGAAATTAATATTCTAATTAATACATGAATTGTGTCTCATCAAAGCTCTGAGTTTTGAGCATGTGTCAACATGCTTATAGATGACACTTGGCAGCTGGATTTGCTTTGTACATGGTTTATATCCATTTTGACAACAGATGACTTACATAGGGCCATGGTGGCTTTTGTAGCTGCCTGGTTCCTCCTCTCTCATCCGAGCAGCCAGTCCATTTAGCCTACCTGTGAAATCACTGAAAGTGCAGCAGGTTTTTTGCTTTCTGAAAAGATAAAACCAGATGTGTTAATGGAGTGACACATAGCTCAAATTCCAGATGGCATAGCATGGGTGTTTGTCCACCTTGTGAGGCTTATAGGGACGTAGTCTGCTTTTAAGCTGAGCATACTTAGTTGATTGTGTTCTGATTCAATTCATGAATTTATTCTGTAGGTTATCAGAGTTGATAGTCAAAACAGTGCCCCTCCTCCCTTTTTTTGAGTGAATTGTGACCAGTTAGGCAGGGCTGGATGAAGTCAATTTAAGCCTTTGATTTAGACACATTCATTTTACTTGAGAGTTTTTGTATGTGAAATGTATGTTTAATTTAGGCCATTTTCTTGCCTTTTTTGTTTTATAATCTTGAAAATTCTACAGAGCATAGTGAATTTCCTTTATTATATAAAGAATGCTTTATCTCACTGCAGAAAAAGTTTAGAGAGAAACTACTGAAGCTATAAACTCAGATTTAAAAATAAGTATCTATCCAAAGACCTAGCAACCTAACTCCAAGATATGTAATACTCCCCAGAAATCAAATATAGACTTACCCACGTAATGTACATGCAGACTACAGCCCAGAGCAAACTACAAGTAGAATAGTAGCTCAAAGCAGAAAATAATTCCTATGCTAATAAATGGCAGAATGTTCTAGATATATAACAGACTATTACATAACAAAAAGAATAAGCTACCATTTATGTAACAATATGAATAAAATCAGCAAATAAATGTTGATTAAAAAAATATCTCCTACCACAAAAAGAAGACGGCAGACTACAATGTGTAGATTTTATATGATTCGGGCTCAGCAGAAGACTGCTTCTGCTTTGAGGGTTGGGTGGATAGGACTGATCAGGGATTCCATGTTTATAGTTCTTTTCTTGGTACGGATATTGGCTATGCATCGGTGTTTGTTTTGTATGCTTCACATGTAGAACAATGATGACTGTGTACTGTACATATTTGTACCTTTTTCTCATCTCTTTGTGGTCATGGCGATTGAGTCTGAGGCCTCACCATGCTAGGTAAGCACTGTCCTACAGAGCTACATCTCAGGCCACACACACACTGGTAAGTAGCAAACATATATATACTAGCTCTGTAAAAATGAGTTTTGTAATTCTTTATCATAAACACAAGATATTAAGAGCTTTTGTACGAAGGATTAACATTTGCACCCTCTCCCTGTTTTCTAGTTATTCTGAGATGGAATCTCACAAGGTAGCCCAGGCTGTCCTCTGTCTCATTGTATAGTCAAGCCCAGTCTCTAACTCAGTATTTTTCTGCTTCAGCTTCTGGAGTGCTGGCACCACACTATGTAAGGGAAGCACACAAGAACAGCTGATGTGCTCCAGTCATTTTATTTGACAATCACCGAACATTAGAGCTAGGAACACCAGAAATTCAAGGAAAATGGTCCTTCGAGTTTCCAGGGTGCTGGCCCACATGTGCCAAGGCTCTACGAACAAAGGAAATGTCTGGTCTTCACCTTCTTTATGGTGTCTTTATACAATGGAGTAAGGATGCACTGGCTGTGCCTGTTTCACAGAGGAACCCTGTCCTGCTAGAGATTTAAGATGCCCTGAATTCCTTTCTACGGTTCTTCACTTGCAAACCTCCAGCTTCCCTCCGTTCCTAAGGCTGGTAGTCCTTGGGACCAGCTTTCCAATGGTAGGTACTTTCCAGTGCAGGATAAACATATTGGGTTTAGCTAAATTATGAATTCTGATAATATTCATTTGGTACAATTTATATTTTTCTTTTATCTTTTTATTTTTTTTGACAGTTTAGGCTGGGGCATAAAGCATAATTATATTCTTAGCATCCTCCCTTAGAAGTTTTAAATCAGTTCATGAGGCTTTCAGCGAGGCTGCTACCATTTATCCATCAGCATCCAGTCCATTTAATCCGGACTCGCAGCCCAGCAGCCCTCGCCCCTGTTGTGAGTGATTGGCCTGCTCCAGTGCTCCCAGCTTCTCCTGTCACATCGCATTTGCATAAAAGAGGACAGATAACCAAATTTGAGCACACAAATGAAAATGCTAAGCGCTAAACCTGTCACAGTTGTTGTTCAACTAATTGTGAAAAATTTGATTTCCTCGCCATTCACTGTTTGTCATGCGGACCCCCTTCTCAAACGCACCTTGGCTCCAGCCTCTGCCTGTGTAGTGTGGAACTCTTGAGTGCAAGCAGCCCACCCTGGGGGTTACTTACCTCTCCTACCAGCTTTTAATGTTAGCTCATCTTCTGGACTAAATTAGGCCACCATGGCAAACAAACACATAATTAAAAGAGGAAGACAACTGCATTTACACTTCTTAAATAGATTCCCATAATGCCAGTGAGTGCCTCCGTGTGCCTTTATTTCAAAATGTTATTTCTCTATATAACCTTTCAGTAGAGGAATTTAAGGATGGGTGTTGTCGCAAGCTTTATATGGTTTTAAAACTTATGCGCCGTTTTGTTTCCTATTTTGTGTTCCTTAAATAACAAAAAGTGTATAATGGGTCCTGAAAAGCATATTCCGATTCCTTAATACCTGAGCTGACATAATGGTATACATTTTTAATCAAGGTTTAAAATGATTCTATTTGAAACAGTATTAGAAACAATGGATACAATTCCTCCGCTGCCAACACTCAATCACAGCAGCTGGGTTTAAATGGGACACAATATGAGAGGTTTGAAAATTTGTACTTTGTTTCAGTATTCGTTATAAAGATGCCTTAGCTAATTTCTTTTTACAGGCATTAGCTTTGTAATTTCTTGATGCCCGTTAAAACAATACACATGGCGTGTCTGTAGCCAGTACTCATTTTCCTAGAGTCACACGAGAAAATGCCCCTCTTGTTTAAAATGGCACACCTCCTTGTTTTGCTGCACTAACTCATCCCCGTTGTTTTAGACAGGCAAGTTCAGGCACCACGATGGCATTAAGTACAGCTGAAATGCTCTAAGGTTGAATGTGCCTTAAATTGCCTTTGAGAATTGGAGGACGATGAGCTTGAGACTGGGCTAAAATGAGATGTGGCATCACAGTGACAGTTGGCCTGCAAAACTTGAGTGGGCCGCCATTTATTGCACCATTCCTTTGGGAATTTATTTTTTAGTAGGTCATGAGAAGTGGGTTAATGGAAAAAATATATACATATACATACATACATATGCACGCATGTATATATGGAGAGTATTGTTTTACACAACTGTCCCAAGAACCCAAAGAAAACAACACACTGGACTCCTTGCCAGATCTCATCATGGATGCTGAAACTTTGGGTATCCACAGTCACCTTAAAGTGTCACCTCAGTTTAGATCAAAGGAGCTAGATGGCAGTATGAAGCTTCCCCCTTTCAGATGTAAATGGCAAACTTGAGAGTTGAGTTTCTAATTCTCTTTGACGGAGCTGAGGAATGATTCTGCTTCTCACGACTGTTTGTGTCATTACTGTTTCTGATTATGACTGAGAATCTCATCGAGTCTCTACATAGGAATTCAAGGGGCTACATAGGAACTGCAGTGGTAAATGTTAAATTGGGCGTTGTCTTTTCGTTTTCTCAACCCAAGTATCTGGGAAATACTCTCAAAAATAATTCGCTGTGCTAAGGAAGATCGAACAAAGCATTTTGTCAGAGAAGTTACTTATTAGAACACAACCCAGCCTTAGACAAAGGAGTAAGTTTCAGTCCCTTCTGTCTTTATTCTCGTCTAACTTGTGTTATTTCTCTGCTATGAGAATTTGTGTTCCTCATTCATGGTTTGATTTTGCACTGCTTTAATTATGAATTATATAACCACAGAGGCAGCCATGACACTGTGGGAAATAGTTGAAATCTTATGTCATGCTTACAGCAGCTATGTGACCTTTGTCATGGCCATGATCTTCCATTTCTACATAATAGAAGTGATGGTGCCACCTCATAGCATAGCCATTACTTTTATTTTTTCAAAAATGTATTTTATTTTTAGTGTGTATTGTGTGTGTATGGGTATGAGAATGTGTACATGGGTGACAGTGTCCATAGAGCCATTGGATCCCCTGGAGCTGGAGTTGCAGGCAGCTGCGAGTCTCTGGAAATGGTGCTTTGAACTAAACTCCGGTCCTCTGGAAGAGCAAGCAGTACTGGCTCTTAACCAGTGAGCTGTCTCTCCAACGTATAGTGTTTTATATTAGAATTTGTTCAAAAGATAGTAGTTAGAGTGAACTTTGGATCTGTACAATACTGTGAAATGTTGTTTTGAAATATGATGCCTGAAGTTCCTACTTTCAGAAGCTACATCAAATGACCTATATTTGTGTTCTGTGTGATGTCTCAATACACCATGCTATGATGGCCAACCTTCATTGGATCATCAAGTGTTATTTCATTGAGATTAGGTCAGTAAGACACATCACTGGACATATCAGTGAATATATTTCCAAAACAGATTAACTGAGGCCCTCTTTGAATGAGGATAGCAGTATTTACTTGGCTGGGGCTCCAAACGGAGTAACAGGAGAGTCAGGAAGAAGGCTGTGAGCACAGGCACACCTCTTGCTGCTTCCTGGTCACCAAGAGGTGAAATGCCATGCTCTGCCATGTCCTGCTTGCTATGATGGACTGAGATTTCAAACTGTGAACTAACATAAACCCTTAAGCTATGTTGCTTGTGCATTCAGTCCCAGCAGTAACTTCCACCAGTATGCTGCTCAATGACTGCATCCCATAAGCATACCTGTCCCCTCAGCATTACTTTTGTGTTGGTCAAGCTCAGGTTTCTAAGCAGCGGTATTTAGCATTTTATTCATATTAGATGGTGTTCCCTAGTTTACCTAATAGTTTCCCAAATACTCATATTAATAGTTTTTCTTTACCAGTTTTATTTGTGTGTGTGTGTGTGTGTGTGTGTGTGTGTGTGTAATATGCTGTGTATCAAACCCAGAGCCTCAAACATGTTGCCAGTTTTCTACCAGTGAGCCAGATTCCTAGCCTCTTTCTTTTGTAAGTCATTGAATCTGTCTGTATCTTTATTCTTTAAGGCTCTCACCCCTCCCATCCACCACCCTTTTGTGGTTCTCAAATTCTCTAGAGGTGAGCTTCATGACACATACAATGAATAATTCATTTGGATGCACATTTTCTTTTTGGCTACATTTATTTATTGTGTGTATGTCTCTCTTTGTGGGGTGTACACATGCCACAGTGTATGTGTGGAAGTCTGAGAGAAACTTCTGGGAATGAGTTTTTTTTTTTGTCCACCAAGTGGGCCCTGGGGATTGAATTCATGTTGTCAGGCTTGACAGCAAGTAGCTTTATCTAACTTAGGCATCTTGCCAGTCCACTTTTTACCTTTTAATAATTAGTTTATAAAATTAGCACATAAGTAATGGGTTTTCAGACAACACTGTATACACATCAATGTCTTTATATTTGGTCCTGATTCCTCCTCCCCCTTTGCCCTCTTGCTTTTCTCTAATGGTTCCATGTCTTACCCCAGATAGCTCCTCTTCTTTTCTGGTCTCATTTGTCTAGTAAGTAATACTGCATGGTGGTTGTCCTCACAGACAGATTTCCTGTCAGGGGTGACTTCAGCCCACCTGGGATTGCCTTTCTAGCACTTCCTGCCTTTGTGTCTTCCTACCTCTAGTGAAGAGTCCAGTAAGAATTCTCTGAACCACTAGGGTGGCCTTGCAGTCCCATGGACAACAACTTCTTTCTTCTATATTTCACAGCTGAGTCATTCTTCCTGTGACATTATCTTCTGATGCCATTAGAATTATGCTCCAATGGCTTGGTTCTTGATAAATAACATTACAGATTTTATAACTTAAACATTCTAACAGTTGTCATTTACCAAGGTGTCCTATTTTCCTGTTCCCTTCTTAGGAAAGGCTGTGGCCTGGTCCCAGGAAAGCAGGCTTTCCAACTCAAAAAGGTGAAGGTCAAATCCTGATGCTGAAACCCACAAAGCCATGTGTCCTCAGACAGACTCTATGAACCTCAGTCTCTCATCTTTTGGATGAAAGCAATTGTGCCTCAGAGGCATGGCCGCTGAGACAGGAACATGAACCATGGTCTCTGAGATCAAGGAGTCAGTGAGTAGCAGCTTGCTTACTCATCCAGTCTCGATGACAACATTCCAGTTCTTGCTCTGTTCAAAATATTATTTGTAAACATTCTTCCTCTACCATCTGTAAAACATTATGAATGTCTGAGATGTTCCTGTCCCTCCTCTGCTGAATTAAATGTTTTATTCTTGGGAATAGTTTTTGCATATTGATTCTACCTGCTCAACAACATCTTTCTTTGTGATTTTATGATATCAAGATTACTGTTTTTGCATATGTAGAATTTTTTTAAAGTATTTAGCCTAAAATGTGATAAAACATTAAAGTAATCTATCAATTAATATGGAAATATGAATTCCTAGTTCAGAGGAAAGACAGAAAAAGAGAAAAGAATTTTTTATGGCATCATTTCTCTTCCCTAGAGAAAAACACAATTTCTGCACTTGAGTGGTTTTTTGATTCATTTATGATCTCTATATGGATAGGAAATATGGCAAGAAAATCAGTTACTAAAGCTCTTGCCTACTTATGGTTTTTTTTTTATTGGATATTTTATTTACATTTCAGATGCCATCCCCTTTCCCCATTTCCCCTCCCTAGAAAACCCCTATCCCATGCCCCCTTTTCCTTTTTGCCTTTATACAATTTTTTAAAAATGTTAATCGAAGGCTTTATAAGTATGGTAATGCTCAATCAGAAGTGTAACCCAATACCCAACCTAGATATATAAACTATCTTTGACTGGTGGAGACACGTGAACATCTGCCTCCATGCCTCCTCTCTCTTTCTCTTTTTCTCTCTCATCACCTAGCTTCTCCTCTCCTTCATCTTCTCCTCTCCTTACTCTATCTCTTCCTCTCGGTGCTCCTTCCCCCTTAGCTCCTCCTACATATCACCATTCCTGTTAAAATAAAACTTTTCTCTCAAAATACAATTAGAGCATAATTATTCCTATTTGTACCAGTGAGGTGCAAGATAGTCTTAATACCCAGTCCATCATTTTGTTGACTAACCAGAACCTCTGTTGTCTCTCTTGACTAAAACACTTAGTTTTGAACCTGTCTTTTTTCTTGACTTTAGAATGAATGTCAGCTAAAAACCATCCACTCAGATCTTTTCTCTCAAAGTAAATAGCTAGGATTGGCTATGAGACTATAGGTCTTCAACGCCGTCAGAAATCCAGAATGACTGAGTTAACTGAAGTTATGGGAAACACTAAGCATAGCTTCTAAAACTTAGCCAATTTATAGAGACCGCTGAACCCCTGGACAGCCCCTATACTACCGAACGTTGGAGCATCAAATCTTCAGCCTTCTTTGCCTACTTATGTTAATACAATACTTTCTATTCTCCTTGCTCCGTCTAAGGTTTTCATTGTATAAAATATTCTCTGACCTTCGGAAACTTACAAGTTAGTTAAGAAAGATATTTTTTAAAACATAATAGACAATGGTTGTGAATAATGTCTCTATAAAAGTGTGTCCTGGACCAGGATATTCAAGCTAAAGTGGCAAGAGAAATACATACTGTTCAGGAAAGCATGAAGATGGACCTGGTGGTGTATGCCTTTAGTTCCAATTCTAGGGAGCAGAGGCTGATAGATCTCTGTGAGATTGAGGCTAGCCTGGTTAACATAGTGATTTACAGACTAGGAAAAGCTACAAGTGAGAACCAGTCTCAAAACACAGTGAAACATGAAAAATCTAGTTTATACAACAGCAAGAACACCGCCACAATGTTGACCATTGTTACGGCTTTTTTTGGTTGTCAGCTTGACAACATCTGGAATTAACTAAAATCCAAGCAGCTGGGTACACCTGTTGAGGATTTCTTCTTGATTAAATTATTTAAAATGCTACAACCCACTTTTTATGCATATATTTTGAGGTGGGAAGATTCACATTTAACCCAAATCTTTCAAGGTAGGAAGATATACCTTTAATCCGAGCCATACCTTCCTCTGGCAGCTCATGTAAAGGACATGCAAGAAGGAAGCTTGCTTAGGTTGGCTGCTTGCTCTTTCTGGCAAGTGCATTCCTTCACTAGCATGAGAGCCTCCTGCTTTCGGATTCTGGTGTATGCTGAAGACCAGCTGAGGCATTCAGCCTCATGGAGCAACTACTGAATTCTTGGACCTACCTTTGGTAGATAGGCATTGTTGGACTAGCTGGAGCACAGTCTGTAAGACACTGTGTAGATGGGGGGGGGGGGGGGAGCCGCGGGGGGTGGTGGTGGTGGTGGTGGCGCACGCCTTTAATCCCAACACTTGGGAGGCAGAGGCAGGCGGATTTCAGCCTGGTCTACAGAGTGAGTTCCAGAACAGCCAGGGCTTATACAGAGAAATCCTGTCTCGAAAAACCAAAAAAAAAAAAAAAAAAAGAAAAGACACTGTATATATCCCCTTTCTCTCTCTCTCTCTAGATTCATTCTGTAAGTTCTGTTCCTGTAGAGAACCTTGGCCAATACAATCATTAAAGTACATCTGATTGACCCCCAGAAGATAATATATGTTTTTCAAATATGTGGAACCTAGATTTTATATAGTGATAAGATCACGTGTGTGTGACAAGAGAAGCAAAACTTATTAAACCAAATGGAACTATATACATAAATGCATATATACAACAAAAATTTGTGTGTGTGTTTGTGTGCGTGTGTATGTGTGCATTCTGTGAAGCGTATGTTGTCAGAGGACAACATGAGAGACTTGGTTCTCTCCTTCCACCATGCGTATCTTAGGACCTGAACTTAGGTCGTCAGGCTTGGTGGGATGTAAGTACCTTTATTGACTGAACTGTCATACTAGAGCAATGAAAATATTTTAAGAAGGAAACAAAAATCATGTCTGGCATGTGGGATACTGCTCTGGGAGTACCTATACTCAGTTACATTATATTTTCAGAAATTCCATAGTTCAGAAAAACTCTATCTCTGTAAACTCTTCTGGAACAAGTCTAAATGATAGAGTTTGCCTAAGTGAACATGAGAAGCCAACCAGGTGGAGACAAAGATGAAGGATGGAGAAAGAGAAAGCAAACAATCCTTATGTGATGGGTTGAATGTGAAATATGCTTCCACAGCCTCATGTGTTTGGATATTTGGTCTCTGTTGCTGGACTTTCTGCAGATCCCACCAGCCGCTCAATAAAACATGAAGACTTCTATATAGTTTTAAGCCTAGGCTTTTTGCTGGGGCAGTCTCCCATTGAAACTTAACCCAACTGTTCTAGCCTCCAACCCAGCACAATGCTAGTTCTTTACCTCCCTGCTCTGGTCTGGTCTGTGTCTGTTCTGTTCCATGTCTATTCTCAATTCTCCTGCTTTCTTCTCTCTGCATCCTTCTCTGCCTGAAAGTTCCTCTGTCATACTTCCTACCCCAGCTATTGGCTGTCAGATCTTTGTTACAACCAGTCAGCAGCCAGACAACACCTGAACATCTCTTAGGTTGCTGAATGCATTCAGGGTTGTTTCAAATAGGAAGCTGGTAATGGGCCATAGGAATGACAATACCAAGATCCTGCCAGCACTTAGCTCTCTGCTGGTACTGAATTAAAAATAGAAAATACAGATATACCTTTATACACAGTAAGGACCATCATCCCAATAGGTCCCCATCTGGTGATGCTGTTTTGGGCAGTTTAGGATCCTTTGGGAATGTGAAGCCTCACTGGTGGAAGTAGGTCACCAGGTGTCAGGCTTGAAGGTTGTACTTATTTCTGATGTCCATCTGTTTTCTGCTTAGTCCTGGGTCAAAGGCTATATGAACATGCTCAACCCATGATCCTATCTCCTGGAATTCTTCCTTACCATGGCCTGAAACTGCCCTAAAAACTTAAGCTGAAATAAACCTTCTCTTTCTTAAGTTGTTTCTCTCAGGTATTTGTCATAGCAATGAGAACAGTCACATGTCTTCCTAATATGAATGAGTAATTTGATTTTATTTAGGAGGAAATCCATGCCTAAAACAAGAATTCCCATGTAAAGTAGTTGGGGGTGTTGTATGCGTAAGCTATGAATGACCAACAAAATAAACAATATTTTAGAAAGGTTATGGTGAAATTAAAGATGCGGAAATGCCTAGAGAAATGGAGACCCAACTAGAAAATGATTTTTTGCACCAAATAAAATGGTATTGAAAAATTGAAAAGAACACATAAAAGAAAGATTCCATTAAAAGAGTTAATAGACCTCCTAGGAGAGACACAAACTGGGGCTAAGATAGCTGAAAGCTTGAATATTTATTTCAAACTTGAGCAAAATGTTAGTGAAAATAAGAGACAGGACTGGTTTGGGAGAGAATTGTGTGCATGTTTTTCTGCATGAGGACTAAGATAGTCAATGTGAATTAAGACATTTCTTGCTGAGTGGGTGATGGAAGGTGTGGATCTGGAGACTGAATGTGAGTGGTGCAGAGAAGGGTAATTAGAAAATGATGACCAAGAGTCAGGGGATAGACCTTTGCTTTTGTTGTCTGACTGTGAAAGATTGAACAGGCTAGCTACTGAGGTAGCACAAGAAAGTAGGAAGTATTCTTTTGCCAAGAGAATCTGAAGAATCCAGTGGAATCAGGGTGTGTTTTTCCTATCGAGAAGATGGTTTCTTGGTGGTTGTTCCCCTGCCTAAAGCAAATTGTATCGAGCAGCCTCATATATTGAGTTGGATATGAGAATTAGGTACAAATTGTATTTTTCCCTGGGGATGGGATTTCACTTCTTAAATCTGATGCATGGGAAGAAGCCACTATAGATGTTTTTGTAGCGTCTTCTCTTCGGTTATTGATTCTCTTTTATGGAGCATTGCTAACTGCTCTATTGGTTTTGTAAGACAATGATAGCATCCTGAGAACTCATAACTGCCAAGACCTAGTGACGGACAGTGTTTACTGTGGCCATTTATTTGTAGAAGACATTCCCGTGCTCCCACAATAGCTGGATCCCCTTTTTATGGAAGATGAGTGAGCTACTGCCCCCACCCCTCTGATATTCCTAAGGATGACCACTAAGCAGTATGTACTAGCTAGGGTGAGTGAGTGGAGGTACTGAGTGTTTTAATGACTCAACATCCTGGCCTGCCTTCCCTACCCACGGACAATTCACTATGCTGGCTGTTTCCTTTGCTGTACAGGAACCTATTGTTTTCATGTAGTCCCATCTTTTGATATCTGGAGTTATGTTCTATAGCATTGATTTCTATTGCCTACCCCAATATAAATGGTCTCTTAGGTTTTCTCCTAGAAACATGCTGTTGGTTATGAGAATGGAGTCCAGCTCTGATGTTCTTCACACCTGCTAACATCCAACTAGTGTTAGTAGCAACAACAGCTACTAACACTACGTTCTTGCCGGCTGTCAGATCCATCTTTGAGCAGATCTAAGCTTTGAGCAACCACACGTTCAAGCTCTGTTCATTTCGTTATTTATTTATCCCAGGAAAGATGTTAAAGAAGACTCCTTGTTATTAAGGTCATATTATAAATGAGGAAACTAAAGATGACGAAGATTTAGTCATTTGTCCATGATGGAGCCATGCTCAAAGCCATACCATTTCATCTTAGATTATACATGCTTAAACATCCCCAAATGTCTTTCTGATGTGTCCAAGAAAGGCGAGCACTGGGAATGCTCTGTACCATGGATCCTCAGATAGTTTTCTAAATCTGCATTTATTTGTCTCTCTCTCTCTCTCTCTCTCTCTCTCTCTCTCTCTCTCTCTCTCTCTCTCCCTCCCCCCCATGTGTGTAGGTCAAGGACAAACTTGTGGAACCATCTGTCTATGGGTTCTGGGGACTAAATTGAAGTTGACTGGTTGGTGCAGCATAAATCTGCATTTATTTGTTTATTTCTCTCTCTCTCTCCCTCTCTCCATCTCTCTCTCTCTCTCTCTCTCTCTCTCTCTCTCTCTCTCTCTCTCTGTGTGTGTGTGTGTGTGTGTAGGTCAAAGGACAAACTTGTGGAGCCATCTGTCTATGGGTTCTGGGGATTAAATTGAGGCTGACTGGTTGTTGCAGCAAGCAGCTCTATCCACTAAGCCGTCTTGTTGGATCAGATCCGTTTATTTCTAAAAATAAAGACTGGCTTTTTCTTCTGTTACATTTTTCAGTTATAATGGCACTCACCAAACCTTTATACTTGAGCTATTTTCTTCTGGTAGAGTTAGTGAATCTCCTTTTTTCTTTTTTTTTTTCTTTTTTTCCTTTCTGACAAAGGAGTTTTTTAAAAAAATTATTTTATTTACATTTCAAATGTTGCCCTTCTTCTGGTCCCTCCTCTATGAGTTCTTTGCCCCCTCTTCCTCCCTTTTGCTTCTGAGAGGGTGTTCCTCCACTCACCCACACATTCCTACCTCACCCCTCTGGCATCCCCCTTTCCTGGGGCATTAAGTTTCTACAGGATTGAGCACATCCTTTCCTAATGAGGCAGATAAGCCATTCCTCTGCTATATATGTAATGGGGGCCATGTATGCTCTTTGGTTGTTGGCTCAGTCTCTGGGAGGTCTGAGGGGTCCATGTTAGTTGATGCTGTTGGTCTTCCTATGGGGTTACATCCCCTTCAGCTCCTTCAGTCCTTCCCCTAACTCTTCCATAGGGGTCCCCAACCTCAGACCAGTGATTGGCTGTATCTGCATCTGTCTCAGTCACGTGCTGGTAGAGCCCTTCTAGAGGACAGCCATTCTAGACTCCAGTCTGCAAGCACAACATGGCATCAGTAATAGTGTCAGGGTTTGGTGCCTGCCCATAGGATAGATCCCAACTTGAGCTGGTCACTGGATGCCCTTTCCTTCAGTCTCTGCTCCATTTTTGTCCCTAAATTTCCTTTAGGCAGGAACAATTTTGGGTCAAAAATTTTGGAGATGGGAAGGTGGCCCCATGTCTCAAATGGGGCCATATCTATCTACTGGAGGTGGTCTTTCTAGGTTTTATCTCCCCACTGTTGGGCATATTGGCTAATGAGAAGACAAGATACATATTGTTTTTTTCTTGTTGAGGAAAGAACACACCACAGTAAGGGGAGCAACCCAGTCTACACAGCCTGAGGTGTCCAGAACCTCTGCTCATGTGTCGTTGGGTAGACTCATGCTGCAGAGAAGGGTTTCTGGATTGCTTAGCATGAAGCAAAGTGAGGACTTATTAAGACAAGGGCTATTAGTGCACATTCAAAGACAGATTTAGAGTGTGGGCATTAGAAAAGAGCTATGCTTATGTCTTTTAGCAATAACTAACTTTTATGGCTGTTGAAGTGAAATTGTTTAAAAGATGTAACTCAAAACCAGGCTCTGAGATTAAATGACGTATAAAAATCAGGTAAAAAAGAATGTCAAAGGTGGCCTACATGTTTCTCATATGTTGAATGACCTTTTGTGGGTGAAGTTGTCTGCTGGATGGTGAGCTGACTGTGCAGGCTTACGGAGGACACAAGTGGGCTGACAGTGCTAATTGTTGGTGGCTGCAGGGTTTGACTTAGATCTTGCACACATTCTTCATTAGCTACTCTCATGCTCTTGTTTGAGACACATCTCAGGAAAGGCGGCATTGTCTTCCTACAGACAGCCTTGTCGGTGGCTTTGTCAGTTGTGCCAAATTCTTGACTCTGAGCAATGGCTCAGTCAGTGAAGTGGGAGGGACCTGTGCAAGCACAAGACCCATGTTCCATCCTTACTACCTACAGGGAACGTTCCTCACCTCTGGGGGTGGGGTGGGGGTGAGGCAGGAGGATCCCTGCCTGTGGCTTGCTGGCCAGCAGTCTTGCCAAATTGCTGATCTCCAGGGCCAGTGGGAGAACCTGTTTCAAAAAGGGTGTGTGTTGAGGGGGTGGTTGGAGATAAAAGGAACTGATACAGAGGAAGGCTTTGGAGAATAGAATATGCTCAACATACTCTATTCACTTGTGCCACACCATACCTTGCACAAGGAATATGTGCAGTGGACATAAAGAGGAGGAATCAGAGTGAGGTCTGAGTGACAGAGGAGTGACATTCAAATATCCACCTGTGGTCTACATCCATCCTGCACATAATATACCCTCACCCCGAAGCACGTACATACACACACACTCCTCCCTTGTACATGAGATGCTTGACTTTCAGTCAGTTGGAAATGTAAACCAGACTTCATGTTGGGCTAGGAAGTCTTTTTCTTCCATGTGTTCCTTGATTTCCTGTCTTTCTATCCCACCTCAGTGGCAGCTTGTGAAGATGAGAATCCTCATTAGTCTCTGAGCAGAATGTAGAAAAAGCTTGGCCAGAGTGGGGTTCCACGGGGACCCTGAGAGAACAGACAGGCAGTCTGCTTTTCACTTGTGGGGGTGAACACCCCAGGGAAGGCGAGCAATCCTTGATTATGAAAGTTTTAGTGACCATTGTCCTTGCACCTCTGAAGAGTAGAGGGCAGCAGTGGGCAGTGTAAGGGCTCCTGGATGAATACATAAGACGCTTCCGTTCATATCAGGGATAATACCTAGTCTTTCTGAGCATTAAGATGTACCAGTATACCCAAACTACTTAACAATGTGCTAATTGCCAGGGTATTTTATTTCCATCTCTCATCTTAAAGCCGATCTTACATAATAGTTTTCTACTGTGCATACTGACAAACTTTCTGAGGAACAGAGAAGTCAGGTAACATAGCTGAGGACACACAGTAGTGTGTAGAGCTGAGAGTCAAGCTGAACTCTGTTGGACACTAAGGCCTGTGCCTTTCTCTCCTACACCACCAGCATTCCTAAAAATGCTTTAGGTCCATGCATGTGGTGTTTGGTGACTTGAATGTGAGCCGCTATAATCAGCTAACACTGAACTGTCTTCATAGTTACTTTCTTTGTACGGAAAATGATGTTGGATTTCCATCTGCAGCAGTGATATGTGGTTTTATTAAAAACATAGTCATTCAGTTGAGTAAAAGTTAATGAATAAAGTGGGAACACTGGGAGGAACAAGTGGATGCTGCAGGGTAGGAAGCACTGGCTACAGTAGCCCACACCTCACTATGACTGAAGGGGGCCTAGGCTACACTGCTGTAAACCAGCCCCAGGATCTAGCAGCCTAGGAGAGTGACTGACTCCAGGCTTATGTTATGTAGGCAACATGATCCGAGTACCACAAGAGAGAATGTCTGCTCTGTCACTCAGGAGCCAGACAGGCTAAAGCTCTACTGCCCTGCCACTTAACCTGAGGCTGGAGGTTGAGAGAGACCAGGCTCTTGAGAGGTTTGGGATCTGGGACTTATTCTGGTGGCAAGTCACTCAAGGGAGCACAATGCTCTAAGGAGGCAATGTTGTCTGGGGACTGTTCACTATGTATGGTTTGTGCTACTCAAATCTAAGGTAAGAAAGCCCAGACGTATGCAGTAACCTTAGTCCTACAACAAAAGGGTCCTTTGCTAAATAAAAGACTCACTGCAAGGTGTTCTTTAAGAGTAAACATGGTTACTGTGGGGCATAGGAAGCTCATTCCCAGCTTTGTGGAAACTCTGTGATGAAAACTTTTGCCTGTTTTACAACTAAGGGAACAATGTGACTCTTTTAAGATGTCCACATTGACCAATAACATTAAGTGTAAATGGATTTGTTTTTCTCCCGGAGAATACAATGAAAGCAAGTGCAGCTTTGATTCTACATTTAACAGGTGCAACCCAGGAGTCAGGAACATTTCTACAGCAGTTATTTAAGCTCTCAGACTCTGGGTTGGCTACCGCATTGGTCCCTAACCTACCATGTTTATTTATCATCTGCTTGAAGGGATGTCTTCTCTAGTAATTCTTAAAGGACGAAGCCTGATATCTTTGTCTTTCTATTATCTGTCACAGCACCTGGCTCCTAGTAAGTACTAAGATCGATGTTTGCTGACTAACTAACTAAACACCTTGAATTTTTCAAACCAAATTTCCAATGTAAAAGGCTTTCCAAGTGAGTTTTCCACTGCCACTCACGACTTTCTCTTCAATTGATCACTTCTTCTGTTCAGCTGTACCTTCGCTGGGCTGAACACTTAATCCTAGGTAAATGCGAAACTTCCAGAGAGCCACGGCATCCTTAAATTGTGGATTCTGCGACTGAGTGAGAAAAATGAGTATACCTACATAGTTAATAAATAAATCTCAGGCAACCTTCACCGAGTTGTCTAGTTTTAAAGTACTAAGGGCAATTCATCAGCCGTTACACTTTGGTTAAGTACTAATCAGGTTTATTTTTCTCCTCCATGCCAAGCAAGCGAGAAGAGCTGTGATGGTCGGGGGAATGGGAAGGCCCCCACTTTGAAGTGCTTGTGACGTTAATGTCTATGAAGAGCACATGCTTACCATGTATATAAATGTCAGTTTCATAAAAGCCGCGTGTCTCAAGAGTGTCAAGTAGTGGGATGTAGATTTACAAAGAATGGATTTCTAGCTTCATGTTTCCACTTTCTGGGCATTTGTTTCTTCAAGTAAATTCCTATTCCATCTCGTTTCATCCTGATGGGACATACTGATGCGCATGGCAAATTCTGTACCACTCGCACCACTGGGAACGCTGGCTCCCCAGTGACCCTTGTCCCCTTGATGTAAGCTTATGCATCGTTCCACATCCTTGAAATTCATGTGACAAGACACTAGCGTGGCGACGTTTGCATTTGCCTGGGAGAGTACAAACTCGCAAAGCGGTAGGAAGCAGATGCATTCGGCTCACTTGGATTAGCTCTTGAGCTCAGTAATAAAGGGCCTGCCAGTAATTAACTACCTCAGAATAATGAAATGGTTGCCCAGAGCACCGAGAGGCCCAGCATAGCTGAGGAAGGCAGGAGCTGGGCTTTGAAGTACCTTTTACCTTCCAGATGTTTGCTTCTGGTACTTATGAACAATGACATTCTTCAAAAGCACCCGGGTAGGGCACTTTTGTTTAGATAAAATACAAGTCTGGGGTTATAGTTATACCTCTGATGTGTTTTGGAACATTTAGATCTGGGAGCCCCCCCCCCTTTTTTTCTTTTTGCATTTCTTGTTAAGCAGAGAGGATCTGTGCAACCCGAATTTCCTGTGAGTGAAGGTATGTGTAGGGACCAGGCATTGTCTGGCAAACAGGCCTGCGGATATTCCCCCCAACTCCTGTTATTGTAGTCTGTTTCAAACAACACTTAAAGCCATGCCGAAGGAGGGGAGTGAGGGGAGTGAATAGGGATGAAGAGACCAATTAACCAATTTTTCTTGGCCTTTCCTCACACACAGACACGTTCGGTACAACACCCCGGTTTTGATGTATTATTTTAATTAATCCTAGTCTTTTGATTCCTGCAAAAAAGAAGGTTAGCAAATGTAACAGTGCTCCGGAGTTTCTTTATCGTAAAAGACACATAATTTCAAGCATTTAATAAGGTAGATTTATTCTGGGTAGTTTAGCTTGCACATTCACTCAAACAGCCCTCCCCAAAGACAACATTAAAAATGTGATTAGTTAGCTGCCATCAATAACACAAAATAGGAAAATGCTCTCTGAAGGGACAGCTTTGTGGAGGGCACCGCACAGTGTGTAGTAAAAATATATGGCCTAATAAGTTTACATTTGCAGGCTCATTTGTTAAAACTCTTGAATTTCTAATTTGTGTCGGAAAGATAAATGGATGGAGCCGAGGTAAAGTGTGAGATTAATACTGATGGATGGGGACTCAGGTTTTTGCTAGCCTCTTAGTTCCTCACAACCCAGTAGGCAGTTTATAGGAGAACCAAATGTAAACACCAAGACCGGCATTATTTACTCTGGTTGAGACCAATTACTAGCTATTTTGTTCTGCTCGGCCCCATAGTTAAGGAAATTTCTACATAATTTAATTACTGTATGCCAGTAATCAAAAGCAAACAATTTATAATTTGATGATTCTAGTGTTGGCCCCCAGAAGGTACCTTCTATAAGGAACGCCTGGTCCCATCTAACTCGTTGGGTCTCACACAACATTTTCTTACATATTTTTGGGATGCAGCATGGGAAGAAGGTGGAGGTCCTGAGGGATCATAGAAGAAGGAATTTCTCCATAACCAAGGAGGCAGGTCAACAAAGTGAGAACTTAGCAGGAAATTGGTCAAGAAAGGGAAAAATGAAGGCTTCTTGTCACTCTACCCCATGGTACTCACCGCCAGCCAGGGCACACGCTCAGAGTCTCACGCGCTCCCCCTAATGTGGCCTTTCCTAAATGTCTCACAGACTCCCATGGTCATGTCTCTGATGGGCATCAGCACAGGAATGGCAACAGGATTTAAAGATAGATAAGGCAGAAGTCAACAGGTAAAACGTACAAGCCGCATGTGGTGGTACCAGGACTCCGGAGGCAAAGGCTGTGGATCTCAGTGAGTTCAAGGCAAGCCTTATCTACACAGTGAGTACTTGGACATCTAGGGCTACACAGAAAGACCCTATCTCAAAGACAAAAAGATGACAGTGACAATGACAACAGCAAAACATGGAACCGTAGACACACTTAGTACATGTGGAAATTCTAGCTTCTTATCTAAAGGCAGGTATATTTTTTATTAGAAAACACGGTGAAATTAAGCTTTGCTTAGACAGTAAATTCTTCTTTCCTTTACTTTTTTCTTCTTCCCTCCTCCCCTTATCTTTCTTCTTCTGCCTTCCCTCTCTCTATAAACATGTATATACATGCGATGTGTGTGTGTGCATGTGGTATGTACTGTGTGTGTGTGTGGTATGTACTGTGTGTGTGTGTGTGTCTATATCACATCCACTACCCCTTTTGGTGCATGTTTATATACAAAATCCTGAAAATAGTCTCCAAGAGGAAATTTCCAATTATTCCTGAATTCTCAAGAATTGTTTCAATAGATCCCAAGAGGTAGCCTAGTATAGTGGAATTAACTAAACTAACAGAAAAAGAAAAACAAAAAAACTAGGAGTTGGCTCTGGCTGCAAGGTTTCATAGTTGGATGATTCGAGTGTTAGTGACTCATTTTCCTCATCTGTAGAATGGGAGAAAGGTCTTACAAGGCCTCTGTGAAGAGGAAACGGGATGCATAGAACAGTGGTGTAGAAAGCACTCAACCCCTTATCCAGTTGTATGAACTAAAATGAAAAGCAGTCTTAAAAAATTAAGAGCAAACTATCAAAATCAAAAACAAAAACCTCACAGAAGCTTATGAGGCTGGCTCATCGGGTAGAGATGTTTGTGGCCAAGCCTGAGGAACTGTGATAGACAGAACCCACATAAAGGATGGAGAATTGACTTCTACAAATCGTCCTTTGACCTCCAAAATACATATGATACAAGATGAAAGGAAATGGAGGTAAAACACACACACACACACACACACACACACACACACACACACACACACA
>JANHMN010000001.1:244258316-244298589 GCA_030674055.1 Rhabdomys pumilio | reverse complement strand
CACACACACACACACACACACACACACACACACACACACACACACACTGGTAACTACTAACAAGAAAATTCAGAAGCAATCATTGTAAAATGCTGGTGTGGTCTTGTGAGTAGGTCCTGATGGTAGCCATAGCATCTCCATGGACACGTCATGTAGCTGGTCTTTGCTACTTTGTCGTCATCGTTCCTCACCACCCCCACCCGACTTCACCCTAACACTAGATAGGAGATAGGAAAGAAACAAGGATAGAGGGGAGAGAGGAGGAATTAGGAAAGTCCCTGAATCTAATTTCTTCCCTTTTGTTTTTTCTTTGACCTACTAATAAACTGAAACCAACCTTTCTAACCAACCAATGACCACCCTCCACCCCTGCCTCTCAGGGGCTTAGCACTTATACACACTCTGAAAAGTTCCCAGAATTCCAAACATCACACAATCTCAGAAATGATCTGCAGCCAGCAAAACCATGCTCCTGCTTGAGAATGAGAAAAATCATAGTCAGCTGTTGTGGACCGTCCAAAGCAGCCTGACCTGGGATGAAAAGGAAACCACATTCTTTAATATTTTAATATTTAATATTTAATATTTAATTTTTTTTAAAGTAGTCAGAGGACAACTTCAAGAAGTCTGTTTTCTTTTTCCATTTTTAGGTCCAGGGATGGAACTCAAGTCATTGGCCTTGGTGGCAAGTGTCTTTATTTGCTGAGCTTATTACTCTCAGCTTCTCTGAGAATTTTCTTTGCAGCTGGGCTCTGCTTACTGGCAGGAAGGGGCCTAGTGAATCTGCTCATTTTCAGGGAGTTATTGAAGTTATTTTGTTGTTGTCGTTTATCTCCCTGTTTAAGGAGCTCCCTGAAGGATGAGATGTTTTAATGTTGAAGGAAGCTGTTACATAGCATTGGGCTGGGGCTAGTCGGTGTAGCATTGGTTGATAAATCCTTCTAAAAACTCTGAGGCAAGAGCTTTTCCAAAGACTTGACAAAGAAGAGACAGATTAATTTCAAAACCTCCTCCTCCTCCTCCTCTTCTTCTTCTTCTTCTTCTTCTTCTTCTTCTTCTTCTTCTTCTTCTTCTTCTTCTTCTTCTTCTTCCTCCTCCTCCTCCTCCTCCTCCTCCTCCTCCTCCTCCTCCTCCTCCTCCTTCTTCTTCCCTCCTCCTCCTCCTTCTTCTTCTTCTTCCCTCCTCCTCCTCCTCCTCCTCTTCCTCCTCCTCCTCCTCCTTCTCCTCCTCCTCTTCCTCCTCCTCCTTCTCCTCCTCCTTCCTCTTCTTCTTTTTAGAAAAAAATCATGTTATTTCATATGTTTGAGTGCTTTGCTTGCTTGCATGTAGGTACACCATATGATTGATTGGTGTCCAAGCAGGTCAGAAGAGGGTACTGAATCTCTTGGAACTGTATAATTGAAGACAGTTGTGAGCTGCCATGTGGATACTGAAAATCAAACCCAGGCCCTCTAGAAGAGCAGCTGATGCTCTTAACCACTGTGCCATCTCCCCAGGCCCGATTCCTAAACTTCTGAGACTGCTTTTTTAGTTAAACATTCTGGAGGCTAGGAATATGGCTCAGTGATATGATGTAGGCATGTCATACACAATGCCCTGGATTCAAGTCCAAGCTGACCACACTCCACTCCCAGATCTAATGGTTTTAATACAAAACAATAGAAAAGAAAACAAACCCTTGCAAGCTCCTTAGCTCAGATAGGGGCCGTTTATAGTTTATTCCTAAATTTGTCTTGGTGTCCTTAATTCCCTAACAAGGCTTCACAGGCTCACTGACCTGAAACTCACCCACAGGATACTGTTCCCCAGACTAGAGTGTTGGGGAATTAGCTTCTGTTGCCTGCTTCCCCCTCACAGTTCCAAGCAAAGCCTTATTCCAGTGCTGCTTTGGATGGATCATGCATGAATGGCCTATTCTTGTCTCTCGCTCACTGGTCCTTAACTTTTCTTCCAAGTCACATCCTCTGTCTGGCAATCCTGATTGGTTGTTTCCATAAGCTCTAAGCCTCTCCGAAAGAGAAACCCTTGCTATTGTTTCTACACATACCGTAAGGAGAAAAAAAACTCATGGTACGAGGGAAGGAAAGATGTTTTGTTGTTAGTAGCAGGGGTTGATGAATGGAGGAGGATGGCCAGGAGGCCACTTGCTATGTGTGGTGGATCAATATACGCAGAGGACATGGCGGAAGCAGGCTGCAGGAAGGGCAGTACTGGCTAATTCAGGAAACAAAGACAAGTTCAAGTTCCTCAGATACATGATTGACATTAGATCTGGAATGACATTTCTCCATCATAGTTCTAAAACATTATCTTCCTTCCTTCCTTCCTTCTTTCCTTCCTTCCTTCCTTCCTTCCTTCCTTCCTTCCTTCCTTCCTTCCTCCCTTCCTCCCTTCCTTTCTTCCTTCCTTCCTTTTTTACTCCTTCCCTCTTTCCATTGCTCCCTCCTTCATTCCCCCTGCTTTTCTTCTTCCTTCTTCTTCCCTCTCTTTAAATTTTAATTTTTTTATTAGGTTGGCCACCAACCCACCATATAGCACAGTCTATCTTTGAACTCAATTGTCTTCCTTTCTTAGCTTCTTGGTACCAACTGTGCCACTATGCCTGGCTCATTTCTGTATTTTCTTTTTGTTTTTGAGGCTTACCTCAAATTTGTAGCAATCTTTCTCCTTCTCCCACCTACCTTGTGGGATTATAGGCATGCATCACCATGCTGTATTGTAGATCCAGTAACAGTCATGTTTGTTTGACATGGGATTATATCATGTTGCCTAGGCTTGCCTAGAACTCTTTTTCCTCCTGTTGTATATTCCTTGGGACTGAAATGGCAAGTGTGTGCTACTTCGAACAGGTACCCTTTGTGCTTAGTGAAACAACAGGAACATACAATTAGATGACAGTTCTCATCTCTCATCTGATGTGAGTGTACACTGTTAACCTGAATAGACCACACCCCAGTGAATGGACTATATCTGGAAGCCACACTCTGCAGCCTGGAATTCCTTTGGTCAGGCATTCAGAAGCTCAAGTTCTTGTGTCAATAATCAATAACCCCAATCCGCCAGAACCAAGCAGCTTGTCAGCCCCTTGCCTAATCAGAATCTTACGAAGGATGAAGTCTGTAATGAATCCTTATAAATTTGCCTTCAGTCCTCTCCTGGCTGATGACAGCTTTGCATATGTAGATCCGCATTTGCTGCTCCGTGGGAGAGCGTATTTGACATTTCAAAGACTACAAAATATGATCTGGAAAATAAACACTGCTGTAGTAATTTTGATGGTTGATCATCTGTTTAATGTAATGTCAGTTAACTTGGAGACTGTAAACTAGGCTGACTTGATTTGTTATCAATTTTCAGTGCTGTTTAGCATCCTGAACAAAAAAGCAAAACAAAACAACCCCCCCTCCCCATAAGATCCAAGGAGGATGAAGCATCAAGATGGGGTTTTATCTTTATGAGATGAACTGTCAGGTGTTTTCCAGACTCTAAATGTAGGTTGCTTTGATTAATTCTAAGACACAAAAAGGCACTTTATGTTTCCAATGTAAGGAGATGATATTCCAGACAAAGAGCCTATTGATTTCTTCTGCATCTTTGTTCTTGTGTTAGTGAGCTCCAACCCAAGGGCACTTGTTTACCTTGAATTGACTCCTGCAAATACATTTCTTGGTGGAGCTCTGTTTGATAACTTCAGTGATTATGCTATTGCCATTGTTAAAACGTTGACTTTTTTTTTTTTTTGTTAACTGATAACTTTGATGACATAGAAGCTTGACTTAGGACTGAAGGTATTATCTTTCAGTTATTGAAGATGTGGGCCTGTTACTTAGAATATAGAAACTTTCATGTTCTAAATCCCATCTTTTGAAAATAGAGGTATAAATTTCCGACTGTTCTATGTGACCCAAATTTAGGTAGTATGGATACACACTAATCCAAAGTAAACAGTTACTGAGTATATACTGTAGAAGAGAAGCCAGCCACTACCTTACTTTTCCTCCACAATGAATTTTTGGCATTTGCATCATTAGCTTCTTGTGATATCTATCCATGTATTTCTGGATAATATGCTTCTATGACTATTTAAATTAATTCAATTTTAATCTGTCAATTTCAGAGTGCCCCTCCCACCTTCCAGTAGCTCACCATTTTGGTAGGTGAGGCTATAGCTCTCATCAACCATCTTGCCTGATCATTGCAGTGACGTCATTGCTCCTTATGACAGCTACATCATGATTTTTCACAGTCACATCGGTCTTATGTAAAGGCTAAAGATAGAATTCATAAGATTAAAAGAAAGAGAATGAAGGCCAGAGTTGGAAGTTTGGGCAACATGTAGACTGCCAAATGGCATACTTGGTCAGCCACTAAGATCTGTGCAACCAAGGAGACCACACAGGAGAATTTCCCACATAGCTGTTTACATAGCATGTTTCAAAAATTAAAATTTAGTGCTTTTGTTATTCTTGTTATTTGTATATTTTTCCTAACAAAAATGCTCCTTAGTTTTGAGACAGGTTCTGACTGATATCTCACTAAATTGTTGAAGTTGAGTTGGAACTCACTGTGTAGCTCAGGCTGACTTGAATTTGGAATATAATCTTCCTGGAAGCTGGGATCATAGTCACAAAGCCTAGCCATATATGGAATTTCACATCTTGTCTTTTTTCTTGGGCTAATAATATGCCTATCATGTTATATTAATTTATTCATTTATAAATATATTATCATATTGTATATTATTATATAGTATATGACACATGCTTATAATTTATAGCATTAATATTATATTAATATATTCTTCCTTTTCTTGACCTCTTGTATTTGTTACTTTTGTGTCCCTAGCAAGACCAAAGTTTGGAGGACAACATTATGGGTGTCATTTTTCTTCTTCCAACATGTGGTGTCCAGGGCTTGGGCCCACCTTGTCATGCTTGGTGGCAGTTACCTCTTCCTACTGAGTTACCCACTGAATCATCAGTTCTGTAAATCAATATTAATATATAAGTATATTTATATGTTATAATACACCATTTATTTATTCCATGTAACATATTATATATCAAAACAATAAATTTATATATTATAAATATATTATATTTTATACATGAATGCTATAGTCCTTCATTTATGCAGTAGTTTATCTTTCATCACATATATATTCAGCACGCTGGAGATTGAATCCAGGGCCTCATACATGCTGGTAACTGGTCTACCACTGAAGTACACCTCTAAACATCTCTCTCTCTCTCTCTCTCTCTC
Source organism: Rhabdomys pumilio (assembly GCA_030674055.1). NCBI lineage: Eukaryota > Metazoa > Chordata > Mammalia > Rodentia > Muridae > Rhabdomys > Rhabdomys pumilio. The sequence goes on along the minus strand of JANHMN010000001.1, from coordinate 244,293,327 downwards.
TCACACACACACACACACACACACACAGACACACACACACACTTTTTTTTGTACAGACTCTCACTGTGTAGCTCAGACTGTCTTCTAATTTGAGAATTTTCTGTTTCTCCCTCCAGAGTGATTGCAGGTGTGGGCGACCATGCTTAGCTCTCACACACTATTTCTCTCCCAACCTTCAAATCATTCTTGATGTCTTTGTTTGATACTTTATTAACACATTTTCTTTTCTTTCTTCTTTGTCTCTCTCTGTTTCTATCTCTGTCTCTGTGTGTCTTTCTATGATTCTGTGTAGCTCTGGCTGTCCTGGCTGTCTTGTTGTCTTTATGTAAGACAACAGAATCCTAACTGCTTCTGCTTCCATGGCTGCTTGCTGTAGCTCGTTCTCTGGAGGTACCACTGCCAGACGGTATTTGAAGAGGGCCAAACAGCTCTCATTGCCCGGCCTCTTTTATTTTTCATAGTATTTAAATCCAGTGGATATCATTGAACTGTTTGTTTCTTTCACTCTCTTCCCTTTTGGAATGTGAGTTCCACAAGAGCCAGGGCATCATTGGTTTTGTTCACGTCCACATCTCGAGGGCCAAGGAGAAATCCTGATCCTTAGGAGAGGCTAGTCAATGATCAAGGAATGAGTAAGTGAATGCTTTCTGACATGACCTTCTCCTGGAACCACATAATTGCTTTTTTTTTTTTTATGTAGAAACACACCTTTTTCTCTTCTCTTATCCTAAATAGTCACTCTTCTGAAACTCGCTTAAGTGAATTTAATTTTGCAAAATTTAATGTTGCTCATTTTTTTCTATTGCTCTACTAAATTTGTTTAAAATTAGTCCAGAATGCTTAGTAATAGAATAGAGTGTACAATAGATAATTAAATGAATGGATGTTATAACGTTTTCTATACAACCATCTTTCTCTCATTCTCTCTCTCTTTTTCCTTCTTTCTTTCATTCTTTCTCTCTTTTCCAACAATTTTCAGAAGAAAAAAAACCTTTATCATGATAGCTTTGGGGAGAAACAAATTGCGATTTAATGTTACCTTACAAAAATTCTCTTTGAACATAATTGTAGTAAATATCTAAGTACCTGTTTGGTGCCATACACTGGTGTCCAGGTACAGGATGGTGTGTATGTATGTATATACGAGTGTCTTTTAAAATTGAGACAGTAACATAGTAGTAAAATACATGGTCTTAAACCCATGTAACCTGCCATAGTTTGGAGATATCTATCTATCTATCTCTATCTATCTATCTATCTATCTATCTATCTATCTATCTATCTATATTTGGGGAGATATATCTATATCTATATCTATCTATCTATCTATCTATCTATCTATCTATCTATCATCTATTTATCTATCTATCTATATATATATAGATATATCTCTTTTGTGTTAATGCCTTTCTACAGGGAAGATGGTAGAACCTTTTAGATGACATGCCTCATTGAGGGTGTGTCATTAAAGGGAAAGTAAAGACCTCAGCTCCTTCTGCTTTCACATTCTTTCTCTTTCTATCCCAGTCATGAGGTCAATGTTTTTGTCATGTGTGTCCACTGTGATGTGTTGTGTCACAAGCCCTAAAGCAATGAGGTCAATGCATGACAGACTGAAACCTGTAAAGCTTTGATCCAGAATGAGACTCTTTTTAAGTTGGTTACCCCAGGTATTTGTTATGGTAATGGAAAACACATTAACACACAATCTGATTTTACTCCCTTAAATTAAAAATAAAAGAAAAATGAAACATTTTTCATTACTGTACTGGATATTTTATGTCAACTTGACCCAGGCTAGAGCCATTTGGAATATGGGAACCTCAACTGAGAAAATGCCTTCATAATAGTGGGCTGTAGGCAAGCTTGTAGGGAAGCTTTTAAGTTAGTGATTGATGGGGAGGGCCAGCCTGTTGTGGATGGTGCCATCTTTGGGCTGGTGGATCTGGGTCATATAAGAAAACAGGCTGAGCAAACCATTGGGAGCAAGGCAATAAGCAGCATCCCTCCATGGTCTCTGTACCAGCTCCTGCCTTCAGGCCCTTGCCCTCTTTGAGTTCCTGTCCTGAGTGCCTTCAATAATATGGAAGTGTAAGCCAAATAAGCTCCCTTTCTCCCAAGTTGCTTTGGGCATTGTATTTTCTCATAGGAATAGTAACTCTAACTGGGACAATCACCTTGATAATGTTGTTTATCTAAAACAGCACATTTTTATTGCTAGAACACAACTCAAAACAGAATTCATGACCCAGTTGAGTCACACACAAAAGTTTTTTTTTTTTTTTTTTTTAACAATGACTATGTGTCACTTTTCTACAATTTTCTTGGACTATTTGTGTAGTGGGTTGTTATATACATTTACAACAAAACAATGAGTTCTTTCTTCCAGACAGTATTGTATTGGTTTAACTTAAGAGCATATGGCAATTTACATATAAACTGTTTTATGTTTGGAATAATAAAAATGTCAGGACAAATAGGAAATGTTAAACATGGTGATATTTTTATACCATGTAAATTTATTGCTCCATTTAAAAATGAAAATTATGAAGGCGTGTGATTGATCTCGCTCAGCGCAGTTACCACAGAGACCAGGCAACACCACTGGAGCTGTTCCTTCCTTTTCTGGCTGAGCACTGTTTTATTTGGTAAATAATTTGACAGCTGCAACACACTCTTTCATCTTGTAACCCCATATGAAGCCTACCTGGAAGCCTGGAGAATGTTCTGGACGTATTGACTTAGGTGTAAACACGTTTCTTTTGCAGCCTTTCTCTTAGGAACAGAGTGAAGTCTATCAGCTTCTTCCTTCTACTTTGCCTCCCTTCCTGGAATTTTCTCTGGTGCTTCTCAAGTCCCTGCAGAGGCTTATTTTAGATTCTTCTCCCAGGTTAAACAACAAGAGTACAAGGTCCTTGGAGTGCAGGCCGAAGGGACTCGCTCTCACCTCTTCAAATGGAATAAAAGAGACGAGAAAAAAAAAAGGGATGGGGAAAAGAGACACGTCTGAACAAGAGACGAGTCCGACAGACAGTAGATCTTGTATGATTTACTCAAGGCTCGTGTTTTTATTCCTTCTAAATTTTGAAAGAGGTGAAAGATATGTGTGAACACCTATGAGTATATATAAAAACAAATGTGTGCATAAAATCCTGTCTCTAAACCATCTCAAATAACTCAGGCCTGTCAGCTGGATTCCCTAGGAAAAAGAATTGGTGGAGAGAAATTCTTTAAAGTAGTTATTGCCTCTTTTGGGATCAGAGAATGAATTTTGACTTGTGTTTAGAGACTACATTAATATGGGCAGTACAAAGATCTAGATAACATATCCTGACCATAAAAAAGAGATAAAACCAGGAAAATGGAAATTTTTGCATCAACTGCAGCCTCAGACGGGGGTCAACAGGGAGTTGTTGAGCTGCAGTCTCAGGCAGCGATGCCTACTGCTTTTTCCCCATAAAGTGCTGGGTGGAGGGAAATGTTCATTGTATGCTTTTGGAACAGGCAGAAGACAAGTACTTACTTGTGGCATTAATTCTAAGTAATGTCACTGTGAAGTGAGTCATTTCTTAAGTCTGGGTGATCATTCCCCCTCAGGAAGTGCTTGCTGTCCCTCTCAGCACAACCCCGGAGGGTTAAGATTCTGCACCTCAAGGTACCAGTTTCTTTTGATGAACTTAGTCTTCTCCACAGTCTGTCTGACAAGACAAAGTAAAACAAGTAGTGAGAGAAACAGGCCAACTCAAGCACAAAGCCTTCTTGGTTATGATTCACTCACTTTCTAGAACCTTTCTTAAGTGAAGCACACAAGAAGGATCTGAAAGGAATATCCCTGGGTTCAATAGAACCTGCTCTTAGCAGCACATTGTGTGGATGTGTGGTAAAAGCAGGCAGGCTTCACAGTCTATGTGCAAGGTCCCTAGTGTTGATGATGATGCTATCCTAGTGTTGGTGATGCTGTTATCTGTGTGTTGGTGATGATGTCATCCTAGTGTTGGTGATGATGCTGTCCTAGTGCTGGTGATGATGCTATCCTAGTGTTGGTGATGATGCTAACCTAGTGTTGGTGATGATGTTATCCCTGTTATTTTCTTTGAAAAGGGAAAGGAGGCCAAGAGATATTAAATAATTGGGCCACATTACATACTTTATGGCAGATCTGGAAATAAGCTAGCTTCAAAGTGGAAGCACCACAGGAAAAATATGACTCACTGTCTGTGAAACAAATTGATAAGTAAGTGGAATAATTTTAAGGCAAATCCACTGTTGTTAGCATATAAATAATTTTGGTTTTATCTATATTAAATCATCTTAAGATTATAGAAATTATTTATTAGAGTCAACATATTACCAATAATAAATATATCTTCATGGTAAAATGGCACTTTCAAATGAAATTAAAACTTAAAAATATAGACTTGTCTATATTACTTATTGAATTGTGTAAGAATTGGAGAGGTAATTAAGTATTTTATTATTATTTTTTTTTTTTATTTTATAAGACGATGTCAAAATCTGCCCATTGAAAGTGGCTCTTGAAAGGTGAAGATTTAGGATCTTTTACTTTAAACTTCTCCATTACTTCTTTCTGTTCTCACTGTTGTAGCTAACTGGTTGCTTAATCCAATATTAAAGATGTGGCTGACAAGCTATGGAAAATAACTTTCATGCTTGTCTTCCAAGAAAGACAGAGAGAAAGCAAACAAGTGTTTATCTGTTGGGACTTTTTACCTGTTATGTTTTCATGGGTGGTAATCCTAAGTCATGGCTTGACCAAGAGACTAGCTTTAGGAAAGGAAATGAGGCAAGTACTGCCAGGTTACACATGTACAAGGTTGTGTGAGACCCATGTGGCTATTGCCATAGCAACAGCAGAAATAAAGGACAGGTAGGTCAAGAGACTCTGAGATTCAAGATAGGTTTATACAAATTAAGTAACAGATAAATAAATGAAAGCAAGGATGGGACAAATACAAAAAAAAGATGCAAAGGACAATCCAGTTACCAGTTTCTACCTCCTCACTCTTTAAAGGATGCTAAAAGAGTTGATTAGAGAGAAGCAGAGCAGACAGAAGTCACTAGAGTATAGGGATGGCATGGGGAATGGGCACCAACACACAGAAGAAAAGATGGATCTGGCATTCTGTAGCACAGAATGTTAGCGACCAGCTGCAGTATCAATCACACATTTCAAAATAACTAGAGGAGGAGAGATTAGATGTTCCTATCACACATAGATGATAATATTTGGGGTGATAAAAGTGTTAACTAATCTACTCTGATCACTAGATATTACAGGTATATGTAAAGATATAGTATTAAACCCATAAATAAACAGAAACACCTTACCTTTCACCAGAGAATTCTTGAAACTTTGGAGTCTCAACTGATTCTACCATCAAAGATAACTAATGTCCTTGCATACTGGAAATAAAGAAAAACAGTTGTCAGTAGTCAATGAATTAAATAAGGAAAGAAAACTGAAATGATAGAATATTTTGAACTGAATAACCATGGTATGCTGCGCCATGAAACTGGCAAATGCAGGACCATGAATAAATACCTGAAAAATAAAAAAGTATAAGTTCTGACTATGTCAATAAAACAACAGTGAGAAGCAGACTGTTCTTGCTTGCTCTCTGCTGCTGTGATAAATGACCACAAGCAAAACCAAAGTCCAGAAGAAGAGGGTCTGCTCCAGATTACAACTCCCAGGTCAGGACATGAACTCAAGGCAGGAGCTGAAGCAGGGACCATAGAGGAGTGCTGTTTACTGGCTTGCTTCCTCAGGGTTGTTCAGACTGCTTTCTTATTTATCCCAGACCTACCAGCTCAGGGACTGTAAGCCCCACAGTGGCCTGGGCCCTCCCACATCAATCAACAATCAAGAAAATGCCACACAGATGTGCCAGTAATCTAGTCTGATGGAGACATGTCTACAACTGAGATTCTCTCTTCCCCAGTGTGTCTAGGTATGCCTATTGACACAAACTATGGCATAGATTGAGTATACTAGCTAAAAACAGGGATGGTCAGATTGAATTTAAAAGATTCTAGGTCAGATATAAAATATAAAGAATGTCAGAGGGTGGCTTAATGGATGCAATTGTATGTTCCAAGGAAATAACCACCACAACAAAAGTCATAGATATATAGCACACATAATGGGCTTTCATATAAAAGGACATAAAAGGCCCTTAAATAATAGCAGTATACTGAAATTGCCAGGAAGATATAGCAAATCTAAACTTATATATCTCTAATAAAATATCTTCAGTATGTAATGCAAAATTTGATAGAACCGTCCATCTCTTTAGATAGTGTGGAGTAAGGAGTGTGTGAAATTCTAGGGGTGCCCGAATGAGTGAGTATTCTAGATTTGGGTTGGTAGCGTTGAGAAAGAATAAGTAGACTCTGGGGCAAAGTGACTTTGAGCTGAAAAACTACTACCAGTAATACCCAAGCATAAAATATATTCTTCTTTTGTAGAAAATGCAAAATGAGAATCAGATCTGAAACAAGAAGGCAAGGACTGGAAAGAATTCAGGTCATCAGCAGCTTTGGGTACCCAGCTTCTGGTCTAGGAGGAGTTATTGGAAACCCAGCTGTACCAAGGTGAAGAGGTGTTTAGTTTATTAGAGAGGAATGAAAAATGTTTACATGTTGAACTATGTCAGAGGAGGTCAGATAATACGAGTTAATGTGAAACTAACCAACTCAGCGATGCCTGTTTCATGCTGTGTCTACAATTTAGGGCCAGTTCTTCCAGGTAGTATAAAATTGTATGCTGCAAGTTCAGCCACATACAATTTTAATTTTCTGGATAATATCCCCATTCTGGTTTTTTGTTTTTGCAGCCTTTTCTGGTTTTTCCATCTAGTTGTTGCAACAGTTTAATCCCAACTCCTTAAAATTTTAGTTTCTACCTCAGTCATGTGAACGTAGACCACACACACATCTCCACATTCTTTGGATGATTCTTCATTTAAGGAAGCTTTATCATTCTAGGAAAAGGAATATTAAGAGCTGGTTGGGCACTAAACTTTACTACTGACATTACCTATTAAGTATCTCTAAAGGAAATAATAAAATGGCAGCTTTTTAGAGCCCATTTGTGACTCATAAAATATTGGTTAAAATCTCCCACTTTATTACACTTTTACTTGTGTAATTATTACTGTAAGTGATAGGACAGTGCAGGGCAATCAAGAATCAACTCTCTCATCTCTCCAAAGAGCCAGACCCTACACTGGAAGACTATCAAAGTCTAAAGCTTGTTGAAATAAAAGATAATCAGAGCAAAAAAAGAGAGCCAACAGGCAAAAGACGATCTCTTAATAAAGAAATGTAATAAGCAGAATATTTAAATCAGAGATTATGAGCTCTTACAACCTACCACTGTCTTCTTCTACTTATATGTGACTCCATATTTGCTCAAATTTTTTTTACCTTAATTTGTTCATCCAGAAAATGGGTAATAGTTATCACAGATTAAAGAAGTTGGTGTTAGGACTAAGAGAGCTGGTGTAATGTAAATATATTGGTACCAGGACTGATAAATTGTATGTGGCCAGTGCATGTTTAATCATCAGGATTTGGTTGGAGGAACTATGATGATTGTTTTTTTTTTTTTTAAATACATGATCATCCGATGGCCTAGTAGTATGTCTGATGTGTTTATGAAGCTATTTAAGTGGTAGTTCAGCTATTTATAAATATGTCTCCTCCCATTTTGATATGCATAAACTAGTTGTCACAACTGACTCTCCAAAGGAAAAAAATCTGTATCTGGGGGTGGCTGGGGAGAGAGTAAATCTATTAGATTACAGAAATACTTTGTGAATGCCCACTAACTTCACAGCATTGTGTTTAGTTGTAAGAATAAGCTACAGTCCCTGCTTTCCAGTATTTATGGTGTAATAAAGTACACAGATACAAACATTGCCACACAATAGAGAAAGCTTAAAAGGGGCTGCCTGAGGAGGGGGGGCATATGCCTGGATTAAGATTCAGATTTAAATTAAACCAATATTTAACCAATAAGCTACTGGATTTCAGACACGTTTCTTAGCATCCACTGCTGTTCCATATCGAACCAATCACCCACAGCTCTAAATTGGAACATTACTTATTGTGATATGCAGTAATCACTTTAAAATCCCATTGCAATAGCGTTATTTAAGATAGTTCTGTCTATGTTTCAAGTCAGGAGAAAAGATAAAAGGATCCTTTAAGAAACTGTATGCTGCTTAGTAGAGTTACCTTTCTCAGTTTTTCCTAGGGCTTGTGGCACCATTCATTTATTCACTTCATTGATTCAGTCAGCAAATGTTCATTAAGCTTTTCTTTTATTTCATTCATTCATTCATTCATTCACTCACTCTCTTTCTCTTTCTTTCTTTCTTTCTTTCTTTCTTTCTTTCTTTTTAATGTGCTGGGCATTGAGTATTTACAGTTAAATATTCTGCACTCCCGATTCTAGTTTACAGAAAAGACAATAGTACATCCACAGAAATTTCACTGTCAGTTGGCAATCTATAATTGAGAAAGGAAGTAGTGACTCACTTATTTCCTTGAAATTATTTCTGTCCCTGGGGACGTTGATAAAACATGACTCTGAATTCTCAGTTCCATAATCCTGAGTTTGCTGCAGCCTTGGCTATCAGCCCCTGTGCTGAGCGCCAGACTCGCCGTGTGGACTCTCTTTTACTTGTCATCTAACCCACTCCCAAAAGAGAGAACACCTCTAACGTGAGATTTCTCCTTTTTCAAGGTTACAGTGTCTGTCAAGATACCTCGAAGAAGTGAACACTTCAATTCAATGAAGATGCGAGTGATAGGGTCTGTGGTTAGGATGTCTGACTGCAGGCTCTGTCTGTCCCACCATAGAAGGTCCCGAATCATAGAAAATAATGGATCAGGGTGACTGACAGAGGTGACATTTTTAAAAAACTGAATTTGTTCTTTGCTCATTTCATACATGTATTAAGTATGTATGACTCCCTACCCTCTCTAACGTTCTTCCTACTCCTATTAACTTCCCTCCTCCCTATAGTTGTTAAACATTTATGTCTTCTTTATTTTGAGACCCAATGAGCTCAACCAGGATCATCTGTGTGACTCTGGCTTCGGATTGTGCTGTTGGAGCCTGGTGGGAACCTCAGTGGCTGGACAAATGAAGACAACAACTACCTCTTTCCCAGAACCCATTAGTTAATACTTTATCAGCAGGGAGTAGGGCCTCATGGGCTGCTCCTTGATCCACCGCTCACTGTTGAGGGGCATATCATCTTGGATGCACCTTATTTTGTCAGAACTGAAGTTTAACGCTTCTTCTGGAGACCCTGACAGTTGAGGGTGTCATAGTCTCCTTTAGTTCGCTTTCTTGTTATTACAAGAGAAAGAATCACCATTGCAAAGCATTGCACAAGTCAAACAAGGTCAACGTTTATAAATTGCCTAACACGAAGCTCTGCGGGCTGTGGACAGTAGCAAATTACAGTGTGGCAAGCCCCACAGCTGATAAGGCAAATGACTAAATACAGAGTGCCATGGTGATTGACGCTACAGGAGAAAGCAGTAAAAAGGGATTTGTGATATTAAGTGGAACGCTTAGAGAAAGGACTGTTTGAACAAAGCCATGGAAGAAGTGAATCTCAAAGAAATCGGTAGCATCAGCATGGGTGGAAAGAAAGGAAGGAGTGTGTGTGTGTGTGTGTGTCTGCATATGTGTGTGTGCATGTCTGTGTATGTACATGTCTGTGTGTGTGCACATGCATGTGTCTGCATATGTGTGTGCATGTGTGTGTGTGTGTGTGTGTGCATGTGTTCTTGCCTCTGTGTATGTGTTTATGTGTGTGTGTGTGTGTGTGTGTGTGTGTGTGTGTGTGTGTGTGTTAGGGGAGGATCAAGAAGCAGGGGGAGATGAAGAGAGAACCATGGAGGGGTATAAGGGACAGGACAATGTAGATGGCTGGGGCCCTTGTTGGCCTTCCTAGGAGATGAGCTTCCACCCTAAGACAGAAAGAAATCTTGGGATGTTCTTGTGGAGAGCAACATGATCTGCTGTATGGATCCTAAAGACTCTCTCCAGAGGAACAGGTAATGTGACCAGACTAGTACAGATTGAATATCTTTATCTGAAGTACTTGCATCAGGCATCCTGGTCACCTGGCCCTCACAATCTTTCTGCCTTCTCTTCCTTGATATTTCTTGAGCCTTAGATGTAGAAATATCTTTTAAGGGTGAGAGTTCCACGTTACTGTGGGTAGAAGGAAGTATTTAAAACACTGTTAGAAGCTATGTTTATGTAGGGAAATAGCAGTAATAGGCACTCATTTAGGGTCTGTTTCATCTCCAGTCATATGTAGTTGACTAGATTTATGGTACCAGGCATGAGTACGCCCCCTACTGATTAGCCTTTAAGTCCAGTTAGACAGCTACTGGTTATCCCCATAATACTAATGCCACTGTTACACCATTGAGGGTATCTTGTTGTATTTTGCAGGCTTTACAGCCAAATAAAAAAATGTATTGCTTTTCTCCCTTGACAGCTTATAAAGCACCTTCCAAATACTATGAGAGTCAGTCCTTAGGAAGGAGACTTCCAGGAGCGTATCAGTTTAATTCCTGCAGGTCCTGTGTCCACATATTTGGTGTTTTCAGCAACAGGCTCTTAACCTTCAAGTTCTATGGGGCTATGAAGGAAAAAGATGCTAATTTATTTTGCTTTGGGGGGGGGTCTCTTGGAACCCTCTAAATAACCACTTGAAGGGCAGTGCCAAGGACAAGCCTTGGCTTCGAGAGGGTTTCCTGAAACAAGAGGCATTTGAGAACAGCAAAAAAAGAGACTAGAAGTTAAATCATGGGGTATAAGTTGATGGCCTGTGTTCCACTGGAGACAGCTTTCTCTGGAAATCTTCAGACAGTTTATCCAAGGCCAAATCTTTTATTTACATATCAATTCAGTCATTTATTCCAGGTTCTCTTTTGACTATCCCACAAAACAGCTTTCCATGACTCCAGCCCCCTGATTCTTAGAAAAGACATCAAGCACAGTTTTTGTTAATATTGCTAACAAATTCAGAGATCTGCTTCCCTTTGTAAGCACAGACAATAAATTTAGCTGTGTAGTATCTTGATCTAAAATTACCATCCCCACCACGACTGGGACCAAATTAGCTCTGTCCCAGGCTCACCTTGAACTCAGGAATCTGTCTGCCTTTGTATCTTTTTGAGAAGCTGGCTCACAATGCAGCTGCCTTTGTTCTTCTAGATCCATGAAGCTATTGATATTGCAGCCTTATATTTTGCATAGTTGAGAAATTACATATTTTTGAACTCATGTTTTGAGAGTTCTTTCCTACAGCCTTATGGGCTCTCATGAAGGTCTCAGGGTCTACCATTTTTGCTGAGACATCAGACACACCCTCATCTTCCAGACTCATAGATGTCTCTGATTATCACAGTGTTATTAACCTTGGTAGAGAGGACATTCCCTGGCAACCTTGGCTGGGAGACTATTTCCTGATATCCTTGTCAGGGAGAGTTTTTCCTGAAGGAGGAATATAAAGTAACACACACACACACACACACACACACACAAGCCTCATACCCACCAACCATCAACACTCAAGGAGACGCTGCTGCCTCTGTTCCAGGGGCAGGAATCATATTGCTCTGTCCCTTGCATGGCCATGCAGGACTTGGCAGGGCAGTTTCCCTTCCATGGCTACAGTGGATTTTAGAAAGTCTAGTTTCAGGGGAGCATAATTACTCTGTGTGACATAATTATGTGTGTACATATATACACACATAGAATATTATATGCATTTTAAGTTAGTTTGTAAAACATTGTTTCTGTATCTCTGTTGCAAACACTCCTAGCATCTTTGATCCCCTCTCTATCACTCTTTCTGGGCTCCTCTTACTCTCCCATTTTCCATTTCAACCCCCCTGCTGTAGCATCCATGTCTACTATCTACCTGGTATCTTCCTAGCAACTAACGACATTGGGCAACTTTTTACATATTTGTCACCAGTACACTTTCTTTGATCAAATTCTTAATTGTTTAGCTATTTTAGTAGCCATGTGGTTTCACTTTGATTAACAGTTCTTCATATCATCTAAGTGTATGCCTTTTTAAAAATATTTATTTCATTTATTTTTAAATTTTATTTTATGTCTATAAGTGTTTTGCTTATATGTATGTCTGTATATCACCTTGTGCTTGGTATCCATATATGCCAGAAGAAGGTGTTGGATATCCTTGAAATGGAGTTGGGAACTGCCATATGGATGCTGGGAATTGAACCTGGGTCTCGTATAAGAACAGAACAGACGTTCATTTTTTTTATTAGAACATTTTATAATTTGCATTATTTTTTCTTTTTTTAAATTAAAAATATATATTTTTTTCTCATACAATATATCTTGTTTATAGTTTTTCTTTTCTCCACTCCTCTAAGTTCCTCACCATACTTTCTCTCCCTTGGATCCACTCCCTAACTGTCTCTCATTAGAAAAGAACACATTTCTAAGAAATAACAACCAAACATGACAAAATATAAGATGAAGCAAAAATTTCATGCTGAAGTTGGACACTGCAACCCAACAGGAGGAAAAGAGCCCCAAGAGTAGGCAGGCACTGGAGTCAAAGACTCACTCGTTGTCCTTGTCAGGAGCCCCATAAAAGTATGAAGATAATAGCTATACTATATCCACAGAGGACCTAATGTAGACCTATAAAGGCCCTGTGCTTGATGCTTCAGTCTCTGTGAGCTCATATGTGCCTTGCTTAGTTGATTCAAAAGGCCGTGTTTTCTTTCTGTCCTCTATTCCTTCGACTTTCATACTCTTTCTACCTCCTCTTGTGCAGGATTTTCTGAGCTCTGAGGGATGGATTTGATGGAGACATCCAATTTAGATGCTCTCTCCATATAATGTCTGCCTGTGAGTTTCTGCATCTGTTCCCATCTATTGCAGGAGGAAGCTGCTCTGACAATGACTGAATAAGGCACTCATCTGTGAATATATATATTTTTTAGATTAGTTATGTTTGGATTTATCCTAGATCTATAGGCTATTGAGTCTCTAGTATTTGGTTACACAGTGTTGGGTATGAGTTTCTTCTCATGGTAGGCCTTAAGCCAAGTCAGACATTGGTTGGTCACTCCTACAAGTTGTGTCACTATTACCATAGTATACTATGTAGGTAGGAAAGATTGTAAGTCAAAGATTTTTGTGGCTGACTTGGTGTTCATGTTTTTCTTTCAGTAGCCTACAGAGTACCTTCCTGCACCAAAGAGACTAGAACATAGAGGTAAGGGCTCCGTGTAGGCATCAGCTTGGCTTTTCCATGTTCAGTGAATAGTGATTGATGGTAATGGAGTCCTGCTGTTAGTTTGTGGGGAGCAACACTTTGTCTTAACATCAGCTTGGGTTGTGTGGAGATTTCCATGAGATTCCCTTGGCCAACAACTCAACTGAACACAACTCAGTCCCTCCATTGGAATCTTTGCCTGGCTACAAGACATGGTCAGTTGATTCTTGACATCCCCACCAATACAAGGAAGACTTATTTGAATCACCTTCATAGGTTCCAAGAAGTTTCTATTGCTTTAGGTTTCCACACAAACCGACAAATGCTCCTAATTCCAGCAGTCTTTCCCTGTACTTTGCCTTCAATCCCCAATGCCTACTCCTTCCTGCTTCCATCCCCAGTTCACCTGTAAATTTTATTCTATTTCACCTTTCAAGAGGGATTCATGCTACCACCACTCGCCGGCCCCTTCTCTTTTCCTAGCTAACTTTTCTGCATCTATGAATTGTAACTTGGTTATCATTTACTTAACAGCTAATATCCATTTACAAGTGAATGTATATCATATTTACCTTTCTGGAGCTCTTACTTCACTTCAGATAATTCTTTCTAGTTCCATCCATTTTCCTGCAAATGTCATCACTTATAGTCCACTGTGTAAATGTACTATGTTTTGTTTATTCATTGTTCCACTGAGGGAACCTAGGTTGGTTCTAGTTTCTGGTTATTACAAATAAAGCCACAATGAGCATGGCTAAGCAAGTGTTCTTGTGGTAGGATGGAGCATTCTTTGGGCATAGGCTGAAAAAATGCTATCACTTGGTCTTTTCCTTGATAGCTCAGGATGCTAAACATTTCTTTCAGTGTTTCTCAGCCATTTGAAATTCCCCTATTGGGAATTCTCTGTTCAGATCTGTACCACCTTTTTAATTATATTATTTGTTTTTAGTATGAGGGTGAATGAATTTGATGGTAATGAATTTAATGAATTTGGCAGTGTTCCTTTTGTTTCTGTTTTATAGAATAATTTGAGAAGTATTGGTGTTAATTTCTTGAAAGTCTGGTAGAATTCTGAGTTAAAACCATCTGGCTCGGGGTTTCTTTGGTTGAGAAACTTTTTTTTTCACTGATTCTTTATATTTTTGTTTTTTTTCCTTTTTTTTTTTTAAAATTGGGTATTTTATTTACATTTCAGATGCCATCCCTTTTCCCCATTTCCCCTTCCTAGAAAGCCCCTATCCCATGCTCCCTTTCCCTTTTTGCTTTTATACAATTTTAAAAAAAAAGTTAATCAAAGGTTTTATAAGTTTGGTAATGCTCAATAACAAGATGCCCATACAATCAGAAGTATAACCCAGTACCCAACCTAGATATACTAACTACCTTTGACTGCCAGGGACACGTGAACATCTGCCTCCATCTCTCCCCTCTGTCTCTCTGTCTCTCTGTCTTTGTCTCTCTGTCTCTGTCTCTCTGTCTCTGTCTCTCTGTCTCTCTCTCTCTCTGTCTCTCTCTCTGTCTCTCATCCTGTCTCATCTCCCCTTTACTCCTTCTCTTTCTTTTCCTCCTCCTCCCTTTACTCCTCCTCTTCCTCTCCTCATTCCTCCCACCTTAGCTCCTCCTACAGAGTCTTTGTATTATTCTCTTTGTTTCTATTTATTGATTTAGCTCTCAGTTTGATTATATTTTTATGCCTCCTGGGTATGCTTACTTTTCTTCTAGAGTTTTCAGGTGTGCTGTTAAGTTGCTAGTATGAGATCTCTCAGATGTTTTTCATGAAGGCACTTAGTTCTGTGAACTTTCCTCTTAGCACTGCTTTCATTGTATCACATAAGTTTTGGTATGTTGTGTATGCACTTTCATTGAATTCATAGAAAGCCTTTACTTTCTCTTTTTATTTCTATTTACTCATTTTTCATTCAATAGAGAGTCATTCAGTTTCCATGAGCTTGTAAGCATTCTGTTGTCTCTATTGTTGTTGATATCCAGCTTTAATCGATGGTGGTTTATAGAATATAGGGAGTTATTTTAATTTTCTTATATCTGTTAAGACTTGCTTTGTGTCTGAGTATGTTGTCAGTTTTGGAGAATGTTCCATGAGTGTCAGAATATTATTTTTTGTTTGAATGAAATGTTCTATAAACATCTGTTAGATCCATTTGCTTTATAACATCTCTTATGTCCAGTATATTTTTTTGTAGTTTTTGTCTGGATTCTCTGTCCATTGGTGAGAGTTAGGTATTGAAGTCTCACACTATCAGTGTGTGAATATTAATGTTTGATTAAGCTGTAGTAGCTTTTTAAAAAAAATCTCTTTTTTTAAAGATTTATTTATTTTGTGTATATGAGTACACCATTGCTTTCTTCAGACACACTAGAAGAGGGCATCAGACCCCATTACAGATGGTTGTGAGCCATCATGTGGTTGCTGGGAATTGAACTCAGGACCTCTTGAAGAGCAGTTGGTGCTCTTAACCACTGAGCCATCTCTCCGGCCCTGTAGTAGAGCTTAATATACACACTTGTGTGCCTTTGTGCTTAGGGCATAGATACTAAGAATTGAAATGTCATTTTGGTGGATTTTTTTCTCTGATGAATATGTACTGACTTTCTCCACCTCTCCTTTTACTAGTTTTGGTTTGAAGTATATTTTGTTAGATATTAACAATGCAACATCAGCTTGCTTCTTAGGTTCATTTGCTTGGTATTTCTTTTTCCAATCCCTTACCCTGAGGTATCTTTATAGGCATCTCCTTTAGGTTAGGAAAAGTTTCTTTTGTGATTTTGTTGAAAATATTTTCTAGGCCTTTGGGTTGGACTTCTTCCTTTTCCTTTTATCCTATTATTCGTAGGTTTGATCTTTTTATAGTGTTCCAGATTTCCTTGATATTTTGTGTCAGGAATTTTTTAGATTTAACATTTTCTTTGACCAATGTATCAGTTTCTTCTATTGTATCTACAATGTCTGAGATTCTCTCTTCTATTTATTGTAATCTCTTGGGGAAGCTTGCCTCTGTAGTTCTTGTTTGCTCCAGCTATGTTGGAACATTCAGGAACTGCTGCAGTAGGATAATGAGGACATATTGTCCTGTCAGTTATTGATTGTGTTTTTGTACTGGTGTCTTGGCATCTGACTTTGGGATAATAATAGGTCTTGGCATCTGACTTTGCTGATTTCTGTTTTTTTTTTTTTTTTTGTTGTTGTTGTTGTTGTGTGAGTGTTTCCGCTCTGGATTTTAGGACAGTATGATGACTGTGTGTTGCCTGTTTTACTGGACTGCTGTGTTCACAAAGAATGCCTACTTTAGTTGGGGACTGAGTCATAGAAACAGGTTAGGAGAGGAAAAGTAGAAGGGGATGGTCTGTGGAATTTACAGGGAATGTAGCAGGGAGGTAAGGAGGCTGCAGCTAGTGTTCTGTTTTAGTGCTACCAAAGAGACAAGGAACTGGGTGTGGGGAAACAGAGAGAGACAGAGGAGAATGTCTGCAGGCAGCCTACCTAGTTTTCTGGCAGGTGTGCCCTGTGTAATAGCAAGTGTTCTTTATTGCTGAGTCATATTTCTAGCAAGATATGCTTCTTATTTGTAAATAGTTTATGTTTTGCAAAATTTTTCTTTTAGTTTGGGATTTGCCTTTCACTTTTGTTATAGTGTCTTCTGAAAAATCACATTTTAAGTTTTTCATCTAGGCTAATTCATTTCAAATCCTCAAAATAATAAGGCAGAGCTTTATTTAAGTTTTCTGAGTATAAGTCTTTATTTAGTTAATTTTTCTTTTACTTTAAGAATTCCATTTGTGAGTACAATATTTACTTCAACCCCACTTTGGCTTCCTGTTCACCATTGCTTCTTAATGATGTCTTCTTTTTAAATTTTTGTTACACACACACACACACACACACACACACACACACACACATATTTAAATGTACACACTGGATCTGTTAGTGTTGCTCATATACACTGGTGTTTAGGGTTGATCATTCGGGACTGGATAGCCCATCATGGTGATTGTCATGGGAGAAAACTGATTCTCCCTTTCTCAGTTGCCTGTGCTCTTCATCTAGAGCACTTGTGTAGAGACTTATGAAGACTTCCCCATCCATGCTGGCATTGGTATTGTCATTACACAGGTCTTGTTTAGGCAGCGATACTGATGAGCTATCATGTGTGAAGCTTCCCTGCTGTGTGTAGGGGACACTAGCCAGATAGCAGTGGGTGTTTGGGGTTTCTGGCTCTTAAAATATTTCTTACCTCACTTCTGTGATTTTGATTAAGTTTCAGTTATTATGTAGTCTCATAGTTTGTGGGGTTTTTTTGGGCAAGATTTAAGAAATATTTACAACCAAGGGTCATAGGGTGTCTTTTTTTCTACTTTCAGAATGATTATAATTTTAATCCTTATATTTAGGTTTGTGGATTAATTTTGAATTAAATTTTATTCTACAGATGATTGCTTAATTAAAAAAATTTGAAACCTAAGTAAATGTAAAGATATACCATATTCATACTTAGCATTATTAGTCAATTTGCTCCTTGTATTAGTTAAAGTTCTCTAGAGTCACAGAACTTATGGAATGGCTCTATATATTAAAGGAATTTATTGGAATGACTTACAGTCTTCACTCCAACTGATAGGAGGAACTAAAGTGGGAGGAGTAAGAAGAGGAAGAGGAGGAGTAAGGAGAGGAAGAGGAGAAGTAAGGAAGGAGAAGGAGGAGAAGGAAGAGGAGAAGCTAAGGGTGAGATGGAGAACCATAGAGGGGGACATGAAGGTTGATGTTTGTTTGTCTGTAACAGTCAAAGGTAGTTGGTATATATAGGTTGGTTATTGGGTTACACCTCTGATTGTAAGGGCATCTTGTTATTGATCATTACCAAATATATAAAGCCTTTGGATAATCTAAGCATTAGAGTCTCATTTGTACTGAGCCTGCATGGTTGGCAGGATGGTCTGGGTAATGCCCAGCCTTGCAGAGACAGCCTGGAAAATTGGCAGAACCATCTCCCACGCTGGCGTCTCATTGGTGGCAGGGCTGGTGTTTCTGGCTGGCTGTTTCTATCTGTGGCACACATGTGGCTTCTGGCCACGCAACATGGTGGCTGAGCTAGGCAGAGCCACCACAGCATAGATAGTCGGCCTTACTGGCCACTTTAAAATAATTACTTCAACAAAGTGGTACAACAACTTTAGGCACAAATTCACTATAAATTTAAGTCTATTCACCTGAGAGTAAAAGTTGTATTTTTTTTTTTTTAAAGAAAGTGAGTGAGTGATTGGCGCTGATAAAAGTCATGTGACTCCAGCATGGGAACCCTGAACAAGGAAACTGCTGGCAGACAGGTCCTCTGCTGAGAGAAAATAAAGGCTGCTCTGAGTCAAGACAGCCAAATAAATAAGCCTCTGTTGTGGAGCAGTTACTGATTTAAGTATAAAGTTAAAATATAGAAATTATTTGCTTTTAGGAAAGGTTTATAAACAGATTTGTCCAAATCACATGAGAATTATTGCCTATGGTTTGGAACTTAGATAGGGAAAATTGTCACTGGCTCTAGAATAAAGAGTACAGTGTATAAGTAGAAGCTGCTCTGGAGTATAGAGCCACACAGATAGATGGTATAAATAAAAAAACTGTTCTAGGCAGAGGGTCGAACAGAAAAATAGTGTAAATCAGGTGTATTCAGATGATATAAAGTTTTATTGGTTTACAGGAGACTCAGGTTTTGTCTAATGTGGGTCCCACAGGAATTCTGGTTTCATTCCTGCTTGGCAAAATAGGGAAGGAAGATGGGTGTGATTTTCAGTTTTGTGGTTATATTTTTCCTCTGGGAGAGAGGTCGAGATAAAGGTTTTTCTGGTTATTGGCTCAAGAACATTATATTTAGGGAAAAAAAATTTGTCTGTGTGTTTTCAGAAGAGACGATTAAGATATTTCTGCCTTCCAGAATTATATGGATTAGACATGACAGAGGCAGGCCTCCAGAAGACTAGATTCTGGAATTCAAACAAAAATTATCAGCCGGGCGGTGGTGGCGCACGCCTTTAATTCCAGCACTTGGGAGGCAGAGGCAGGTGGATTTCTGAGTTCGAGGACAGCCTGGTCTACAGAGTGAGTGCCAGGACAGCCAGGGCTACACAGAGAAACCCTGTCTTGAAAAACCAAAAAAAAAAAAATCTTGATACTAAAATTTGTTTTGAGAATTGTATATTGAAGAATACATAGCATTGTTGTATCTACTCATCAAACAAGCTAAGCAGACCTGCTGGAACCTCTGATGTCCTGGAATTTCAGCTGGATGCAATGAAGACACAGACATAAGAGGCTCATCAATTTACCCTTTCCCCCACCCCTCTCTAATATCTCAATGCCCATAATCAGCTTGAAGAAGTTAATGAAGAGTTTGTGCCGCTATTCCCTGGGCTTGGGGACTGAGGTGATTAATATTGGGCTATCTTTCTAGGAAAAAGTAATAGTTTTGTTGGAACATGGAGGAATAGCTAGGATTATTGCATAGCCATAACCTATTGGTAGAAATCTGTATAATTGTTATTAAGCTGAAGTTATAATTTCTTAAATAGTAAAAATTTACTTTGATTTCAAATTTGAGGTTTTCATTGGTATAAGTTCCTTATTGATATAAAAGTGAGACCAATATTGTTACTCTCATAGGCATTGTGCCTATATAACACATCTAGAAATACAAGGCTTAGACCCAGTCCTTCTTTAACTTTTTAAAAACTGATTTGAGATGGTTAACCTGTGAGTTAAAGGCCTATAGCAAATTCGTGGCTCTGAGTTTATTGTTAGAGTGTTTTCTAGATTTTAATTAGAAATACCTGAGAGGAGTTAACGGACAACAGTCCAGATTGCCTTATATAGATAGTTGGTTTTCAAAACACCAAAAGCCCACAGAATTGACGTTACAAACATTTCTGTATTAATGTTTATTTTGGTTAGAGACCTGTCTGCTCCTGACAGCTTCCCTGTCTTGGATTCTAAGAAGAAATTGGCATCTTTGGAGTTATTCCAGTTGTGGTGAGACACTCACTAGGCAAGAATTGCCTCTTGTCATCTATAGACAAATCACTGTTCAGAAAAGGACACACTTGTGGAATAGTCGACTGATCATATCTGCCAAGACAGAGTAATCAGCCCTTAATAATTCTGCATTACTAGGTCTGTCAAATGATCCTGGGCCAGAAGGCTGAAGATCGGATTCTCCAATGTTTTGAGGTTTAGAGACTTTCCAGGTGTTTAGCAATCTTTATAAATTGTCTAAGTTTTAGAAGCTATTCTTTCTGCTTCCCATAATTTCAGTTAATTCAGTCATTCTGGATTTCTGATAGGGTTGAAGACTTATAGTTTTATAGCCAATCCTGGCTTTTTACTTTGAGAGAAAAGATTTGAGAGGTTGCTTTTCAGCTAACATTCATTCTGAAGCCAGGACATGAGCCAGGTTCAGAATTAAGTTCAGAATTAAGTCTTTTAGTTAGGAGAGATGACAGAGGTTCTGTTTAGTCAACAAAATGATGGACTGGGTATTAGGTCTATCTTGTACCTTATTGATACAAATTGGTATAGTTATGCTTTAATTGTATTTTGAGAGAAAGTTTTTTTTTTTAATTTTAACAGGAAGGGTGATATGTAGGACAAGCTAAGGTGGGAGGAGTAAGGAGAGGAAGAGGAGGAGTAAGGAGAGGAAGAGAAGGAAGAGGAGGAGCTAGGGAGAGCAGAGATGTAGGAGGATGGAGAGTCATGCAGGTATAGAGAACAGTTGTGGGTTAGAACTTTTATTTAGGTTAGCTAATTGGGAAACAACTCTCTTTATATGGGCATATTGTTATTGAGCATTACTAAATATATAAAGCCTTTGATCAATCTTTAAGCATTAGAGTCTCATTTTCTTACTGGGCCTGCATGGATGGCGGGATGGTCTGGGCAATGCCCAGCCTTGCAGCGACAGCATGGGAGATTGCCATCTCCCATGCTGGTGTCTCATGGGTGGCAAGGCTGGTGTTTCTGGCTGGCTGTTTCTAGTTGTGATGCACATGTGGCCTCTGGCCACTGAACATGGTGGCTGAGCCAGGCAGAGCCACTGCAGCTTATATAGTCGGCTTTTCTGGCGGCTGATTTTAAATTATTACTGCAACACCAACTAACCCAGCAATGGGCATCTGTAAATGGGAAGTCTAAGTATCTAGTTGTTGCTCAATCCTACAAGAATCTGTGTTTCAGTTCATCTTCTGTATAAGCTGGAATCCTGAAGAAGTAGGTTCCAACAGATGTGCTGGCAAGTAAGTGGAAGCAGGCAAAGAAGAAAGAAGCCTTTCTTCTTTCATTGTTCTTATGTAGGCCTCCAGCAGAAGGTATGGCCCAGATTAAATGTGTGTACCACCATGCCTGGACCTAAGCTGTTTTGTACTTGGAACTTGCTCTGTCCCAGGCTGGCTTTGAACTTAGAGATCTGCTTGCCTATGTCTCCTGGGACTAAAGTCATGTACTACCTTGCCTGGGCCTAAGATTTTCATGGCTACTGTGCCTCAAGATCTGAATCAAAAGCCTCTTCTTCCAGCCTCAAGATCTGAACTACAGGTGTGCTCTCCATTTCTGGATTGTAGTTCATTCCAGATGTAGTCAAGATGACAACTGGTAACAGCCACCAAATTCCTAATTAACTTAGAAATGCAGCATCATCTCAGATGATTAACACAGCCCAGAGTTTTTTTTTTTTTGTAGAAATTTACAAGCTGATTTTAAAGTTTATATGGGACTAGGAAGTGAGTGCCTAAAGTAGATTTTTTTAAAAAAATCTTGGAAAAATCAAAGAGATGATTTGTAATAACTAATTCAAGACTTAATATAAATCTGTAGATTTTAACAGTGAAAAGCTGGTATATAGATAAACAGTGGAAGAGAAAAGGATATCCAGGACTCTGCCTTGTATTTCATCAACTAGTATTTAGCAAATGTGCCAAACAAAGTTGGGTAGTGCAGGAAAAAGATAATTTTATCTTTTAAATAATTGTGCTGGAACAATGAGATATTTATCTTTAATCAAGTAAACCTTGGGTGTGTGGTCATTATAATGGACATTCTGTAATAAAATACCATGACTTAAAAAGGACTTTGAAACAAGTGATTAGCCATAATATTTCAATTTAAAATGGTGAAAAATGCATCTTCAGCCATGTGAGGAAAACCAAAGAAATGATCACATGCACAGAGGCCAGCATGAAGCACACAGCACACCAGTGCCTAATGTGTCTTCTGCAAAAACACACAGAGTCCAGCACCATTCCAATGTCTAGAGAGAAAAACAGAGGACAATTATATGATTTTTCATCTGTCTTCCTGGGCAAACCAATTTGCAAATACTTTAAAATATAAAATTCAAGATTCCGTTGCTTCCAAACATCCTGACAAGTCAGTCAAGCAAATGCTTTGTGCTGCTCTATTTCCTCTTTTGGGTCAGAACAGAACGTACAGTCAGGAATACCACAGAACCGTGCTATGATGTCAAAATATCTACTAGTTAAGAAGTAACTCTTTACTTGCCTGTGTCCTTTATCATCACTGTTACTCAATACTCCGTTCTCCAGCTGTTAACCTCCACAGTAAAACAACCGAAACATCCTCACTCAGTCTCTTGCTCACTGTGGATTTATTAGAGTCTCTCTACCTTCCACACCAGTAGATGGCATTCTTATTCTTGTTTTTACTTGAATGGTTTCAGGTTCAGGATGAATGTAAAGCCCAATTAGTTCTTTTAGTTCAAAATGATCAGCTTCTGATGTCCACAGAAGACTAAAGATGAATGTAAAACTTGGTGTTTAGAAATATGCTTTAAAAATGATTGATTAAAAAACTTCTGGATTTTTTATTTTGTTGGTTCCTATGCAGCCGAGTAGGGTTAGCATACGAGGCTTTTGCCTTGGTAAGATTTAAACATGGTGATGAAAGGTATCCACACTTCTGTAGAGTGCAGTGTCTGATAGGCTCATTGCCTCTTCTGGGTGTGGCTCAGGCTTTTCTGCTGGCTGTGCTTTCCTTTCTCTCTTCAGGATGCCTTCTGGGTATGGAAAGAGACCTTGTGACACCACAGTGGGTGTGTAAGCTGTCTACTTTGGAGATGTTCCTGATTCAAGCTGCTCTGTATTTGTGACTCTGATGCTGTGATCTTACAGCACTGTCAGGGATTCCTGCCCTGAGACTGAGGTGCTAAACGCTCATCTCAGCTACAGCATGAGATCCTATCACATCCTACCTGGGTTTGACTATCCATTCCATAGGACCTGACTCAGGCATGTTACATTGGACAGGACAAGCTCCAGACAACCTCCTGGCTTGGTACTCCAGTTCTTCTACTAAGAGTACCTATAGATGTGTAGCTTCTGTCACGTGATCTATGAACAGTGTAAGCAATCTTAGATTGACCGTTTTTGCTTGCTGCTTGTATGTACCACACTGCCATGTCTATTGGGCTGGTTTTTTAAATTTTATTTTACATTTATGTATGTATGTATGTATTTCTTTTAAGGTATCCTGGATGGGACATAAGGCAAAACAGCATCTTCCTAGGGTTCCACATGAGGTAGGTGCTCTAAGGTCCCATCTTCACCTTAACTCTCTATATATTAGAGAACATGGTTGTATATGTTAAGGGGTTTCAGAAGCCGTATTTGTCTCTCTTCCCCTCTCCATTGATTTTTTTCATCACTTTGTGATGTACCTAGAAAGGCCATGAGAGCTTCTCTTGTTTTCTTCATCTTTCATACAGACTTCCTTTGCTCTAGATCAGCGTTCTTAACAGTAATATGTCCAAAATTTATTTTTACATTATAAACATTGACTTCATTACAAAGGAGAGAAGAGACAGTGATTTTCTCTGAAAAGATATTTATATATTCTCTAAAAAGAATCACTATACATCCTATAGCTATAGATACAGAGGATTGTAATATGACATTGTTTACTCAAATATCCCAACAGATATGCATTTTCTAAAATTGTGAACCTCTTGATAAAAGTCTGAATACAGGCATGACATACCCTTGAAGTTCACGCATGCTAAAATGGGGCAAATAATGCTGCATATACATTTGTATTAGAAAACTAAATATTATTGAACCTATGGTCATCAATGTGCTTGTGTATAGAAATTCTGTGTGAGATAGAATAAATCTTCCTTGTTCATTGTAAGATATAGAGAACCCTGACCATTGTCTAGCAAAAGCCAGTAATGTTCTAGCCCTTGGGTTAGTACATGTACAACCCGATTTCTAAAACCTCTTTCAAGGACCAGTAACATTCCCATTGAGACCCATGGTTTCAGGCCTGTTTCTATAAAATATGTCTGTGCTTTCTGTTAGATAGGAACATCACAGATTTGAGAGCACTCCACAGGATAAGCCTTTTACTCATAGTCCAGAGATCCTTAAAACTATGCTAAGAAACTTTTTGGTACGAGCCACTCCACTACTGATGGGTCTAGCATTGTTTGAAGATCACAGTACAAACCTTTGCTATCTTCTATTCCTGACTTTGCCAATTTTTATGCAGAACTGTCTTTACATAGATAGAAATCAATGCCTACTACTTTACCCACTAGGAAATATAAGAAACTATGAACCAGAGAAGCCAAGTGGCTTCATCTGCCTGCTGAGTAGGTCAGATTGAGAGCCTTTATCATCTATCCAGGAATTTTCTACCATTATATTATTACTGAGGTAAGAATGAATCAGTTGCCCTTTTTATTTGAAATCAAATAGTTTTTTGGATTGTTGATGTCAGTCATTTCTTTAGGAAGTGACACATGGATTTCTTGATCAGAAGACTTAAAGGATAGGCTCCCATTAAAACTACAGCCACCTCAAGACTCCTATCCAAAGAAGCCATTCAGTTATACCAACAACTCCTTTAAGAATCTGA
Source organism: Rhabdomys pumilio (assembly GCA_030674055.1). Taxonomy (NCBI): domain Eukaryota; kingdom Metazoa; phylum Chordata; class Mammalia; order Rodentia; family Muridae; genus Rhabdomys; species Rhabdomys pumilio. Next base: position 244,268,076 of record JANHMN010000001.1, on the reverse strand, counting down.
GGAGTTGAGCTGTAGAGATGGCTCAGGAGTTAAGAGCACTGGATTCTCTTCTAGAGAACCCAGGGTTCAATTCCCAGTACTTAAATGGCAGTTCACAACACTCCATAACTCCAGTTGTAGGGGATCTGACACCCTCACACAGACATACATGTAGGCAAAACATCAATGCACATAAAATAAAAATAAAAAACTCATTAAAAATGCAAATGAGTATGGCAGTGGCTCTCAGCTTGTAGGTCATGACCCCTTTGGGGGTCACATATAAGATATTCTGCATATCAGCTATTTACATTATAATTTATAAGAGTAGCAAAGTTACAGTTATGGAGTAGCAATGAAATAATTTCGTGGTTAAATTACACCATGAGGAGCTCTATTAAAGGTTTGCAGGATCAGGAAGTTGAGAACCACTGGGCTATGGTTTTTCTCAACTTCTTGGTTCATTTTTGCTCAGCTTTGTTCTTTTACATTTTCTTTTTCTTCTTTTAAAAATCAATATTTTCATTGCAAAGTCTCCAAATGCTAACTTGGAACAATCCATCTTGCCTGAAACTAGATAATCAGATAAATCAAACATGTAAAACAGAACTGGAAACAACTTAACTTTCTTCTATTGATGTGGCAAATCCCATTTAAGGGAAAGGAAATTTGTTTCTTCTATGCAAAATTAGAAAAAAAAAATCCGTGTCAAGAGAAAAATGTATGTTCTAACCCTGTCTGTTTGAGCACCTCTGATTTACCTAAATGTTATCCTTTCTAAATCAAGAAAAGAAGAGTTGGAGCAACGGTTGGTTTGTGGATGATAAAATCTGTATGTGTATTAGGAAGAGCATGCATATGTAGCAATTGACTTAACAAGGTGTGCAGCCCCATGCACATTTATGTCTGAGATTCAAATCAAGCCCTTAACAGGCAAGGTTCTTTAATATAAATGAGAAATAGGCTTTATCCTGCCATAATGACCTGCAGCCTCTCAGACATGACTCTCCACAGACCGATCACTCCACAGAAAGGTTGGCCAGCTCACTAAAGCCGTTATCTTTTATTTATGCAGATCGGATTGTGACAATCCTTGGAACTCTTTGTTTTATCTCTCTCTTTTAAAAATCTTCCCGACATGGTTCTTTCTTTCTCTCTCTCCGTGGCAACTCCCCAAACAAGCATTTTCAAGACTTTCCAAGTCATTGAATGAAAATATTAGAGTATAATTTGATTAGCATGTATTATTCCACAAAGAAAACTATTTTAATTTTGGAGGCTTCTAGATAAAGGAAGAAGAGAAATTTTAGTTTTTTTTTTTTTTCTCCACACAGGGATCTATGTATTGTGCCAATATACCAACCAGCACCAAATCCCAATAGTTTATACTTTTATTATTTAACATGCCCTCTGGAGTTTTGGATATGGCTCAGAAAAAAATTTAAACAAATTTCTTACAGATGACCTTAATTTCAATGGATTTGTCTTAAAAAGCCTTTGCTCTCTTTCTTTTAGGGTTCCCATTAGTCAATATTAGCTACATATTCATGAGTGCAAATTTAAATAGCACACTTTATATAAAAAAAATAGTGGTGATTCTTTTCTTATGCGTGTATTTCCAGTGATCTTTTCCTCTGGGGAGGGGTGGTATTCCACAGTAGGAGTTGAAAGAAGCAGAGAAGAATATTGTTTTTGAATGTGGCAGTTTAGTTTCTATAGCACATTATTACTTTTTTTTTTCTATTTTTTTTTCTAGCTTTCATCTGAGCCAAGTAGTGAGGAAGAAGCCCACTGAGAGATCAGTCAAGAACCCCGGTAGGAAGGCTTTTCCCAGCTGACTCAGGGTACTGCTGAATTCAGCTGTCATCCTTAGGATTCTTATTTCTGTATTTATCCACAAGCATTTTACTGAATGCTAATTAGGGCTCAGCTACCACATGAGATGTTGTAGCAGCTATATTGTAATAGTATTTGAGGAATCAAATACTGTTCTTGCTTTTAGTCTTTCATGTGATAAACATATGCTATGCATTGGCTATATATATATATATATATATATATATATGTATGTATGTGTATATATATCTCCTCATATACATATACACTATACCATATCATACTGTACTATACTATAGTATGATATAATATATAATAAATATAATATATATAATATAATAATGTATTAGATCAGTAATCCCAGTGCTTTTGAAGTCTGCTGCGGGAGTCAGTTTGAGTAAGTGGTGGTGAATATTACAGAGCAGGCTAAGTGTGCTGCAGTCATGATGATACAAGTACTGGAATAAGAATCCAGCACAAATACTGTGTGTTCTTTGTGAGCAATAAAGTTTCTGTTAATACTGAAATCCAGAGACAAGGATAGACCTTGGAATGGTCTGAGATGAACAGTATCCCAGGAAGATGGCTATCAACCTGTATGAAGTTTGAGTTGACTGAGGAATGGAGTGTAGCAGGAGAACTCAGCGGAAGCTCAAAGGTAGGCACCATTCCATTCCTTTCTCTTCTTGAGGTAGTGTGCATGAAGGGCTGATCTGTGGCTCTGAGGGGAGTTGTAGTGAGAAGAGGCTGACCCTATGCAGCCCACATTTCCCTAGGAGTCGAGGAAACACGTCTCTCCAAGAGGAGCATGTGCAGATATAGTTGAAATTTAGAACAGGATGCGATAGAGATGTCCCAGAAGAATATTACCCAAGCATATTGGGAGAGGAAGGATTTTTTCATTTAAATTAGCAGCTATCATGGAATGTTGCACTAAATTGTATTGCGTTGATGAATACCTTATTATTTTAGATAGGTTACTTATTTGTCTATTTTTTTTTTTTTTTACTTTTTATTCAGAAAAAAAAGCAATTTGGTATTTTCACAAAAGTATCCCTGAAAATCAAAGAAAGCAGAGACAGAAAAGGAGTTGTAAATCACAAGGCAATACTTCTAAGACTCTAAAACTTCTTCACAGAGTCATGGCTGTGTTCTCTCTTTTAAAAAGCGTTCCTTGTTTATTTATTTAATGTATGAGTGCTCTGCTGCATGTACACCCACATGCCAGAAGAGGGGACAGATGCCCTTATAGATGGTTGTGAGCCATCATGTGGTTGTTGGAATTGAACTCAAGAGCAGCCAGAGCTCTAACTGCTGAACCATCTCTCCAGCCAAAGGCTGTTCAGAAGATTCTGTTAAGAAGATTGTGTCACCAGACTGACCCTACCCTTGCATATAGCTTTTACAAATCAATGCTAGTTCAAGACAAATGAGTTTTATATTCACGTATCCTGGTTAGCTTTTCTAAAATAACATTTTCCATTTTTGAGGGTGTAATTACATTTTTTCTCCCTTCTCTTACTTTTCTTTAAACTCTCCTATGTAATTCAACTGTCAACTTGATAGAACCTAAAATTGAGACTTTCTGTTGAGGAATTGCCTTGGTCAAATTGACATGTGGGCAAGCCTGTGGGAGATGACCTTTGTTGCCCATGTGGAATGACTCAGTCTACTGTGAGTGGCACCATTCCCTAGGTGGGTGATCATGAGATATGTTTTAAGAAAACTAGCTGTGCATAAGCATAGCTAACAGTAAGCGGTGTATTCTACAATGCCTGTTACACTTCTTTGGCTGTGAAATCATTTCCTTGGTCATAGGTAATGCTGTGTAGAATAGCAAGCAGGCTTGCTTCCAGGTTTCTGCTCTGACTTCCTGCCTTGACTTCCCTTCAGGACAGACTGTGACCTGGAATTGTAAATCTAATAAACCCTTTCTCCTCTAAACTTGTTTTTGGTCAGAGTGTTTTAATCACAGAAACAGAAACAAAAACTAGAGCAATGTGATTCACTGAAAAGACCATGGAGAGAAGTTCCCATCACATGGCCTATCTATGAGGATGATCTTTATTTATCCCATTCTGGCTAAGACAGGCTACCTGCCTCATGTGCTAGAAACCATAATGCATCTTTTACATTTAAAGTGCCCTCTCATGCTTTCTGCTCCACAACCTCTCTCCTTTCCCTGCTACCTCTAAATTTTTTATATCATCTTGAACATCTCTCAAAGAATTGCAAATTCTAGTTGGAACATGATTAATTTAGCGCGAGGCCTCCTCCGATGAAGCGCTCCGTCGTCCATCCTCCTTAGGAGAGGCTACCTCTCCTCTTGGCTTTTAGCAGAGAAAGTGAATTAAGGCAAAGCACAGGCTGTTCAGGTGTGCTGCTTGAAAATGAATTTTTACTGGTGGTGCCGCAAAGTCAAGCGTGTGGTGCTGCAAAAGTCAAATTACAATGTATAGTTGATAGTTTAGCTGGGAAGCCCAGCCGCTTCCCATTTACCTCTCTCAGTGTGCAAAGAGTATCTCTTATTCTTTATTTGGAGGTGAAAGGCAAAATCTAGGTATTTCTCCTCAATAAAGTTTCCCACTTTTCTTTTGCTTATGGACTTAACACTTTCTTATGTATTTCATCAGCTGATACTTTCCACGAAGTCACTTCCCTCTGATACTGAAAGGAGCAACTCACTTGTTTCTAATACTGGAATTGCTTTAATAGAATTCAGTGGCATGAAGTCATGGAAGCCAATAGCACTGTGATGACAGATGGCCTCCCCTGATACTTACCAAGGAAATCTGCTACAAAACAACTTTGTGAGGTAGGTCTGTTTGGCTCCTGGAGTCTTCATGAAGAAGGAAAACATTAACCTCGTCTTTGGAAAGCATTTTGAATGGGCCTCATATAGTTTAATTACTTATTTGAAAATGTGCTTCTCAGGGATCCCCAAGCATTTAGCAAGTACCTAAAACGCCCTGAGAATATCATTTATATTGATGATGATGATGATGATGATTGATGATGATGATGATGATGATGATGATGATGAAAATGATTGTGGTGGTGATGAGGTGATGCTGAAAATCTGAAAGTATTATGGAGCCAGGGAACCAGTTCTTGACAAAGCTAAATTTATATTTGCATAGTAAGAGAGCTCTGGAATTCCATTTGGAAAGATGATGTACTAGCCAGTTTTGTGTGTAAGCTTGATACAAGCTAGAGTCATCAGATGGGAGGAGCCTCAGTTGAGGAAATTCATCTTTGAGATCCAGCTGTAAGGCATTTTCTCAATTAATGTTCAATAGAAGAGGGCCCATTGTGGGTGGTGCCATCCCTGGATTGGTGGTCCTAGGTTCTATAAGTCTGAGCAAGCCCAGGAAGCAAGCAGGTAAGAAACACCCCTCCATGGCCTCTGCATCAGTTCCTGACTCCAGGATCCTGCCCTGTTTGACATCCTGTCCTGACTTCCTCTGGTGATGAACAGTAATATGGAAATGTACACTGAAAAAACCTTTTCTTCTCCAACTTGCTTTTTGGTCATGGCGTTTCGTCACAGCAATAGAAGTCCTAACTTGTAGTGGGTTGGCCTGATGCCACTTATATTCTAATGCTACTATTGATTGTTAAAGACTGGCTGCCCCAGAGTCGAGAGAGTCTGCATGTAGACATTAAGTGACCCAGCCCCCAAGTTACTTCTGATTGGTAAATGAAGATGCTAACAACCAGTAGTTGGGCAGAAGAGACACAGGTGGGGTTTAGGATTCCTCAGCTTGGGGGTCGGAGGAGAAACAAACATGAGGAGGAGAAGAAGGTGAAGGAGGAGAGAAGCCACCATGAGTTCAGTGAGTCATGAAAACATGGCCGTGAGGGCTGGCCAATTGGAGTTAAAAGCAGCCCAGATGTAACAGCCCAGATGTAACATAGTAATAACTCAGGGTTATTGATAGGAAAGTAGATCCTAACAGCATAGAGAGTAGACATCTGCCCAGCTCTTATTTTGTTTAAGGCTTATTGTAAATATAAGTATGTGTGTAAATACAAATATATGTGTATGTCTTTTATCCTGGAACTAAATGGTTAAAGGCAGGGAAGAAACCCCAGGTCGGGATTGAAAATTTTCTACAACACTAATTAGGACAGAGGAGATGATTAAGATATTTTAATCTTATGGTCATAGGTTCCTGTAATGAATGTTCTGGGTTCTGATCACAACTGAATCAAGTGATTTAGGAAGAGAAGGAGCTGTCACAAGGATCAACCTTCTCAGTTACAGCACTGCTCCAACATCTTGCAGTCTCAAGTCTACCTGTTTATGAGGAAACAGAAATATGCAGAACAAGTCCAGGAAAATGACCCTGTACAGGGGGCTTAACCCCAGCATGGTTATTGGGGAATATATCTTTGTATACATTTACCAAAATAGCATATATAATGTTTTGAGTGGAGAGTGGAGAAAAAATAAGAAACACAGAATCTGGAATGCTAGTGAAAAATAATTAGAAATTAAGGTTTTTGGGTCTAGGACATTCATTCTCAACCTGTGGGTCTTGACACCTTTAGGGGATCAAATGGCCCTTTTACTGGGGTTTCCTAAGACCATCAGAAAATACAGATACTTACATTATGATTCATTAAAAGTAGCAAAATTACAGTTATGAAAAAGCAAAGAAAATAATTTTATGGTTGTGGGTCATCACAACATGAGGATCTGTGTTAACTGCTCGCAGCATTATAAAGGTTTAGAAGCGTGGCCCTAGAGCCTCATGAAGCAGCATCTACTCGGTGCTTCCTGGAAGAGAGGTTCTGTAATCAGAGTTCACCAGTTTCTGTTTGTACCTAGGTAGACCCATAGACAAAACTGTCAATCTTAATCAGAGCCATTTCTTTGCCCAATGAGTGGAAACAAACACAAAGATACTTGTCTGCTCAAGATGCTGAGAATGAGGGATGGTCAAGTGCTTTCTCCTCAACAGGACGCTTGTCCCGTCTTTTCAAAGGCCTAGAGAGGAACTCAAAAAGGGTGATGAAACAATGTAAGGGCCATAAAACAAACAAACCCCAACCAACCAACAGCAACCACCAAAAACTGATGATGAGGAAAGGTGTGGTCAATCATTATTACATTACAGTGGCTGCCTACAATGGTCATGCCAACAGAAAGTCATAGACTGAGACCTACCATCCCTGCTGCTCTTTGGGCTACTGATGGATTCTTGAGCAGGGCCAGACAGTCTCCTATTTGTCTACTCACTGGTGAATCCGTTATGCTCTGAGGAGCAGTTCCAAACCCATGATCACACATGTGATCCTGGCTAAACTCAGTGGGTCACAAAATGATACAAAAGACCTGGATGTGAGAAAGGTGCATGCATATGCATGTGCATGTGTGCGTGTATGTGTGTGTGTGTGTGTGTGTGTGTGTGTGTGTGTGTGTGTGTGTAGACATAGGAAAGAGAGGGAGATAACAGAGGGTAAAGCTGATATAGGATATATAGTAGTCAGAATGTACTATATAGGTATGAATTCATGAAAGAACAAATTTAATACAAGGAAAGAAGAAGAATGTGAACACGGTGGTTCACACAGACAATATTAGCACTTGGGAGATCACAAGTGCCAGGTCCTCCTCAGCTCTAAAATGAGATCAAGGCTAGTTTGAGCTATTATGACCCCTTCCCCCCCACACACAGTGATTAGATACTTAGAGAAGCCAAGTTAAGGGAGAAAAACGTGTTGACAGGAGAGAAGAAAAAGAAGACGAAATATGCAATAGAAGCACATACTGCAAACTCAGTATCGAAGCAACGGGCTGGAATTCTCAGGGATGTCATTATACCAAATAGTTAATTTTAGTAGTGATAAGGCACTGCATTCCCGTAAGAAACATTTCTGAGTACCCCTTATGCACATACAATTTACTCATCTCTGGTACTGGTGTCCCTCTAGATGATCCCCTCACCCCAAGCCTTCTCTCCAGGAAATCTGAAATTTATTGATATATACAGAAAAAGGTGACATTTCTAGGTAAGTGATAAAAATGATAATGACAGGAACACTACTTGCCATACAGGGGAGAGTGCTCGTGACTATTCCTGAGAATGTCAGAGATGGACTCACAGAATACTTGAACAAGAGGAATTGACCAATGGAGAAGGTGCATGTTATAACTCCATATAGCAGGGTGGACAGCATGTGCAGAGGCAGGAGGCATCAGGAAGTAATTGGGAAAACTGTTTAAAGAAACCATTGAAAAATAACTGAAATATTTGGCATCCTCAAAGCGATCGATTATTTAGAAGTGTTAGTTACACGATAGCTCTCCACCACCAGTACAGCTCCAAAAGCAAAGCGCCTGCTCCAATCTCTTTCCTTTACCGTGATGACATGACAGTTCTAGTATCCGAAGAAGTCACAAGCGAAGGAAAAAGCCATGGAATCGAATCATACATAATACGGGGGAGAAAATGGTCGGTGTTGGCCGAGAGAAATAGGAAATGACAGTCTTCCAGGAAAGGAGACAATGCCAATCACAGACATCAGAAACAGGTTCTGAAGAAGGGTTGTTGAACTGAGTTTGCCTTGTGTGGAAGATTTCAAAGTGTTTCCATCAGCTTTGTTCTGGCGACTTTTGAGAAAAGAACTTTCGAAAAGGAAAAACACTTCCCTCAACCAAGCAGGAAGCAATGAGTAGCAGTTGATGGATGGAAAGACGCTTCCACAGTAGGAGGCAGAACTCATGGTCACGGAGAAAGAAGCAGGTAGAGAAGAGAGAATCAACGGAGAGCTGGGTGAGACCGTCGCCAGAGCAACAGAAAGTCTGTCCAGGCTGCAGGGCGTGTAGAGGCGGAGCCAGACGTAACGCTGTGATCTTTCAATTCAGAAAATGGTGATGATGGGGATGGAGATGAATCAGATGAGATATGGGGAAAGGAATTGAAATTGCAGACAAGTCATTTGTTTCTGACTTACTTTTCTCTTCTAAATTTTCATACCATTTTAATTTTGTGCATGGAACACAATGGTACCTTTCCTTTTGAAAAAAACAAAAACAAAACAAAACAATAACCAAACCAAATCAAACCAACCAACCAAACAACCTTCTACCTCCCAAACACTGGCACATAGGAGCTGTGTTTTAAGACCTGTGATTTATAGTGGGTAGTTGTTGGAGAGGTTTGCTCTGTTTGACCTAAGTTCTCAAAAGACAGCTCTTGCTGGGACAGACATTCCAACGTGGTGTTTCTGTATTTTACAAGGGATCTGAAATGCACCACTTCAGAGTGAATTAGGAGTGAGTCTGTACGTTTTTCTGTTTAGCAAACTCGAATGGCTTCCCAGGGAATACATTCTGTTCTCCCAACATCTTTCCCTGAGTCCCCAAACAGATTAGTACATGTTTCCCGCATTGTCATCAGAGAGAGCACAAGGGAGAGATTGGGCATAGGGCATGGTAATTTTACACTCGAGACACGGATGTACAAGATCTGAAGTTTCTAAACTCCTGGAAGACTCTTGGGTACAAGTTATCTTTCGTGTTCCAGAAAAAACTAACACAAGATACAGAATAATCCCTGTAGATGGCTAGGCCTGCAGACTCTGTACCTGGAGGCTCTTATGTTCAGTGCTGGGAAACATTTTCATACTGTTTTCTCAGTGCCCATTCTTTACTTATAACAGACAATAATTACAAAGACAGCTTTTGTTAATATTCAATAGGCCCCAAACAGAGAAATGTAAACACAGTTTCTCTTACCTCTTAAAAAAATTTCCTCCCATGTTTAATCTCCTGGGGGTCCCCTCCTCCTCTTTTCCGTCATTGCTGCTACTGCTCACCCCTCCCTCTGGAACACTTTCACCTTCGAGCTTCAGTGAGTGACAGCTTGGGAGAGTTCTCTGATGTACACATGGTGCCATCCAGATGCATGAGCTGACAAAGTTCATCCATTGGAAG
>JANHMN010000001.1:244245816-244253316 GCA_030674055.1 Rhabdomys pumilio | reverse complement strand
CAGTAATCCTAGAAGTCCTCGGGGAGTGTATGCGCTTTCTAGCTTTACTCATAATCAAACGTGCCCAGCATTTTCCTCTTCTCCTGATCCAACTTGCTGTGACAACGCTCCGGTTCCCTGGGAAACTGCAGGTGGCTACCCCATCCATCGCTCAGAAACAATGGCATCTCTGGGACTAGTGCTCACTAGGGGAACTCTGGATAAGAAGACACATTCTGCTTCCCCATAAATGCGTCTGCTTACTGAGGCAAGCCTTCAGCAGAGGGCAGCTCTGTCAGCACAAATACTGGTGCAAATACTAAGAATGAGAGACGTTCTGAGAATAGATTAACATGCTCCTAACTGTCCTTTGGTGTCTATCAGTCTCCCTTTCTCTTTCCTGCCCATTCCCTCTGGTTCTCTTTCTAAGGAGCACTCAGCATCCTTCAGGCCTGAGTCCTTCCAGATATGCGGGCCAGACTGGAGATATGAAAGTGACCAGCTCTCTCTGCCCTTTTCTGTTTTTCTGAAGTTTCTCCCCTATGCCTGCCAATCTAAGTCACTCTCTCTTTTTTCTCTCGTTCTGTCTCCTTTTTCTTTCCTTCAGCAAATATCAATTGTGTGGCCTTTATTTAAGGCATAAGGCTGATATAATGGGGCTATACACATAATGTAGTCATATTCTTTTCTTACAGAAACGAATTTAACTCTTTCATTTTCCTGAATTTGTCATCTTTGTAAATTTCCTTCCCCATCTGAATTCTTGTGGCATTCCTAATATGTGTTGTAAACTTTTCCTTATTTTCTTATTAGTTTTTAGATCTCTGGCAGTCTTGGGCTTCTTGTATGGTTTTTCTATACCTTCAAGTTACTGCGACTCACCGGCCTTTGTGTCGATGATAACTCTGAAGCATGTGCTTGCTGACCTGACTAACCTCTAGAGGGTGTGCTGGATTGGAGAGATTTAATAAATAGATCTGAACCTGAATGTTGGCACACATTTTGTCATGTGGGCACACACTTTGTCATGAACTGCCTCTCCCTGTCCTTTGTTATAACTGAGTCCTAACCTTAGTGCATGACCCTAACCTTTCTGAAGCATCCTCAACACAGACACTTGTCAGACACAAAACTTCTTTTTGCAACCCTGAAAGAGTTCAATCCAAATTTGCAGTTGATGGGACAAATGCAGTACCACTGAGCCACGCCCCTCAGTCCTCAGTTACCCCAGCTGCCTCCCACACTCTAACTGACTGCACCTCCCCTCTCCCACTTAGAAACAGCATTTTAAGGCTTTAGAGTGTGTGTCCCTTTCTCATGAACACACAGAAGGGTACTGTGGTAGGAGAGGCATATCTGATCGTTGCCCTGTCTGCTCTCTATGCTTTATGAGGTGTTGAAGTCATCGAAATGCCTGTTTGTATCTGCAAATGGTCGGTACGCCTTTGTGGACATGGAGTACCATTTGTTCATCCCCTTAGATCCTCCCTCTGTGTCCAGAGTTTAAAGCCAGCACACGAGACACAGAAAGCCTGGAGTTGAGCGTGTGAACTGCTTTCCAACAGCATGGAGGGTTCTCACCTTGGGGTGAACCGTGGCGACAGAAGACTTTGTGGATGAGACAGCGGACAATTTGGGCGGCAGTGACTAACCATGAGGGATTAAAAGGTTCCTTGCTCTGACCATGAGATTTTACAACTGGGAATGTTTTATTTTTCGGTTAGGGATACTTAATAAACCTTTGTTGCAGGGGATGCCAGAAGAATGCTAACATCTGTGACCTTTAATATCTGACACAGCCCAGCCTGACCATTCTACATTTTATTGCTCTACCTCCCTTGCGTTTCTGAAAATTTTACCAGTCACTTCCATTGCTTGTTTCATTACTTTCTTAGGACTAATGAGGTTGTGCAAATGAATGCCTTGGAAAGAGCAGAGTATACCCTCGGGCAAAGGTGGAAGTTAGAAGTCACAAGTCAGGGCAAGAAGAGGACCACCCTCTCTCTGAGATTTTGGGGGGTGGGGATGGGGTGGTGGGAAATCCATTCTTGCCTCTCCCAGGGTTTCTGGCCACCTTTGGCTGGTGCTCGTACACAGGAGGAGACAAAGTGGAGACTCATTGGGGCTGGCGTGAGTGTGTGAGTCATAGTGGGAAGATACAAGGACAGACAGGGATGAACTGAGGGGAGATCTGGGGGATCTGAGGTAGAAGGATGCTCTTCATTTGGACATCCCATTCAGAAAATTCCTAATGAGCCTTTCCCCTACACTGTGTATTCTTTTCTCTGAGATCCCGAGGGAAATGTTATATGTTAGTTATACTTGGAGGAAAAAATTCAAAGTACCTAGTTTGAATCTAGTTTGGTTATTGAATGTAACCTGAGAGCAGCAATGTGTGTTAAATATCAGTTTGAGCTCCAGCCTATGATAGTATTGGGAAGTGTGGGAAACTTGAGGTGGGATCTAGTAAGAAGGACACAGATCCACTTGGGGTGGTCTGGGGGAGACGCTGGGACCTTGGCTCCTTCCTGTCTCTCTCTTTTGCTCTCCGATTGCCCTGAGCTGAACAGACCTTCTCCACATGTTTCTTCACCGTGTGTAATGCAGTAGGAACACGTGGCCTCGTTGCTCGTGATCATCTCTGTTTCTGCTTAGCGAGGACTGACCAGCTGACTCACTGTCCCATACCCATCCCACTCTAAAGTCGTCTTGAGATTCTAAAAGGTTTTGAGGGTAGAAATGTTGGCCTCTTCAGTTTCACTCCTTTTCCCAGAAACCAGCATTGTGGTTTGCATGCCGTAGAAACTCAACAAGCAGCGAAGGAAAACAAGTGCATAAGAATGTGCAGAGACCCCGCTCGCTCTACGGACAGGTGGGTCATGCCTGGGTTACACGTGGTGAGAAGATTATCTCATACCACATTTGAGATAATCTCTATCTCTTCCGTGTTAGTCACTTGATCATGACCATTAGGGAAACAACCTATGTAAAGAACATGTCACATTGGTAATGTTTACTAAATATCAGCTAATATAATTTATGTACTTGCTAATGATTTTTTTTCTCCGATTTTTCAACGTAAACTAATTTGGGAGTGACCGAGGTCAAAGTGAGTCAGAAAGTTCCCAGCATTGCTGATTTCATCAACATGAGCTTTTCAATCAGACAGAGGGAACTTAGTGGGGTTTCCAGTCTGCCTTGCTTTCATTAAAATAATATATCAGAAGATACCATCAATATAATGTGTGTGAGTTGTTAGAGTAGTTCTGTAAGAGTTAGCTCAGTTAGTTGAACTTACCTAAGTTTGGTAGTCCTGGAGACACCAAAGGCCCAGTGAGTCACATGGAGAGGAGTGCTCTTTTGAAGAGACTGATTTCTCCACTAAACAGTTTTGAGGCCCGGAAAGGCTGAATAGGACTTGGTTTTGTGAAACCGAACCCTCGGTTCATAGCTAATCGCCTGCCCTGAAAAGAAGCAGAAAATGTTTGCTAATAGAATTAATGAAAGATTCAAATTATCTGAAAATACAAAGAATGTGTATTGGCTGCTGAGATTGGGATTTCCACAGAGAGGTGTGTTCTCTTTGATTGTGATCATAAAAACCCCAGCAGTTCAGCTAGTGATATCTCAGTATTAACCCAGAGTGAACAGAATAGAATTTCTATGAGGGGATCGATTGAAAGTTTTATCCAAAATGCTTTTCTCGCTCTTCTGTACACTAGAAAAGCTAATCAGCTTAACACATAAATTAATAATTTGTGAAATGTTACTTGCTATTTATAGCATTACTACACCATTATATTGATGATAGAGTAATAGTACTATTATGGACAGATTGTTGTCCATAAATGTGTGGAAAAAGGCTGGTTTGACATTGCTCTGTGTCTAAAGCGTTTAACATGCATTTACCACTTTTGCTTTCTGTGCCCAGAGAAGCTGCCCCAATGTGTGCATTTTGTTCTGCTATGTGGCAGAGCCATGTTAGACATCAACCCACAGAAGGAAATGGCTGAAGAAGGCTTTTCACTTTAAATGTAAAACAGCAAGAAGCATCCTTCTCTCACATCACACAAAGTAATGATCCTGTTCTATTACATAAAGTACCAGGGTCACCAGTTCCCGAAGAGCATTCAGTGAGGCGGTCTATATGAAAATGCTATTACCAGCCCCGGAGTACTACTTCTTCATAACTTACCAAATAATTAAAGATGCCCGATCTTACAATCTTATTTGTTTTTTTTTTTTCACAATAATAATGTAAAACCTAAAACAACTAAGCATGCTAGCTGTCCATCATTATAATGAGTTCCTGGAGGCAACTCACTCATAAAAAGAGAAGATTTATTTCACTCCTGGTTCTTGGTCCAGGCCCAGATAGAATGCCATTGTTACTTTGAGCCTCTGGTGCAGGCTGTGTATCATGGTGGGAGCACACAGGATTGCCTAGGTGGGAGTGTACAGGTGTGGTTGTGGCAGAGCAAACCTTCTGCTTCATGATTTATGGAGCAGAGAAGGAAAGAGGCTAAGGTTCTCTGATCTCCTTCAGTAACATGCTTTCAGTCACCCCCAAAACCTCCTTAAGCATCACACTAGGCTAAACCTAACACACAGATCTCTGAGGGGAGCATTTATTATATAAATTTGGATACTGAGAATAAGAGCTTCTACTTGTATAATCCAGGTCCCGTGCTCTTCTCCCAGTTGGAGAGTGAAATTTAGCATTCAGGAGGTCTTAATCGCTATTGAATAATATTTGGTGAGATGAAAGCAGGGTAGAGGAGGGTTAGCTTGGTTGCTGATAAAGAGGTAAAGTGATGGCGGGTGAGCGGCATAGAGATCAGAGCTGGTTTTCTACTCTGAGGAGCATCTGTGTGCAGTCACACTTACAGAGCTGACTGAGGACTCCATAAATGTCATCTTAAAAGTAGAGGCAGCTTGAGCTCCAGGATACTGCTTCAAATAGAAATATCTAGATATAGAGAACTAAATTGCTATTTAATTGTTGGGGACACATCCACAATGTAACAAATGCCCTAAGAGAAGCAATTTTGAAGAGTGAGTTGGAAACCTTGAGGGAAAGTCAGAATCTTTAGTCATAAAACACCTGAACAAGACATAATTATTAGCCCTGAGCTTTATTTTAATGATGTACTATGTCTTAAGTATAATTCTGACACTTCACTGAAAGGTACCAGATGCTCAGAGTGAGGGAAACAAAAGGCAAGAGGAACCATTTGTAATGAATGTAGGTCTTTTCACAACATGTCCTTTTGGTCACCTGATGGCCTGGTGCCCTAAGGGCGACAGAATGTGCTGGCATATGCTCTGAGACATCTGCCAACAACCTCTTTGGCTGATAGTGTCCTTATTTTGTTCTGTCACCTGGCATGGGACTCAGTATATTTTCCCAGTGACATGGTTGGAAGAGATGCTGGTAGCTAGTCTCTGGAGTGGCCAGTAAGATATTTTCCTTGGCATCTGGAGATCTGAATTCAAATTCTCATTCAGCTTGAGAAATGGCCTAGCCTTTTGACCCCTCTCAGTTTCTGGCCAGCAAAATAGGATTGAGTATAGACACTTAAAGGATTATGGTGAGGATTAAGGGGATCCCTCTTTGTTAAAATGCCTGGAAAGTAACTGCAGCTCTTTTGAAGGAAAGACGATTACCTTAGTACCTGCTGGAGATCAAATACCACACCACCAATTAATGTCAACCTGTACAACCAGCCTTTTTTATTTATATTAATTACCTCTTTCTTGTGCTATAAAAATTAATCACCTCTTACTTTGTGCTATATATTCTCCTGCTTATAGTCCTTGAGACAATACCTTTGTGGTCTGGCTAAATGGACAGAAAATTTCACTTAGAGAAAGTGATAAGCTTTCCTGAAAATTAGAAATTTTAAGTCATTTGAAAAACAACAAGGTAAGCAATACCCTTTGATGCATTTAAATATTTAGTCAGCATTTTTTCTCTTAAGAAGCACTTTATAAACATGGGATTGAGTTTCAAGAATCCGTTCCTCACGTTCATAGAGAATACTCACTTATACTTCTGCCTTCCAAAAGGCATAAATATAGCTCCATCATCATTCTTATTGCTAATAGCATACCACACCAAACCATTGCATCCCATAGCACACCACAGCATACCATACCAACATACCAACAACATGAGACAATAAACCTTTTATCCCCCTATCTCCCTAGATTGACATCCACATTTGCAACTATAGTCAATGATAGTTTGCAAAATTCTATACTGTATATCATTTCTTTTGGAACCTCACAAGAACATGTTAAAGATGGATGTGATGATGATCAAATCCAAAGACAGAATTGTAGACAAGGAAAAGATACTTGCAATAGAATTCCGACTTAATCGTGATGTGTATGTAGGTCACAGTGTTTATCATTACTCTTTCTCTAGTCACAAGGATAATGTGAAGAAATGGGCATTGGCAAAAGTTAACGATGTATATGGAAGAAAGAACTCCAGGAAATGAGGCATGGATGGTAGGGGAGAGCAGAGAAAAGAAATACCTAAGAAACTAGAGAGAGGCTCCCCAGTGAGAGGAGCTAATCCTTTTCAAAGATCCCAGGGTTCTCAGGAGGATGGCATCTGGGGTTCTGAGGCAAGAAAGAAGAAGGCTGAGAGCAGAAGAGAGTTCAAAATCCATTGGGAAAATTTGTGCTACTACCTTCCACTTTCATCCCACATAGTAGGCCTGCAGGCCCTGGGAGGAGAGATGAGGTTACTCTCCCTGCTGGAAGCAGGAGCATTACATTAAATTCTAGTGGTTAACTTGAGAGAGATGCTTCACATGTCTTTGTAATCTGCATGTATTCGATACTTTTCTTGTTGCTGGGATCAAATACTCATCAAAAAGGCAACCGAAAGGGGTTTATTTTGGCTGACAATTGGAGGGTACAATCCATCATGACAAGGAAGGCAATGTGTGGCCAAGACATGAGGCAGCTGGTATCACATTTTATCCACACTCAGAAGCCATTAATGCTGGCTTCCACCTAGCTTTCTCCTTTCTATGCAACCACAAACCCCAGCCCATGGAGTATCACTATTCATATTGCCCTGGTCAGTGTTCCACTGCTATAAAGAGACAGAATGTTTATGGAAACTCTTATAAAAGAGAATATTTGATTAGGACTTGCTTACAGCTCCTGGGGTTTATTTTGTTCATTGTCAACATGGAGGAGAACATGGCAGACATGTGCAGAGAAGGAGCTAAGAGTTCTATAACTAGATCTACAGGCAGCAAGGAGAGGCTCTGGGCTTGGCTTGGGCTTTTGAAACCTCAAAGCCCACCCACACTGACACACAAACTCCAACAAAGCCACACTTACTATAACAGGGCCACAACTCCTAATCCTTCTCAAATAGTGCCACTCCTTGACAACTAAGCATTCAAATATGAGAGCCGATAGGAGGCATTTTTATTCAAAGCACCATCACCACACACACACACACACACACACACACACACACACACACACACACAC